>CAOLHI010001432.1:0-382860 GCA_948474755.1 Ctenosaura bakeri | reverse complement strand
AGATCATTTTTACACTTATAGGCACTCATTGATTTCTTCTTACCTTGAAGGGAGCTATTTTTGTAGTTGTGTGCATTTAAGTCATTTTCAACTTACAGTAACCCTAAGGCAAACCTATCACAGGATTTGTTCAGAGAGGGCTTTGCTTTTGCCTACTTCTGAGGCTGAAAGAGTGTAACTTGCCCAAGGTCACCCAATGGTTGTCCATGGCCAACCAGGGATTCACACCCTGGTTTCCAGAGCCCTAGTCAAACATTCAGATCACTATACCACACTGGCTAACATGAGGTTTTTAAAAAAATTGAATGTGGGGAGAGGAAATGAAACTGACAGAATTTCTCATCCCTGTCTGTGAGCAACCAGGGTGAAGGGAATGAAGTGGATGTTTTGTGAACATTCCAGAAGGACTGCCAACCCCGCAAGTGGTGTGTGTGAGAGTGTACACAAGTGTGCATGTGCAGGACTTATTGGAAGAGGCTCTCACCGATGTCATGTTGCTTGGTGAGCACAGAATAATTCTCATGCAGTCGATAAGCCTGGACGTGGAGCTTCACAGACCCTGCAGTGCTGGTGTTGTAGAGGGTCTGGCCCAACACCACTGAAATCTTGGACACATCTGGCCTATAGCACAAAAGGTGTGGTCAGAAGGCTCTTTCTTGGTTCAGAGATGGATTGTTTAAATCGGGGGTGGTGAGGATGGCTGTCCAAATATTTTTGGGCTGCAGCTCCCAGAAGTGCTAGCCAGCATGGTTCACAATAAAGAACTGTGGGAACTGAAGGCCAAACCAGCTGGAAGGCCAAAAATTCCCTGCCCCTGCTTTTGAGTTAGAAATTCTTATCACATGTTCATTAACTGTGGAGTCTCAATACAAGAGGCAAAGGAATGTGCTAGTCTCATGCCCTCCATCAGTGTTGTCACTCTCCACAGGTGAACTTTGTAAAAGATGAAAGCTTTATTTATCAGTGGAGGCTCTCCTTGCAATTTGAAGACTCTTACCTCCAGCTAGAAAGACAGGAGTAGAACCACTACCTTCCTTGTGAGTTTATACTATTCTCAAGGCAGCTCTCTTTTCAGCTGCTCCTTTTCCAGTCTGGTTGTGCTCTGGGGAAGGTTTCTGAGAGAGTGTTTTCAAACACAGGGCTCCTGACACTGGCAATTAGAAAGTTATTCTGTTTTTCCTTTTCTTAATTGATTTTTCTAGGCAAGTAAAAATATGGGAGCAGCAATGGGAAAATACAAGAGGGTTATGAGTGCAAATGCTGTTGGGAGCCCTTCTAAAATTCCGTGTGTGAAGCACAATAAAATCCCTGCCTGGAACTACCCAGAGACCTACCTGAACTCCAGGCAATGTGCAGCAGTCAGGATCCAGCAGGAGGCAATAAGGCTTCCTCCACAGAATTGATCCCCGATGTACAAAGCGGCCATGTAGGGGTGAGAACCAGAAAGTGCCACCATGCCCCCCACAATACGTTTGCGTGAAGAGGCGGTCTTTGTATAGCGCTGCCCACAAACTGGAGTGACAGGGATTGATTCAGATAGGGTGCTGCCAACAAAGGTCTGGTTTGGGGACATCTGCTCTGTCTCCATCAGTTCTCCTGTTCGGACCATGTCACCTGGGGAGAAAGTGTCTTGGCTCCTTCATTTCTTGGACTCAGCCACAAGGCAAATCCTTCCAGTTGAGGAGAAGAGTATGACTTACCTGTTGTTGGGAGAAGGCAGCGGGTGACATTGCAGAATTCCCAGGAGAGTTGCATGTTGTGCAGCACATAACACCATGGCTGGGTGTCATTATCTGGGTTCCTACACAAAGACAACAGGCAGTCCAGAATTTGGAAATGTTATTTGGGGGGTACAACTCCCAGAATCCCCATCAGCACTCAATAAGACCAGGACTAGCAAGTGAGGCCAGTACTCCATGTCTGCTGCTCTCCCGGGTACAACGGTAAGGCCCTTCCTCTGCCCAAGATACTTTGGCTCACCTGATCCCCACATGCAAACAACAACCCCAAAGCTTATTAGTTTCTTTTTAGCAGCTTCACAGAAGAAACATTTCTACCTGACATTTCTCAAGATGCTAAAACAAATGTTGTTGTATTGAAAAAAAGAAAGCGTGATGTATTTTTGCCCTTGTGTACTTTCGAGGCCGTGTCCAGAGGGCTATTTTGAATCAAATGATCAGAAATTTCTGCACCAGGAACTCTCAAGCAATTCATTGGACAAGTGAAAACATGATAAAGATACCTGAAGAAGACCTTGAGGGTACACACAGACTAAAATATCACAGGTTTTTTTACCAATAAAATAGCCTCTCTCTTTTTTTTGGAGCATCTGAGATGCATCTCCAGTTTCTTCTGCAGATTTCATTGGATGCTTCCCAGTTTCTGTTTGCTTTTGTTTTTCCTTCTTCAAAGGGCCCACTCATTCATTACCCTGAAACCACGGCTCACCTGCAGAAGGGATGGGCCCCCAGGCCCAGGGTGGCAGCATTGCCCAATTGGCTGGAATACTCAAAATGCAGGATGGGCGAGTCCCAGGGCACACAAGGTGCCCCCGAGACACCGTTCAGGGCTGTTCCTCGATACAGATGCCCATTCCCACTGTAGCATGTCTGCTTGTGGTCTGGGGGAAGACAAAGATTAAGGACAGATTCTCAGATGTCTCTAGAAAAGGTTGGACCCTGAAGAAGGGCCTGCTTTCTTCTTAACATTTCTGTTTTTCATAATCGTTCAGAATACACAACCACTCTTCACCACAACCTCACAGCATTAAAAGCCTTTTGTGCCTTGATGCTGGCTTTCTCAGCAAAACACAGGGTTGGACAAGGCACTTCACTGAAAAACAAAATGGCACCCACATTCCCCAAATGTCACATTCAGAATCTAACTGGATTGGCAATCGAATGTTGGTTTAACACTAGCAAAGACAGAGTGCCTTCTTTTTCTAGTGTCCTCAGAAAAGCACACTAGATATGCAGGGGCAGCTATCTCACTCTGCCAGCAGTAGAACAAGCCCTGAATTTCTTCTGCATCAGAACCTCTTGGCTGAAAGATAGTGGATAGGACTAGGAAGAGACAGGTTTATTGACTTTTTCTGTAGGTTATTTTTCAGAAATCCTCTCTCTCTTCACTCACAGAATCTATCCCTAATCAGTCAATCATTTAGGAAAAAATGTGAGGAGGGGCAGCATGCATGGAGAGTAACAGCCTGAGAGAAGAGCCTTCTCTATGTGTGGGGGCTCTCCAGACAACTTGGAACCCTGATTCTTCAGGACTCTGAATCACAGAGAGAGTCTCCATGCATGGCAGAGGTTCTCCTCTTCAGACTGTCACTTTGCACGTGACGATGGTGATGACCAAGGGTGTAGGATCAGACAATTCCCCCTCCTTATACATTCTTTATGAGTAAGGCTATGATTATTCATGTACTGGATTCCTGTTGCACAGTTCTCAGATCTTCAACAAATGGTTCTTGACTTCTTCATGTCTCAGTTCCAGCATGAGAGACTAGGGATGTGAATTGTGCCTCATGGTTTGTTTCACATCTGGCTTTAAATTGGATTCATTTATCCTTACCATCAAGTTATGGATTAGTTCAAAATGTTGAATTTTACAGTTTTACAGATCCAGAAGAGGAGTTCCTCTCACCAAATCCCGTGGTCTTAAAACTAAAGGGCTTTGATCTCATTTTCTTTTTTGTGTGCGTATTTACTTCATCCTTTTTTTTAAAAAAACTGTGTGTTGTGTGGATTTCCCCCCTCCCTTTGGTTTATCTGAAACATGTTACACACTAGATTTTGCTAGATGCTTTCTCAGTCTTGCATGATGGTAATCTGCATGCTCTCCCTACTGCCCCATTCTGTTATGATTCTTATTATTACTTGTAACGTATATAGTACATTTAGTAAACAGCAGTCCTCTAATTGCTTATCAGCAGCACAGCACCCTCATGGAGGACATAACTGTAAGTCTTGTTTCACAGATCAGAAATTGATTCTGACTGGTTCAGAAACAGCCAAGAGGATCAGTGGCTAAACAGTGGTTTGAACACAAATCTCCTGGGTCCATATCTATTGGGCCACAGATGTTTCAGTGATTATATAGCCATTTGAGACAAGTACCACCTTGGTTGTCCCATTTCAAAAGGGATATAAACATCAGAATGTGCATGCAGGCTACCAAGTATGCACAGGCTTATGGTATGCATTTCTATTCTTTACCTAATAATTCCTGACAGCCTTTTTGCATTTTGAAAGTGATAGCAAATCCAGTAGCATAGGGATGGGGGGCAAGGAGGCGGTGCGCCCTGGGTGGCACTTTTTTGGGGCATTGCCACTCCTTGCCTGCCTCCTGTGTGTTGTTGCCCCTCCCCCACCTACCATCTCACCGACCCCCCCGACCCCCTCCCCTGCTTGTGCCAAGCTATGCCACTGAGCACATCTAACAGATTATTGATTTCTTACATGTTTAGACATAAATATAAATGGAAATAACTTTTCCCAGTGTGCACATCACTCCCCTCACTCCACTAGCACATTAATTCCCACCTGCCATTTCACTGTCCACTATTTAGAACAGCTTCAGAGTTAGACAAATGGAAATTAGTTAATTTTCACAAACATACCTACATCACACAGTGGACCAGAAAATCCTTCAGGACAGCCGCAGGCCCAGTTTGACTTCAGTTCTAGGCAGTGGCCTCCATTCAAGCAAGGATTTGTTGCACAAGCTGCCGGTCAGAGAAAACAGTACAGATCACTGGTTTTATACAGGAGCTTAGGGGGGACGGGGAGGACAGAAGAATTGAGGAATGCAGAGTTGCACAAAAACCCCAATGCATTGAAGTGCAGGATTATGATGGTCTTTATGTTACTGTACGACAAATAGTACAGATTCTAAGATAAGGCAAATATTGGCAGGATTTAACAGCAGGAGGGACAACATCATCTGTTAGTACAATATTTGCCAGTGCTATAGGATTGAAAGGCAGGACTGCTCGATGGCACATGTTTGCTTTGTTAGGTAGGCTAGACTCAGATAATAACTGCCCCTGAGGTCATCTTCAGGTTGATTGGGCAGGAGAACCAGGTTTCTCCAGCTGGAGTCACAATGCTAAACAATACCTACAGTTATCAACAGTTTTAAAGTGGGCAGGGTTATGGTCTCTCTTTCCTGTGAATATGAGGAATCAGCTCCAGGTTTTAGTTCAAACTTTTAACGAACTATACAGTGCAGTGAATCCTACTTTCAAATTAGGTTCAGCAATTTGAAGGCTGTGCAAAAGTTCAGATTAAAAGGACAGAGCAAATTCACTGTTCCACTGACAGAAAACACACCCACAGATGGAACCAAATTTAAACAGCATTTTTGTTGTTTTTGTTGGTTATCCTTAAGGAGAAAACCCTTCCCAGGAGGTGGCAGTTGGAGCACAGATGTGGAGCTGTCTAAGAAAGAATTAAATTACTTCCCACACACATATTTCCTCCAATTTTTTTTCTTTAAAAAAAAAAAAGCATTAAGTTTTGGTACACATATTTGTATGTATGCATGCAGTGTTTAGTGAAGACCTGAGAACAGTCAGAAGCATAAATACAATACAGTAGATGATATATAGTCATTGAGATCTGTGTCATCTGACATTGACATGAGCATGAATTAAAAATTACCTTGTGGCATGGCTAAGAGAGGTTAACTACTTCAAGTGAGGCACAAATAATTTATTGACCTGCCTGTGGCAACCTTATCTGATTTGAGAGTAATCATGCCTGTTTTTGCTTTGTCCACCCACAAACAGATTAATCACTCTCCCCTTTGTTTCAGAAGCTGTTTGTAAGCTCCTTCTGCCCAGTTCTGACCCTTTCCGTGAACAGGCTTGCAGACAACGTTCTTTCCAAAGCAGTGACACTCTTCCAGTCTGGTAGGCTGATGATAACGCAGCCAGGTGTCCTTCATGCCAATGTGCGGAGGTCTTTGTGCTCCAAAGCAGCTTTCTGCAAAGCAAGGTGAGGGGGTGATTCTCGGCTTCCTCACCTGAAGAGATGGGCCAAAGGACCCAACAGTTACAATCCTCTCTTTATAGGAAGTCCCAAAGCACTAATCAAAACACACAAGGTCTTAAAAAACATCAAGTTCCTTATTAATTGTCAGTACTATATCCACCTCTGAGTATTCCTTGCCTAAGAAAACCCTGTGAAATTCATGGAATCACCATAAATTGACAGGCAACTTGGAGGCACATACACACATGCATGTACATGCACACCACACACACATATACACACACACACTATAGCCTTAAGATTTCCATTCTACTTTAGAGCTATTTGGTATCAGAAGGATAAAGAATGAACAACCTCGACAATGTGAGAGATTTATCTCACTTATTTTACTTGAAGCACATTCAGTTGGACTCTTTGTCTTCCAGTAAAAGAATAATGAGAACACATCTATTCCAGAATCAAGAATGTTTTAGTGCCTCAAAAAATGCAGCAAATGGCACCGTATCCTCAGTCAAGATACACAGGACTCAAGACCAAATGGGTTCAAAATGCCGCAACCAGAATGCTGACTGGGGCCAGTTGGAGGGAACATAGAACCCCCTTCTTAAAATATCTTCACTGGCTACTGGTTTGTTTCCAGGAACAATTCAAAGTGCTGGTCATGACCAATAAAGTCCTATATAGCTTAGGTACAGACTTGTTACTATGAGATCTGCAGGGGAAAGCTTTCTCTCCGTTGAGCTACCATCGCAGGCTCGCTTGCTGAGCACATAGGAGAGAACCTTCTCAGTGGCGGCTCCCACCCTCTGGAACTCTCTTCCACAAGAGGCTAGGCTGGCCCCGTCCGTATTTTTCTTCACCAGCAGGCAAAGACAAAGATCAGTATGTAAGCAGGACAGCATCTTATTGGGATGTTTTCCTTATTTATTTTTATGTTCTTAGCATGGTTTTATACTGTTTTATGTGATGCTTTTAACAACTTTTTAAAAAACTTTATTGTGGATTTTTTTTAATTATTTTTTTTATTTTTTTATTTTTATTTTTATAAATTAAAAAAAAATTTATTGTGGATATTTTTTAATTGACTGTCTCTGGAAGCCCTCTTGGGTACCATTCTGGGAGAAAGACAGCATACAAATTAAACAAACAAAGCAGACTATTTAAGCACCTGAGCCAGAAAATCTATAAAATGCCTTTCCAACACAGTAAAAATCTGCTAAATAATAAATTAAATAATTAACAATGTGCTCTTGGGGGTCTCTTATTCATAGTAGGGGGTGGAATAGATATTTGAGAATTTCCTGAATGTGGTTGAAATTTGGTGTTCCTGACCACTCAGGAAACACTGACAAGAAGAAAAATAATGCTTGGAAAGTCCCCACAACTTTGTCAACTCTGTGCAGCCTTAAAAACTGCACAGTTGGAATAAAGTGCAACCCTCCAAGGCAAAGTTGTGCACATACATTAAAACTGTGCAATTTTTATAACCATCTGAGTAGTGCAAACTGAAAAGAGGAGAACAGAGTAGAACATTCCTTGAATGCTAAGCCCTAAAGTTGCACACTTCAACTGTGAAAACTATGACCATTTCTGCCCTACACTGTTAGAGTGCTATTATTCCACTTTCAACATCCTGTGGAGTCCTGGGGTTTGTAGTTTACTGAGGCCAAAGACCTCTGACTGAAAATTCTGAAGGCCCTTCCTTAAACTGCAAATCCCAGGATTCCATAGGATGTTGAAAGTGGAATAATAACAGTATAACAGTGTACGGTGGAAATGGCCAAAGACTATTTTCTTCTCTAGTTTGCTTCATCCCTGTGGAGGCTGTTCCTCTCCTGCCACCCGTTCCTCTGCTGCTCTTTCTTGGTTTTTTCCCCCTGCAATCTGCTCCATGAACTTTCTGAGCTCTACACTCCCCTTCTTTCTTGACCTGTCTGCCCACTCTGATCTTGGGTAGGCAGCTGAGAAAGAGGAGGGGTGGCAGGAGAGGAGTAGCCTTGGCAGTGATGAAGTGAATTAACAGGAATGAGAAGGAATTGGGGAATCAGAGTAGCCTAGCAGGCCAAGAAAGAAGGGGGAGAGTGCAGACTCAGAGCCCAGAGAGTCCACTGTTTGGGGGATACTAAAGGTAAAAGGAGTTTGATGGTGATTTTTAATGCATGCCTTGGCCCTTCTATGAAGCAAGACTAGAAAACCAGCCCCAAGACTCCAATATGCAGTAAACCTTTACCGGTATTTATTAATTTCTGGTATCTAGTCCATCCATTCCTGCGCTGTCTTGTCCCTCTGCCTCCAAAAGTTATACAAAATCAGTCATGGCTAGAAGCAGACCTACAACCATGCGGTTGTTCTTCAGAAAGCTGCACAGTTTCAAGTAAAATTGCAAGAATTTCTTGAGAATGCACAGTTTTTCAATGTTGCAGTGTGTTTTCTGTCCTTTGTGAGAACGAAAAACCTGAATGTTTTGGTACTACTGGAAGAAATACCAATACATTTTCCTCAACATCTGTTGGGAAGTTGGAAAATCAAAAATTTCCATCCCTAATTCATGGGGTCACCAGAAATCAAAGTCAACTAGATAGCAAAGAACAAGAACAAGCCTTTCCTTAAAGCCCAATTTAGCCATCTGAGGCTCCTCCCTCAGTTTGCCTAATGATAGCACCAGCCAGCCTTCCCTAGTACAAAGATCCGTTTATTTGCTCAGGAGGGACGCATGTCCAAGGCCAGGACTAAGTTATGAGGAAGCCAAATAAGGCTTGGCAATAGCAATAGCATGTGTATTTCTATACCGCTTATCAGCTAAGTGCTCTCTAAGCGGTTTACAATGTGTTTAGCTAATTGCCCCACACCAAGCTGGGTACTCACTTTACCGACCTGTGGAAGGATGGAAGGCTGAGTCAACCTGGAGCCCGGTAGATCGAACTCACAACCTTGTGGCTGCAGTACTGGCATTTAACCACTGTGCCACCAGGGCCAATAGCTCCAGGATGCAATATCTGGTACCTTTCTCACAGATTCTCCCATGGAAACCAGGTCTACAGATGCAGTGGAACCCAATTCGCCTAGCTTCACAGATGCCACCATTCTGACATGGGTTGGGATCACAGCCTCCTGCAAAAGATGGCAAGAGTCAGGATGGAATCATGTTGGTTCATTATACCAGTATACTTGTATACTGGTGTACTTGTATAAGGCGGCATCCAATATTCTCTTGTGCAAGCAAGCAGTTCCCTGTTTGTCCACAGCACAACAGAAGGCAGTCACAGCACCAACTGTGTCTGGAACAGTCACCAGAATGGCTGAGAAGCCACCAGCCTCAATACCCACCTCCCATTGCTGCCTTCACCTCTCTGCATGAGCACACCCACAGAGCTGTACTGTCTGCTTGCACAGTCCTAGATCTCAGTTTGAGCCAGTCTCAGGAAGAAGGTCCAAGCTTTGTGCTATGTAGGCACCACGATAAGGACTGGACACCTCATGAAGTCAGGCATAAAATCTCACACTGCTGGTGTCATACCAGTATGAGACTTGTTTCCTTGGGAATAAACACATTGCAGCCTCAACATGGGGGTGCGGGCAGGAACGAGGGCATCATTCCCCAAATAAGGGTTCTTCCTCCCCAATGTAATTTTCCTTCAGTCACCAAATTGGCTGTGTCAGCTTTCACAGTTGGCTTACCTACTGGCCTTTCCTCTGGCCTGCAGTACCTCCATTTTTGGTCTCGGTCATAGTTCTCCGTGGTAGCACACCTGATAAGAAAGCATCTCACATCATGGAAGGAATACATAGAAGCTGGACCTCAGCCAAAATGGAGAGCTGCAAATCATTGCCTTCCCCAATTGCTTCAGCATTCAGGTCCAGTAAGTCCTGATTTGTGCCCTCTCCCTTCTCCCTGAGCATGAGCTCTTGGCATGCTTTGAGGTTTCCACTCTCCACAGGGCCCCGGACTCATTCTGGTAAAAAGCTTACCAGTGTCGAGGATTAATCAAACTACCCGGGATGCAGGTATGGTGCATTCTGCGCTGGTAGCGGAAAGGGAAATGGCAGGGCTCCTCCTCAGTGGATGGCATTTCTGTAAGACAAAGTGAGGTGGATGGGCTGCTGCTATTTGAAGGTCATTTCTGCATTAACCTGTTATAGTGCAATTATTCCACTTTCAACATCCTCTGGAATCCTGGGGTTTGCAGTTTCGGGAGGCCCGAAACTGCAAACCCCAGGATTCCAGAGGATGTTGAAAGTGGAATCATCACGCTATAACAGGCTAGTGCGGAAATGGCCAAAGTCAGCAGATGTAGTCAAGGTGCAGCCTGCAGGCCACACAAACCCTTACAGGACTGTTTTCATGGTCGCATACAGACCACTGGAGAGGCTAAAATTATGAGAGTATTGCTCCGAGAACCCTTGCCTCTGAGCAGCAAGAAATTTCAAGGGGACTGGTCTAGACTTTAGCCAGACCTTTTCCTAAGAAGGAAGTCAACAGGAATTGATAATGTGGTATAAAAGTTTATTTACAGTTATATAGAGGCTGAACCTAAGAGGAGGAGAGGGAGTTCCAGAGAATTAATACCCTCAAACATTTCTGCTCACCATCAGAATACTCAAGGGAAGTCCTTGTGCCATAAGCTATCTTACAGAAACCAAACTCAGAAAATGGGGCCCTTTTGATTTGAAGGTCATTCAGAGAATAACAATATAAAGCAGGGGTGGGCAACTGCAGAGACTTTGAAGGACATTTTTAACCCCTGGAACCTTCTGAGGGTTTCACAAGTTGCCAGAGAGAGAGAGGGGGGAGGAGGAGAAGTTGCTGGAAATCCATTTCTGATTTTGAAAAACCTTTTTTTTATAAAATTAAATAGTGCAAGTGACCCCCCAATTTTATTTAAAAAAGAGAATTGCCTCTCTAGGTAATGAAATTCATCTTTTTGCAGGGGGCAGGAAAAAAAAGCCAGTCTGGGAAGACTGGAGGATGCAAGTGCCACATAAACAGCCTTGCAGACCCCAAGTAGCCTTAGGCCATACTTTCCCTACCCCTGACATCAGGGGTGATGTAGTTCACACACTCTTCCCAGTCACTCGGCACAAAGGCTGATCTTCTGGCCGCCTTCGTGTACCTTTGAACATAACAGAAGTCTTGGTTGCCTGATGCTGCTCAGAGCAGTGCTGCTGCCATCATCCACCTCTTAGTCAGCCCACCATTTTGCAACAGAAAGCATGTTGTCAGGGCCCTCTCAAATGTGGACCTGGCTCCCAATGGGAAAACTAGTGGTAGTGGTGGGATTATCCCACTTTTAAACAGACAGTCCTCTATTTCACAGGCTTTCAAAGGACAGTCCACTATTTTAAACTGTTTTTGAATAGTTAACTCATCTAAGTCAGTCTTAAACATTTAGGCCCTTTCCACATGACGACAGCATCCCAGCATGAAGATGCGAGAGGAGCAGGACTGTGACGACACTTCTGCATGATGTCATTGCAGTCCTGCCCTTCTCATGTCTCCAGCTGGTGTGATCGTGGGCTATATCATTGATAGAAAATCTCTGTCAATGGCCCCCAATCACACGAGGCTTCCATTGCAGTTGGCCATGCAGAAGGGCTGGAAGCACAATCTACATGCTTTCTCGCCTACTGCAGCATGGGAAGAAGGCCAGCTGCAGCGCAGAAGGACATAGTGTGTCCCTCGCGCTCCCTTCTGCAGGCAACCAGTTGCATGTGGAGAGAAGCACTGGGAATACTCTCCCATCCTGGCAGAGATGTTTCCAGGATTGTGACAGGACGATGCACAAGAGCATCGTCATGTAGAAAAGGCCTAAGAAACCCCAAGAAGGGAGAGCAACAGCTGCTTGTTAATAGTTAGCATCTTGACAGCAAATTGAAGAGGTAAACTGGGCCTTTGGCTTGTGGATTTCCCAACTACAAAGAAAAGTGATGCACTTTTGATTATAATTATTATTTCTAGATTTGTAACAGGTACAGTCAGCCTCCACATTCACTTTTGTTCCGCAAGAGTGGAACAACCACAAATATCAAAATGTGTCTGTGTGTCTGGCCCTTTCCGCATGGCATTTGCCATGCGAAAGGGTGCCTGGAGTGTCGCGCAATTGTGAGGAGTGATCTGCACAATGCACTCACAATCGCCCGACGCTCCAGAGGCCGGCAGGCACCAATTGTGCACCTTTTCATTTTCGGCTTGAAGCCGAAAATGGTGTGTGATTGCACATTGCTCCCAGGTTCCGCACACACTTACCTGGTGTGTGGAGCCTCTGGAGCCGTGCTGGTTGCGCTTCCTGCCCCAGCGCAGCCTGGGAAACTCCCAGGCTGTACTGCGGAAGGAAGAAGTGGGGCTCTTGCATGAGCAGGCAGCTCGTGCGGAGCTGAATGAGCCAGGACGCGAGAGCCTCTTGCTGGAGGCTGCTCACACAATCCCCACACCCCAGCATCGGAAAAACGTAAGGCACGGAAAGGGCCTCTGTGGGAAGGGGGCAAGACATTGTTGGGAGAACAGGCATCCAGGGTTCAAACCAGGTCAGGGAAAGGAAAGGGAAAGGGGGTAGGTTGGCAAGGTGGCCCTATACTTCCTCTTGCCTATCTCCTTCCTTGGACGCTTGGAGGGCAATGAGAGAGAGTTGGTGCTGCTGAGAAATCAGACTGCAAGCTGTCCTTATTGGCCAGGCAGCAGCTGGTAGAGGAGGAAGAGAACCAGAGGTAGATTTTTAAAGGGCTGTGCGGCCTGATTGGAGCTGCTGAGAGGGAAGGCTCCCCCAGAAAAGAAGCACCTGAGGTGGGGCAGAGGTTGGAGAAACTCAGAAATAATCAAATCCGTGAAAGTTAAACCTGCAAGTGTGGAGGGCCAACTGTTGGGATGCCCTCAATATTAAGTAATGGGATATGTAGTCCAGTATAATGTAACAGCCTGTTTGTAATAAAAGAAGCCTAGGTACCAGAGACTGTTAGATAAACAATTGCTAGGAATGTGCTGATAAGTGCTGCTTGGCTCTCATGGCTTCAAAGTCTCTAGGAAATGGGGAAGGAACGCTGGGGAATCTTAAGCTTAACCAGTAGTCTCCTCACTAAAGTCTTGTACCGTGTATCTCACTTCAAATAAATAGTATATAAATGAATTTACATTAAGTTTTATGCAAATCTATATATCCTTTTATCTTCTTAGTGTTTGGGGGGACATTGAGATATATTCCATGTTTTGGCAACTCATAACTGACAATCCATTTCCTTTGGTGATCTAAAGAGGCCCCATCAAGATCTCAGTCACAGAAGTCACCACCGTTCATCCAGTGGGTTAACTGTTCCTTGACCTGGACAAGCACAGAGTTGATGGATACTCACCTTCATGACCCTTTTTGGGTGGTCTGTGTGGGATACCCTGCTAGGAAAAACAACAACAAGAACAACAACAAAATGATTGTTTTGCTGCAGAATATGCTTCTTTTTGCAACACAGTCCATGAAAGCATTTCCGTTCCCACTCTCTGGAAACCAGCCTCCATCCTGAATAGACACACAACAGCTTAAAGGCTGCTGATGGGCTTGCGTTTAATTATGCTCCAGTGGCATAAAAAGCTCATCAAAGGCTTTGGAAACATTGACAAGATTATCTACATATACATCTTTAAAAGCTTTAAGCCTTTTTTAAAAAAAGCAATATAAATTATTTATCATCCTTCAGTCCAAACAGGTTTGAGAAGTTCTAAATTGTAAGATGATTAGTATGATGGGTGGAGTATTTTTTTAATAATTCTGTTTATAGTTTTTATTTTTAAAGAGAGATATCACCTGATGAGGAAAATGGGTTGATTCGTTTTATGGCTAAAACTGCTCATTAGCCCAACTCTTTTGAAAGGTTCATTGACTCAATGGGTCTGCACTAATTAGTGCTAACAATTAATCAATTAAGTCTGCATATGAACAAAAACCACTCTAAAGCCAAAAGTGTACTTTCTTGCTTTATAATCTAAACTTTAGATGATGCCCAGTGCTGAATTTGGGTAAACTGAGTTTTCCATTGTGTTGTCATTTGCCATGCCCTATTGGTTGAAGGCAGGGGTGGGTAATGGTGAGAAACTAGGGGGCTGTATTGGTCCCACAGGAGACAATGGAGAGCTGGACTCCACCACCATACCCACCTCTAGGTGAAAAAAGGTTGTTTTTTGTTTTTGTTTTTTGTTTTGTTTTTTTTGCCTCCAAATGTCCTCCAAGAGACACAAGGGACATTTTTTGCCATATTTTAGGGCCTTCCTGGGGCATTATAGGCCCAGGAGAGGCCTTTTTTAAGTACAGAAAGTGAACAGAAGTCAGTTCCTGTTTAAAAAATGGCCTTTCCATGGCCCATATTGGTCTAGACAGGCCAAAAATATGAAGGAAATGCCCTCCACACTCCCTAGAGGCAGTTTGGCATTTTTGGGGATGGAAATTTCACCATCTTTTTACCCCTGGGGGCCTCATGGAGACATCTAAACGTGGTAGTAATGCTCCCAACACCTCCAAAGGGCATTTTGGACCAAACCTTTTCTGATGCCTGGGGACCCTAGGTCCACAAAAACAGCCCTGGGGACTGCCTATTCCCGGCTTGGCTATACTTTGCCTACCACTGGTTTAAGGCAAGAAAATGAAAGTTTTGAATTTATAAAACTTCGAAGCAGCGTCTGCATGCTAAGGACAGGATGGGGCCATGGTGGCTTGTGGCTCTAATGTCAGTGAAGCATTGAATCTACTCAAGTTTTAGTCTGAACTTTAAATGCGCTATCTAGGGTGATGAATTTATCTTGGTGATAAGGCTCAGCACCTTGGAAAGTTCTTTTAAAGTTTGGAGTAGAACCCAAAGTGGTTTCACCATCACCTCCAATGTGGAAGCCACCAGCTGCCATGGATGGAGGATGAGTATGGAAGGCTGCTGGGTACCCTCTACAGCAAGCCTATGGGGAGGGGTCTAGATAGCTGAAGAGAGGCCAGAACCCTGAAGAGTTGTCGAAGGAGAGTTAGAAAGAAGGCAAGCAGCAGGAACACCAGAGCAAAAAAAGATGATTATTTCTCTTATAGGGCGTTCACACATATTGCACAGGATGATAGGAGTGAAGACAGGGACAGCCTCAGACATGCTGTTGCCTGGAGGCGAAGAACAAGATGGCTCCCCACCTTATTTCAAGTAAAGGGTTCAACTGGACTGTTCACAGAAAAACAGCTTTAGTGAGCACAGGCCAGGCTGTATAGGACATGCAGATCTATCCTCTGACGGAAAGGAATGACCAGGGGACTCAGGTGGAAAGGCAGAGGGTCTTCCACAGCTGCCCCCTCCTCAATTCAGAGTCTGCCAGCTGAAGCAGTTGTTGTTGTGTGCCTTCAAGTCAGTTCCGACTTAGGTAACCCTAAGGTGAACCTTCCATAGGGCTTTCTTTGAAAGATTTGTTCAGAGAGGGTTTCCCTTTGCCTTCCACTGAGGCCGAGAGACTGTGACTTGCCCAAGGGCATCCAGTGAGTTTCCATGGCTGAGCGGGAATTTGAACCCTGTTCTCCAGAGTCCCTAGTCTGCTCAACCCACTACACCACACTGCCCCTCTCTATATTATAATAGCCCTGAATCCAGGTATAGCACATACTATTACACACAGACAACACACATACAGAACACCAGAATAGAAAGCACCGATCTCAAAATTACGAGCATCGCCCCACAAATTATATGTATATGAGAGCAAGTGTGATGTAGTAGTATAAGCCTTGCGCTAGCACTCTAAAAGACCAGGATTCAAATCCCTGCTCAGTCATGGAAACACAACGGATGACTAGGGGAAAGGCAGACTCTCTGAGCCTTAGAGGAAGGCAGTGGCAAACCCACTCTGAACAAATCTTTCAAAGAAAACCTTAGGATACGATCATCGTAAGTTGGAGTTGACTTGAAAGCACATAATAAAAAAATATGTATGTGTGTTTGGGTCTTTTAGCTTGCATCTGCCTTGGCAGGACTGATGGCTTCTTTTCTACTTTCTCATATAAGCAGCAGAATAGACATGCTTTCTTTGCAGAATCGATTTTTTTAAAAATTCACAAAATGAGAAAGCAAAATTGTGTGGATGGAAGTAGTCTTCATCTTTTCCAGATTTTTGTTTGGCATGTCTGCTTCCATGTGTTGCCTTTTAAGAACAGGCTTTCCCCCTGCCTTTTTTTTTTTTTTTTTCCATTTTAAAGGGCTACATTGCAAGCATTGCAGTGCACAGAATGCTCAGTCTCTACAAGCAGACAAATTATTCCACCCCCCTCTTGAAATGTGGTAGGCATGGAGAGGGGAGAGGAATGCATTGCCTGTCACTAGGGATGTCCAGGGCACTGATCCACAGAGTTTCAATAGAAGTTTTGTACAGGACTTCAAAAAACAATAGAAGTGCAGATGAGGGAGACCTCTAGCATTTTCTACTGAGTTCCAGGAAAGTGCAATTCTCCACAGATGGCGTGTTGGTTCTCTGGAACCCTTAAGTGGCAACTAGATATTCCTTTGTCTTAATACTTTAAGGTATCAGATCCCATCTAATCCTGGAAGCTAAGGAGGGTCAGCCCTGGTTCATATTTAGATGGGAGACTGCCAACAAGTGCTAGGTGCTGTAGGCTATATTTTTGTGGAAGGAACTGGCAAAATCACCTCTGAGTATTCCTTGCCTTAAGGGAAAGCTATGAAATCCATGGGTTCACATTAGGCAACTTGAAGGCACATACACGCTCTCACACACATATTCCTTGTATCATAAATCAGTAGACTAGAAAGATGACTGTGAATCAGATTTCCTGGTTCTCAAGCCTGTACCTTGCTCACTAGTGCTGACTATCTGTAAGGAAATCACAACTGGGGAATGGGCCTATCAGGGTTTATTTGAGAGGGTTCAACTTTGCACCTTATCATCTTCCATAACTCTGTTTCCCCCCACTCACTTCTGTTCCACCTTGCTTACCTTACCAGCCATTACAGGCTCTCCCACCCCTTCCCCTTTGGTACCTACACTGAAGGCAAAGGTCTTACCTCTCTGGCAGGCATGCTTCATATCTCTAAGTGGGACCTGTCAGCGACCAAGAGTGGCCTAAGCAGAAAGACCATTAAGACATTAAATGAGATGTACTAGGATCTCACCAAGAAGGAATCCCCTAGGCTCAGAAGCCCAAAGAGAAGCAGGAACAGCAGCGGCAGCAGGGATGTCATGGCGGTGGCCAGGCAAAGATGAAATGGCGAAGTGTATGTTCTGCTTCAGGCAAAGCAAACAGTCCCAGATCGATACAACTCAAAGCAAAGGTCTTTGGGTAGTATGTAATCAGTAGACGGGGGATTGCAGCACCAGGACAAACAGACGTCCAAAGCAGAAGGACTGGGAGCCAGAAACAGAAAGATTTTATGATGGACAATCCTGACACAGCCTCAGATGTTTCCTGTGCATCTATAGCACCCTTCCACCAGCACAAAGCCATGTGTCTAGTGCAGAATATCATATTATGAGAATGCCAGCTGCAGCTTTGTGAAAAAGATGTATTGTTCTACTAGAGAAATTAGCTTGAAAAGCATCTGCTGAACTTTCAGTTTCCAGAAGGAAAAAATGATTCTGAGATGTCTGTTATGGGGAGGGGGCAGTGGGAGAACTGCTGTCTCCTTTGTCTTGTCCCATCTGCCTAAGCACTGCTGGTGTGATTCCCCTCTGGGGCCGACAGTAGCATCAGGAGTGTGAGGAGGTGCAATGTGCACTGAAGAATTGGCACAAGGGGGAAATGTTAGCCCCCGTTGCACTATACCACATCCTGATCCAGGTCTCCTCCTTGCCTGCTTCAGTACTACCCTCTTGCAAATGCTTTCCCAAGAGGAAAGCCTCTTGGGAAATACACTGCAGATTGGCCCCTTCCTGTTTGAATTGGCCCTTGCTTTCTTCCTACTCATAACACTACTGTTTTTATTGTTGTTTCTCTGGGTCAAAATTCAAGCTTCCCTCCAAAACATTGTCAGTAATGGCTCACTAAAACATCACTGGCAACACAGGCTTTGAATCTAGTTCCAGTATGAATGGATTGTGCACCTATCACGGGGTTTTCTGGCATGTGACATGCTCAAAGTCACACAGTAGATTTCCATGGCCAAGAGGGAAATTGAACCCTGGTCTCCAGTGTTGTGATCCAATGCTCAGATCACGACACCATGCTGGCTCTCTATACTTTATACCCTCCAACATTTCATAGATGAAAACTAGGACATATATGACCAAGGAACATCAGAGCATGGTCAACTTGGCAAAAATTATTAATGAAGAAGAGTGCTCAAGGTACGAAAGGCTGCAGCAGTTTGTTTTTGACTGAGTCTATAGGGAAGAGGAAGGCCATTTCCGCACTAGACTGTTATAGCTGGCCCCTCCCTAAACTGCAAACCCCAGGATTCCATAGGATGTTGAAAGTGGAATGATAGTGCTATAACAGTCTAGTGTGGAAATGGCCCAAGACTCCGCCACCTCCTCTCCTCTCCCCCTTCTGAGTTACTGGAATGCAAACTACTTTTGCACTTTGAACTTAGTTTGCAGCAACAGAAATAGGGAAAATGAGAGGAGGGAAGAGAAAGTGGGACATTTTAAAACAGCAGAAAAAGTGGGTTGACATGGATTAACTGGGACTGTCCCTGACAAATTGGAACAGTTAAAGGATATGATATCTGTCTGGTCTATGCCAGACTTTATCTCTGTTGTCTCCCCGCTCCTCAAAGTTCCAGGATCCACGCAGGAAGAAACTGAATTTGGAAATGTTCAGCAAGTTTGGGAAAAGGACAAAGTATGCTTACTTTGACCTCTCCCCCAAATGCAATATTGATGCAACTTGTTTGGATCAGAAACTATGTTCCAATTTAGCCAGAGTCCCAGTGGCTGCACTGCAGCTGTGGGCAGGGCTAAGAGCAGAGTAGGCAGGGACAAAGTAAAGTGGGTGGGACTATAGGACTTTTGATTAAGAGATGCTAATGTTGGTAAGGACTTTAGAGTTTGTGTGTCCCTCAGCCATTACTTATTGCTTACTAATGTGCTACTCATTTGTTGTAAGGATTCAACATTTTCATCCTGGACATTCTTGTATGGGAAGTGTTGGAATGATAACAAGTACAGGTGAAGATTTGGTTTAGGTATAAGGACAGGAGTGAGCCACGCTGCCTCTACTTGTCAACCATATCAAGGCGTTTTCTGCCTGTCAGACCTGCTGGTCCTTTCTTCCCACAATAAGCAATGGAATGAAGGGGACAGGTGAGATCTGACAAGTTCATTCTGGCAGTGGCTGTTTTGGGTACAAATGATGGTGCTGCAATCAGGGAGCAAAGACACTACACACTTTCCATCCAACAACTTCTGCACTTTGTTCGCTCCAACATCTTTCTCATAGGGGTCTTGCTCCCCACTGACAGTCCGGACGTGGAACTCAGCCAGGCATTCAGCTTCATCCAGCAGATGTTATCTATGAACATGTGACTAAACAGCTTCAACCTTTGTGTTTAGCCTAATCGTAATAAATGTGGGGCCCTCTGACAGCAGCAAACTCTCTGGTTCTTCATGTTCATTGCTAAGGGGTAATTCTTTATGAAATCTATCTATCTGTCCATCTATCTATTTTTGCCAAGAACTGCATGCATCTGCTGAAGCTGGCCAGCCTGATTAGTTCTTAGTATCATCCTATACCTATTCAGAAATCAATCTCATTGGGTTCTATGAAGCTTACACATTCAAAGCTAATGAGTTGATAACTGTGGCCTTCACCCATGTGGCTAAGAAAGGAAGCCAGAGTACGTAAGACTGGGAACAGGTACCACTGAATTCAGTAGGAGTTACTCCTGAGAAAATATGGACAAGAATCTCTGTTATATAACTTTCTTTCATTCATGGATTCTTCAAGGTTACAGGCATCTGAACAGACCAGAACTACAACTAAAAGCAACAGCCTTCAAGAATCTTGGTCTCATTGCTACTGACTGTAGGGTGGGCCTCCCTCATGACTTGCCCCTGTCTATGGTTGCTTTTTTTTTTTTTTTATGTTGCTTTTCCATAGCCAAAGCATGTCCCATGGAGTTTGTTCCTTTTATGTTTTCTAGTAGATTGGAGTCTTTAGTACATGCAACATCATCCTCAATATATTCTTTCCTATCTTTTCTTTAGTTTTATACCTAGGTTCAGCACATCTGAATGATTCTCATTATTTAATAATGTTTCTGACATGCTCACTATGTTCTCCTTTAGAAAGAGTAAATCCTCTAATTTCCTTACCTTGAGATAAAAGCTGCTGGTGCTGGCGTGTACATTGAACCCTGCTTTAAAGTTTGTCTGTGTAGCACTTTATCTACCTTTATAGAAGTTTTAAGACATGTCTTCATTACCCTCTGTGTTTTCCCTTGGCACAGGTCTCAGAACATACCAGATGGCTTTTCCTGATATAGCAAGATAACCTTATGTGCATTCATCACGCATGACTGTGTGCATGTAGAGGGTACTCACAGTTTCTTATATGGATGTAATGCCTGTGTAGGAACTTTGTGTGAAGCATGCCTTGTAGTTTTTCTGGGCTATGTCAGCCTCACAGACTAAGCTCTGCCAGCCAACAATATATCTCTTGCTCTTACAAATAATTTGCTTTGAACTTGAAATAACTAAGTGTTTGTGCATCTTTTTTTCCTCTGATGTGGCAAGAAACAGATACTCAATGTCTCAAAAATCAGCAACAGTGTTGCACAAGAAACCATAAAATGAGATCAACCTGGCAGGCATGTTCATCGAGAAAGCATGAATACATTAGTAGCAATTTCACATGCCCAATGGTCAAGATAGTTTGATTCATATTCAGATTGTGGCCCAGTGTGAGTTGATCAAATCACTGTTTCATGTGATCACAAAGCCAATGACTACAGCAAGTTTGTGTACCAATGCTGAGATAGATAAGCCACCAAATTAAAGGGCAAATTGCACTTTATGGAGCAGACAATGTATCTGTGTAAATAAACATTTCCAAAGTTGAACAGTACACAATTTCAAGGAGGCATCATGTGACTGACATGGCTTTCTCAAATATATCTGTCTTGTGGTTGTAGAAATATGTGTCTCCTCCTGATTCCTTGAGGTAGAACAGGGCAACTTCTGGGTGTTGAAGACTGTATTGAACCACTCTACAAACCCACCTGGAGCTGCACCACTGGTGTTGCCACCAAAACTCACCCCTCTGCATTCTTCCTCATGTGGGGAAGGAGTAACAAAAGTAAAGCCATCAGTGAAATCCCCACATGGGAATATCAGCGAGGTGCTTTTCAGTGATCTCCACAGTCTGAAAATTCCCTTCCCTTGGAGCAGAATAAAGTTGAACCTCATGAATCTCAAAAGGCACCTGCCTTGTATCTTTAGAGAATCCTCCAGTTTCTTTGTAGTAGAGATGGGCAAAACTCAGATGTGAAGCTGTGTCCTACATCAATAACCCTTCTAGTGCAAGACAGAGCATCTTCTTTCAGTCCAGAGGGGAAAGGGAGAGAACAGAAGAAGATGCTGCATTGTGCGGTTTTCTGGAGTATCACGGTTGCTTTTTTTAGTGGAGAAATTTGTCATTGTCTCCAGCAACTGGAGGGCAGAGGAGGCTGGTAAAACAGCTGGGGGTTCATTTGCATTCAAAACATGTTCATCACACTATACTGAGAGTGGCAAGAGAGAAAGAATAATTTGCATTCAAAACAAGAAGAGGTGAAGAGCATATGTGCAGTTGATGAAGCAGAAATGTGGAGCTTCAAAGTAAGTGTGTATATGCTGTTTGTGGTTTTGTTGGCATTGTTATACATTCTTAGCTTCCCCAAGTAGTGAGAAGTTCAAAGGGCGGACAGAAAGCACTGGGGATTTACCCTGCTTTTGTAATATTTGCTTTATTTGGACAGAGTACAGGTATACCTCAGTTAATAAAGAAGATGGATTCCTGGGCATTACTTCTTTAACAGAAATTTTGGTATCAGTAGCAGAAATAACATAGAGACCACAGAGATAGGTTCTTGCAGCACACATGCAAGAGAGAGATTAAGAGACTCAGCAAATCTTTTGACTAGCAATAGGCCCATGTGAAATCAAAATACCAGGCTAGGGCAAGCCTTGCAGAAGTAAATAAAAACATTTTGAATCTTTCAGAGAGCACTTGAAAGTTTCTCCCAAAAATGCATCCAGGGATTGTTTTTTCTTTCACTAGCCTCCACTTTTCTGATTTCCATTTTGATGGCCAAATGGATATAGATCTATTATTAATATCTTTTTTAAAATGCTGTGGGTAGTTCATTTGCTCTCTCTTTTCTTTTTCTTCTGTTTTGCTGTTCACTCAAGCTTGGTAAGGGATTCTGAATGAAGGTGCTCTTTACCTCACCTATTATAGGTAGGCACACACTGCTACAATAAAATCGGCTACAATAGTCACCTATTTTTTCCCCAGTTCAAACTTTATTCCCTTGTTTACTACAGATATTATCACAGCCCAGTACCAAAAGCTGCTGTCTCTCCCTTGTCCTTCACCATCCTCCCAGTGCCTCTAGTGCTGCTGAAGAACTTCCAGCTAAATGGAGGACAAGGAAGAAAAGGCGGGCAGGGTGTGTAAAAAGACTTTGTAAAAAGAAGCTTCTTTGTCAGAGGTTTTGTTACTTGAGGTAGGCCTGTATAAATAGAAGCAGAGAGACACTTGCACAAGATGGCTGCAACTCCACTCTTCCTAATGTCAAAATTATCACTAAGTAATGATCATGAATATGAAACAGTTATGATTAGGTAACTGTTCCATATTCGCAATCACTACCTGATCATGATTTTGATAAAGTTGCCACAATTGTAACTTGCCCCTCAATTTACTTTCCTGGGCATCACCTGAATAGAGAGAAGGAAGTCCATTCTAATGACAGTCAAAGCATGGTTGAATGAGGTTTCTGGCATGTTTGGAAGAGTTGTGCCAGAAGAAATTACGTACTTAGTTAAGGTTCAGTTGAAACACATGCTCCCATGTTCCTGCTCTGCTAACTCACGTTGTACTAGCACAGAGTCTACCACTGACCTGGTCCTCTAAAACCAGTAGTCTTAGGTGTTTCACAATTGCCCAAATATTAAGATTATTACACTGTTTTGCTTTCCCCATGTCAGAAAGCTATTCTAGAGATATATATAGTTCAAAATGCGATGGGTAATACAGTTTCATGGTGGTGTTGGTAAATGTGGTGGTGGTAGAAGAAGAGGTCAAAGATGGTGACTCCAGTATAGGTTATATGATGCTATGGAGAGGGCCTTAGGCAACACCATAGTATCTAAGTCATGTTCCTGAGGCCTTCCATAGTTGGGCTAGGAGGCTCACCTGAATCCATGTGGTTCTGGCTGATTGTGCCACAGCAGGAGAGTTTCCAGTTGGCAGCTTTCATGTTGAAGTAATACACCACAGGGTTAAGAGCGCTGTTGATGCTAGAAAGGGCCATGGCTGCCCGTTGGGCTGAACATGTGAAAGACAGCACTCCTGGAGCTGAGAGGACTCCAATCCGGCCAAGAGTGTGCAGGATGTGGATGACATGGAATGGTAGGAAGCAAACGGTAAGCAGGCCAGTCACCATCAGGAGAGTATGGAGAGAGTGCCTGCGTAATGAGGAAGCCTGGGTTGACCCATGGGTGAGATTCATAATGCGCCGAGCAATCACAACAGAACAGATGACAATGGTGATGAAAGGCACAAAGAAACCCAAGGCTGAAGAGGCAAAGACCATGGCCGCCAGTCCACCACTCCATACACGAGCTGGGAAATTCTCCATGCAGGCTGTATTCCCATTTGGGAAGAGACGGGTTACGGTGCTCTTGGAGAAGAATATCAGCAGCCCAATTGCTACCAAGCACCAGATCGCCATGGAGAGGAACACACGGTAGAAAGGCCACCGGAGGCGCAGGTAGCGGACAGGGTGGATGACAGCCAGGTAACGCTCGAGGCAGATGCAGGCCAGGAATAGGGTGCTGCTGAACATGTTGGCCAGGAAAAGAGCATTGGTGGCCTTACACAGGCCCTCACCAAAAGGCCAGTCATTGCGTCTAGCATGATAGACAGCCTGCAGGGGCAGGGACAGGGCAAAGAGCAGGTCGATGACAATAAGATTATAGATGAAGATCATAACAGGTGGGGCCTGGGTCCGGGTGGCCCAGCTGCTCCACAAGGCGACACTGTTCGAAGCCAAGCTCAGTACACAAACCAGGCTATAAGTGATGGGCAGGAGCAGGTGCTGGAACTGTGCTTCAGCAACACACTGCAGAGGTGTTGATTTGTTAAGGTAGGAACTTGGGGTTTCCCATGGAGGATTAGTGGCATTTCCCCACAGCTGCAAAGCAAATACATGATCTGTGTGACAGGTTAACCCAGTAATCCTGTTCTTGAAGCCCATCAGGAGC
This sequence comes from Ctenosaura bakeri, assembly GCA_948474755.1. Taxonomy (NCBI): domain Eukaryota; kingdom Metazoa; phylum Chordata; class Lepidosauria; order Squamata; family Iguanidae; genus Ctenosaura; species Ctenosaura bakeri. The sequence continues at coordinate 358,443 of CAOLHI010001432.1, read as the reverse complement.
CCCTTAAGCATGGGAGGGGTACATTTGGCTCAGCAGATTTTTTTTGGACTTCAACTTCTAGAAGCTTCAGCCAGCACAGCCAATGGCAAGAGTTGTGAGAGGTGTCATCCAAAACATCTGGAGGGTCAAGGCTTTGCTACTCCCACCCCAGGTATATATCCCAGTTAAAAAGAACATGCAGCCTACAGAAGAAGGGCCAAATTTTCTCCTGGGTGCAACAAAACCACTCTCACTGACTTAATCTGGTTCTCAGGATCAAGAAGCTACACTTACCAAAGATTCAAAATGATTCAGGACTAACATTTTATTCTACTAGTTGCATCAAGCAGAAGAAAGTAAGATTTGGAATGACCCTGAATTCTTTTCTATGCAAATATCTTTGGTCTAAATAAAATAAATCATCTGCTTCATTTGGGGCCTATTCTGTCCTTGTCTGGGATATCTTCTGTCCTCTCGCGACCATAAGCTGCTGCCTTCTCATCAGACAAAATCTATCCCATCCTCCCCCAAGTACCCTTGACAGCTCATTTCCTCTCTTGTTTGCCACACCTCTCTACTGAAGTTTCCCATGGTTCTGACTTCACTTACCAAAAGGGATTCTATATATGTAAGTATACCCCAGAGGAATGAGTTAGCTGAAAGAAGCTGCTGTACTTCTTAGCAAAGGATGAGTGTCAATTTATTTGCTATCTTGGTGTTGCCTCTGATAGAGATTTGCTGAGCTTAAAAGCAGTTGCATACAAAAATATTACTTAAGGTAGGACACGAAGTTTTGCAAAGTTCAAGATCCATCTGAGAGGGGTGAAGCTGCATTCTCTTGCTCCCAGGCTGCCCTGCGTGCCCACCAACTCTTTGCAGCACAAACCACCAGAAACTCCAGAAGCAGCTAACTCCAGCAACCTTTTCTATGCATGCATACCTTCTGTGTGTCCATTGTTCAGAGGGATGTCTGCTCCTTCATTGGTTCTGTGAGACTTGGGAGAAATGAATGTGTAGGAAGTACTCAGGGAGGGCAGCATACTGTAGATGTCCCTATCAGCCCATCCCTTTTTCCTGTTTTGGCCCTGAAATGCATAGTTTTAGAACTAATTTTTATTTTTGGCACACACAATGATAAGGCTCAGAATACTGGGGCTATAGTATATGCCTTGTCTCTTCCTTAAGACAGTGCTGCTTCCACTGTTTAAGACTCAGCACGTACCTTCATTTATTAATTCTGATTCTCCCCTTCTGCCTATCAAATTGATATAGAATCAATCCTTGGCTGATTTAGGCTGAGATGAGCAAATTAGTCTGCAACTAATCCCAGTCAGCAGGGACAGTTGTGAAGGATGCGCTGGAGTTAAAATCCAACGACAGCTATGACAGTCGCAGTTACTCCTCTTTTAGATCCAACAAATCAAAATGATAGTGCTTCTATAGGAAGCATTTATCCTGACTTTGTCCAGCCTCAAACAAAGAATTTTGCAGGGGCTCCAGTCAGGGTTGGGCCCAGATATTTTGCTGCTGGAGGCAAAGGACTAGATAGAGCTCCACCTTTTTAAAAGGTTTTAACACTACAGACTGTTTGCTTTTTAAATCATGCTTGTATTTACATATATTTTTACTGAAATTTTTGTATATTTTTAAATCTGTATTGGTTTTAATCATTTGCCAGCCACCTTGAATTCTATTATTAGGGAAAAGGTGGGATATACATGAATAAGATAATCATCTTCATCTTGCCATGAGAAATGGGAGAGAATAATTACTGCACGTAACAGGCAAGCCAGTTTAAGGTGTAGAGGACAGGCCATGAGACATATCTCATTCTGCCCTCTCACACAGGGGAATGCTATGAGGGTGGGGAGGGTGGACTGAAGGAAGGAACAGCCTTATGCTACCTGAGGTCACTGGTTCCCTTTGCCTAATGCTACACTGCACATCTCAGACCAGAAACATTGTCATTCCTCACTTGTAACACACACACCCCACTGCTTTCCCTCTGCACCAGAGTCAAGGAGGAAAAGAGTAAGTTGTATGTAAGGGGAAGAAGTCCACTCACGTGATGTTGGGTCTAAACAATTGACTAAACAATCTAAACAATTGACTAGAGGATCAGTGGTTTCTCTCTGCTTCACTGGAGGTTTTCAAACAGATGCTGGATGGGAAAGGCATTTGTTGGAGATCTTCTAGCCTTGGATTTCCTGTACTGAGAAGAACTGTTAACTTTTAAAGCTGGTCCAGGAGAAAAAGCACTAGTCATTTCCCGGAAGATTGCTCCAAGAGCTACCAGTCAAAAGGTCTCTGGAGCAGATGTGGGAGGGTGGGGGGAGATGCAGAAAGGTGCAGAGGGAGAGAGAATCCAAACTGTTCTGCTGCTGAATGGAGACCAACAGCTGCAATCTGTTATTGCTGTTCTTATCACCAAGAAGTTGCTAGGGGAGGCTGGTAGCTCCAAGGTCAATGGAGCAGTAAAGCTGCTTGGGGTTGCAGTCCAAATCCCCAAGGGGGTATTGAGCATGCAGAGCCCCATCTCCCAAAATAGGTTCACTTTGAATAGTATCTTTAAAATTCAGATCAAAAACCGGAGCAGATTCACCACCTCACTGACATCAGAGCTTCCAGTCTCCACTGGACTATTCTCATGAGGGCTATGGTGATGAGAAGAGGAAGGAAGTGTATCAGCCTCTTTGGGCATCCAAAGCACTTATCAGTCAGTTGTCAGCCACCTATAGAAACACAACGCAGTATAAGTTAGTGCTAGTAGCATACCCATCTAGCAGGTGAAGAGCTACGGCTAAGAAATCATATCAGCTTCAGAATACTTAGTCAACTGAGAATTAAACTAAGGAAGACAGCAGGTTTTTAGCCATTACATGACACCTGTGCCATCTTTTAAAATACTATGCATGTGTTCTGTGAATGCTGTGATAAACTTAAAAGAGTTGGTCTATCCCTATCTGCCTGGGATCCATATTCTATCACCATAACCACCATCATCCCACAATCCTGGTACAAAATTTGCTCACTTGGGTCATGTAACTTTTCGCCTGGCACACGGAACATGCCTGGTATAGAACAGAGTCATCTTATGAGAGTGGTTGTGGGAGAAGATAACAAGGGATAAGTCTAATAGTAGGGATGGGCCAACCAACTCCTCGAATCCTTGGCAGGGATTCAAGATTCGTGAATCTGAATCCCTGTGCCAAAATAGGCAAACTGAATCTTTTGAATCCACCACCAAAATAGTTTGTTGGAGACCAGGATGCCTGAAAACCTGGGAGACCAGGACACCTAAAAACTTGGTAAATTAGACACAAAAGGGAAGATGGCAAGTAGGTGAATTTTTCCGTTGGAGTAATAATAGTCTTTGCTAACAATTTCAGAAATTACATCTGGGGTTGTATTCTAAGATATTTAAATTGAACATTTCATATTTAAGTTCAGCACTTGACTGGCAAGCTACAGGCTTGAGATTTCAAGGACAGCTGAAAGATTCCTTTGCAGAGCTCTCTTGCAAAGCTCTTTCAGACGCAATTGTGGGGTTTCTAGTTTTACAAGGTATCACAGCCTTCTCTGGCAAAGTGTGCTGGTGCATCATCAAACTACAAACCCCAGAATGCCATAAGGAGCTAGGCAAAGAAAATCCAGTTTCACCTGGATTATCTCTGTACTGTAGTATGTGGCCCTGTTTACACAGGCAGGAAAATGTGGGATTAATCCACATTTTCCTGCCTGTGTAGAAAGGGCCTTCATGTCATTTTCAATCTGGGGAGATCCCGAGGCAAAACTATGACAACTGTCCTGGCCAAATTTCTTCAGAGGGAGATTTGCCTTTGCCTAGGCTTTTGCTAAGGCTGAGAGAGTGTGTCTTGCCTAAGATTATCCTTCTTTCCCTTGCTTTTTACACCCTTTTTTAAAAAAAGGATTTAAAATATTCAAGATTCAGGGATTCCCAGAACCTTCCAGGGATTTGGATCCAGATTCAGAAAATTCTGGATTCGTCCCATCCCTATCTAATAGCGTATATACACACACACACATATTGGTATGCTGACACCGTTTTTCAGCACATCTAATCTCCCATTGCTGCAACACAGTTGTGGTTATATGGCTTTGCTTGGCTTTGCCTTTTCCTGCCCTCTGCTCTGGGATGCCTTTTTATTATAATAGCAGCTTATCATTCCCTGCAGCCAGAGCCTTTGAAACAATGTCTTTATCTCTGGAGAAAAAGCCCCTTTCTAAAAAAGGGAACACTTCCTGCCACATTAACTCTTCTTGGCAACTTCGGACAGACCACAAAGAATAATGTTAAGCTTATTGTAGCAAACAAAGGCTAACAACTATGTCACACAGGAACTAAACACGGAGCAAACAGGCTGCAAGTACAAGACTTCCAAGAAAATTATTTGCTTTCCTTCTGAATCTGCCTTGTTGGCTTTCCCACAGTGCCACCTGCTGTTCTGATTGTGCTGCAGCAATCCAGGAGTTTCATTAACTTTTCAGTCTGTACTTGCAAGTTTCAGGGTTAACATGGACATTAAAGGGACAGGGTATTCTCTTCATTTAACCTCCCTTCATTTGCCCCTTATGGAACATGATTTCCTGAGGTATGTGGGTGAACAACCAGACTTGCAAATTAAGAATATATTTGGTTTTCAAAGACCAAATTCACCCATGGTAAATTAAGTGTAAGTGAGGAAAATCATTACAATAAACAGACATGTTTCACCACTTCAGGGAGTCCCACTTGTAAAAACACACTAAATGTAGAGTTTAGTTTGATCCTCAGTCTGAAAGTCCTGATAATAAGGAACCAAACTAAGTCTCATGTGTAATAGAGATATTTTGGTTGCATTTCAGTCTTCTAAAACTTTGCAAATAGAAGTTGTGGGAAATGGAGGTGGGTGGAAGATGTGGGCTGAGACAGCAATGTGAGAGGACAAAGGGATTTAACTTTAACTGCAGATTTTTAACTATAAATTATGGTGCCCATAAAGCAAGGATGGGAACTGTGCAGACTTTGGGCCACATGAAGCCTTCTGAGGTATCTAGTGTGGCCCATGGGGCACTCCTCGGTCCTCTCACCAGCTTGCAGTTTCTTTGCAAACTTCTTTGGCTGGAAAAAAAAAAACAATTTTAAGCTGAAAAAAAATTATCTCAGCCTTGAAACAGCCCCCTGTAAAAGCCCCAAAGGCAACTTGGGAGTAATATCTGATCACCCAAAATGGCAGCCATACCAGCCCTCTGAGCTGCAAAGCTTTCCCATCTCTGCCATAAAGGTTGTTAGGAACAACATGGTTGAGTTTCTTTCCCAAACAGAAACTTCAGGGGACCGATGCTAATTTCAGAAAGAATTAAATCCCCTCCTCTCACCTTTTTATCCATCTAAATCACCTCTGCACCATAGCTACTATTTTTAAAATGTTTAAAAGACAGTCATTAATTTATGAGAGCCTGTGTGGTGTAAGCGGTTTGAGCATTGGACTACAACTCTGGAGACCAGGGTTTGAATCCTTGCTTGGCCATGAAAACCCACTGGGTGACCTTAGGCAAGTCACACACTCTAATACTCAGAGAAAGGCAAAGGCACCCCCCCAAACAAATCTTATCAAGAAAGCCCTATGATAGGTTTGCTTGAGGGTCACCATAAGACATAAATGACTTGGAAGCACACAACAATGACAACAACAACAGCATTAATCCATGCCTTATTATTTCCATTTTGACTGGCCCTATATCTGAGCGTATATTGTTAAGCCTGTACTTCAGAGATGGGTAAACTGTGGTGTTCCAGATTTTACTGGATGACCCCATTTCCCATCAGTCTCCAGCAGCAATGGCCAGTGATTAAGGATGATGGGTGTTATGGTTGGTCAATGTCAGGAGGACCATGGTTTCTATATACGTTTGTGACCAGCGAGTTGTGCAAGCATGGATACCTGTTCACTCAGACTAAAATATACATAGAGAGCAAAACCTCTTCCTCAGTGTGGCCTGCTGTTGACAGTCATTCCCTTCTTGCTTCCCAGAATACATCTTACAGCCAGGGCTCAGAAATGAAGCCCACATAAGTAGTAAACTAGTAAAATTTTAGTTGCTACTGAAGGCAGACTCTGTGGCTGGGATAGGAAACATATGACTTTCCAAATGTTGATGGACCACAACTCCTTCCAGCTCTTCCCGTTGGCTATGCTATATTCTAGACCACTGCATATGCCTCAGCCCTGCCATACCATTTGCCCAGATCAAAGGAAATGGTATATCCTGGATCAGAGGTGCATGTCATAAGAAAGGCTCCCTACCAAAGAGGAATGCTAGGATCATAAAGTTCCCCTGCCTTTTAACATCCCTTTCAGGGAACTGTGGAGTGTATTCACTACAGGTAGTATGGATTCCCCATCCTATCATGCAAATCATAAAGCCCCTGTACACATGATATCGCCACAGCAAATTCAGCTGATAAAGGTGCACCACAAAAAGAATGAGCCTAGATATAGGGGTTGCTTTGAATATTTATATATTTTATTCATTTATTTATGACATTTGTATGCTGATCCATAATAATAATATCATTCTCTGGATAGTTTACAATAAGTAAGTCTGAAAATCATCTAAATACAAGATAAAACAGAAAATAAAATCAAAAGCAGCACTTTTTTTTGAAGGATAGCTGACAGCAATCTCAGCTTTAAATCACAAAGGTTAAAATAAGAGTGTCCCAAATTACGTGAATTATTTGAAAGGCCTGGGTAAATGGAAACATGTTCTCTTGGTATTGAAAAGGCCATTAGGATGTTACCAGATGAACCTCTTTGCGAAGGCTATTCACTGAAGTGGGTATTGCGTTCAACAAGTCCATCTCCTTTTAGTTAAGAGGTGGGCAAAGTGTGACTTTCTGGATGTTGTTTCGGCCTGAACCAGCATGCCCAAAGAGGGAGAATGATGGTACAGGTTGAGCTCCCTCATCCAAAAGGCTTGGGACCAGAAGTGTTCCACATTTTGGATTTGGTTGGTTTTGGAATATAGTACCTGTTTGGAATAGCCTCACATCTCATTTGTTCACCATTTGTGTTATGTATAGGAAACAAGACTGGAGAGAGACTGAGGCTCTGTGAAATGGTGGGAATCCTACTGAAGTGCTCAGTGTGAATCCACACCTCCCGTCATTTCAAAGATCCTCTCTCTCTTTCTCTCTCCCTCCCCCTCTCTCTCTTTGCTGCCAGATGCCCACTTTCATCTTAAGGGAAATTACTTGAAGGCACACAACAAAAAAGTGGTGGATGAATTAAACACAACACAGATGATAATCATTTCATCTGTTGTAAGCAGAACATGAAAATAAGTGTGGGGGGGTAGAGTTCTAAATGATTTGCAAATTGGTTGATAGAAGCATGTTTTTGTACTGCCACTTGGGTACTGTATCATGGGATAGCACTGGTGTTTCCTAGGCCAGGAATAGGGAACATGGCCCAGCTCCCCTCAAAACTGGCTAAGGCTGAGGAGACCTGCAGTCTGACAGCATCTGCAGAACCAGAAACATGGTCCCCAACTCTGTGGAAGGCAATTGTGCAATGTTCTTTTTCCTTCCACTTATGCTTTATGTTACTCGGACTTCCATGTGGTGGTAGAAGAAGAGGAGGAGGAAATAGTTCTGCTACTGGCATTAGCCAGGGCATTGGTAGAAGTGTCACCTCTCATATGGCTGGTATATACCGTGGAAAAGAGTTGTCAAACTGGCATCTCTTCTGTGTAGTAGCCACCGTCCAGTAACACAGCTCATTTGCTGTGCTTTCCCACAAGTTCCTCTTCTTGAATAGAAGCAGAGCTTGCTTTTGATAAGTGATAAGATGGACTCTGGTCAGACACTTGAAGACTGGGACTGTGAGGGCTGCAGGAAATGTTTTGTTGGTAGGATGTGAATATTAACAACTATGGACAACACTGCAAAGTTGTAAGTAATTCTCTGTGCATTCATTCTAGGCAAAACAGACGACATGGCAAGGTGTTGTTGTTATCCACTTCCCATCCACACCTGTATGGTCCATCTCAGTCAAACAAGAGATTCTAGGATAGAGGATGAGCAAAATGAAATGCATGTTTAATATAATCCTCTTCAACAATGTAGTTCAGATGAACAAAAGTAGCAAAGGTGAAGGTTTTCAAATCTGCTAGGTTGTTATGTATATACAGGCATCTCTCAGTTTACGTACCTAGTCCTCTTGTTTTTCCTTGTCCTCTGTTTAGCTAGAAGTTCTTTAGCAACATTGGAGGCACTGGGAGGATGGTGAAGAGACAGACTTTTGGTACTGGGCTGCAATAGTGTCTGCAGTAAAATAAGGCAATAAAGCCTGGAACTGGGAAAAAATGAGATACTGCTGTTACCCTGAAAATTGGGAGTATCTCGAGGACACCCAAACAGGCTTCAAATTAAGAGAATTAACAGAGAAACTCAAAGCTTGCGAGAGGTCAGGGCAAGGGATCTTTAACCCTATGTCTACGGGGTCAGAACCATGCAGAAGTCAGAGGAACAATCTAAAGTAACTTTATTAAAACTAACAGAGAAGGTTGCAACACATGTTAGCAAATAATCCTACAATCATACAAGAGCTACAGAAATGAAGTTGGAAATAAGAGACAGTTGGGAGAGAGAGGGCATACGGACCTTAGTCTAGGCGTCCTGGAGAAGGAGGAGATTAGCGAAGGCTCGGTGTAAAGCACCAAGGGGAGGCTGGATCCTGGGGCTGGAAGGCTGGTAGCAATGGGGTTTCGCGGAGGGTCAGAGATGCGAGTCGCATTTAGCTCTCAGCAGCTTCTGAGAGGCTTCAGTGGAACACCTCGGTAGCAGCGAAATGGGCCCTTGTCCAGTCTGGGAGGCTCTCCAAAGAGGCTCAAAAAGTGAGGATTTTTATAGCCAATTTCTGTCCTCAGGCAAGGTATCGGCTAGCAAAGTGACGTTAATGGGCGATGATTGCGAAATATAATGTTAGGCAAATATCTCGACCCCCTTGGTATTGTTTCTTACTGGGAAGCCCAGGTGTGTGATAAGTTTAAAATTCTGAATTGATGGGTTTTGTTTGTTTGGATACGCATGGTTCATCAACATAGCTTGGGGTGTGACAGTGTCCAGGAGTGAGTCTAGTGTCTGCCTAGACATATGCAACTCGGAACAATAGGTCAGTCTTTTAGCCTAAAGGACGTTGTCTACATTCCCATACAGCAGAGGGAGATGGTATTGTTGTTAAGGATTTCCCATTCAACACCAAGGTTGTTTTTAACTGCAACTGACCTTTGCTAACCAATATCCAATATGGGGGAAGTCATGCCAATTTTAGGGGCCCTCTCTTAGGGTTACTCTGGGGTGTAACACTGCTGTAGCTAATTCTATTGTAGCAGTGTTTGCCTACCTATAATAGGCAAGGAAAAGAGCCTCTGCCTCCAGAATCTCTTACCAACCTAGAGTGAACAGCAAAACAGAAGAAAAAAAGGGAGAGCAAATAGGTCAGCCTTAACAACTGCCCCCAGCATGTTAAAAAATAATAATCATAGATATATTTGGCCATCAAAATGGAAATCAGAGAAAAGGGGAGGCTGATGAAAGAAAAAATAATCCCTGGATGCATTGTGGGAGAAGTTTTCAAGTGCTGTTTAGGAGATTTAAAATGTTTTTATTTACTTCTGCAGAGCCTACCCTAACCTGGAACTTTAATTTCACGTGACCCTATCAGTAATTTTGGACAGGTTTGCTGAAACATGGTTTTGTTTTTTTGTTTGTTTGTTTTTGGTGGTATAGGAACCTATCTTTATACTTTCTGTTATTTTTGCCTCTGATACCAAATTTTCTGTTAAAGTAGTAATGACTGGAAACACATCTACTTTGTTAACTGAAGTACTGTTATTTATTTCATAGTTGGTTGTTGAAAGTCAGCTTTACTGGTTGGAATCCCATCTTTAAAAAAAAATCAGTTTGTGTGCCTAACATTTAAATTGGTTGATGATCAAGTTATTCTTTATTAGGCAAATGCTCCCCACTCCAACCCCAAAGTTAAACTCTGAGTTTTTGTTTTCTCAAGAATTGGACATGTGCTTTGCTTTTGTGTATTTGCATGATGTATACCCGGCCCTTGGGGCACTGTAATTGCTCAAGCCGGGAATCAAGAGTCAGAGCATTGTTCTGTAAATTGCATACGCAGTTAAGATTGTGCCAGTCGCCAGCACAGCAACGGTTCTATTGAGCAACTTAGCTGGAAAAATACAGATTGCATGGGCACATAGACTCATCACAGGCCATTAAGCTGTGAGCAGAAGACCACTTCCAAAGGCAAGGGAGCTTACCCAGAAACTCATTTTTATAATGGAAACTTGGTAAACTCACACTGTGAGCCCAGTGTTTGCAAATGTTGGTGGCATATCTACTGATTTGGCTGAACTTTCTCTCAAATAAATAACATTTTGGGCTTCAGCAATACGTGGATAACACAGACGTCATAGAATAATAGAGCTGGAAGGGGTCTCATGAGCCATCAACTCCAACTGTCCCTCGCTCAGTGAAGGATTTCCAGCTAAACCCCAGCAAACAGCTGTCCAGCCTCTTTTTGAAGACGTCCAAACAAGGCCATCCAAACAACACTTGTCTAGGCAATTGGTTCCATTGTTGAACTGCTCTTAATTTTAAGAAGTTCCTTTTAATGTTCAGTCAAAAACTACTCTCCTGTAATTTCAAGCCAGCAGCTTGGGACAGCAGAAAACAGGCCTGGTTTCTCCTCTCTGTAATGACCCCTAAGGTATTTAAAGAGTGCAATTATGCCACCCCTTAGTCTTCTCTTCATCAAACTGTACATGCCCATCTCCTCCAATCTTTCCTCATATGTATTGTTCTCCATATCTCTTATCATCCTTGTTGCCTTTTTCTGAACCTGCTCCAACTTGTCTATATCCTTCTTAAAATGTGGTGCCTAGAACTGAATGCATTACTCCAGATGAGGCCTGACCAGCATAGAATATAGTGGGACTTTCCCCTTCACTTGGAAACTATGCTTCTATTAATGCAGGCTAAACTAGCATTTGTCTTCTTTCTTGCAGTATCACCTGGCTCATGTTTAGCTTATGATCAACAATAATCCCATGGTCTTTTTCACATGTGGTACTGCTGAGCCATGTATCTCCCATCCTATACCTGTACATTCAGTTTTTGTGGCCTAAATGTAGAATTTTGCATTTGTCTCTATTGAGTTTCATTTTATTAATTTCTGCCCAGTTTTCAAGCTTATCAAGGTCCTTTTGAATTCTGTTCCTATCTTCCAATGTGTTAGCCCCCTCTCCCAGTTTTGTGCCAACTGCATACTTGATGAGGATTTCCTGCATCCTGTCATCTAAGTCATTGATAAAAATGTTGAAGAGTAATGGCCCTTGGACAGAACCCTGAGGCATTCCACTTGAGGCCTCCATCCAGTTTGAAGCACAGTCACTGATTATGCCTCTTTAAACATGGTTTTCCAACAAATCATAGATCCATCTGATGGTGTTCCCATCTATTCCACATTTAATCAATTTTCTAATCAAGATATTATGGAGGACCTTCTCAAATGCTTTGCTGAAATCCAAAAAAATTACATCCACAGCATCTACTAAACTAGTGACCTGATCAAATAAAGATATAGGATTAGCTTGGCAGGATTCGTCCTTGACAAACCCATGCTGGCTTCTACTTATCACTGCATTGTTATTAAGAAACTTGCAGACAGACCCCTATATAATCAGTTCTAATAGTTTTTCCTGGTACTGAGGTCAAACCGCCTACTCTGCAGTATGCTGGGTCTTCTTTTTTTGTTGTTGCCGCCCCCCCTTTTTTTTTTTTTGAAGAGAGAGACAATGTTTGCCTTTTTCCAATCCTTTGGCATCTCACCTGTTCTTTAAAATTTCTCAAAATGATAGCAAGTAGTTCGGAGAATACATCAGCAAATTCCTTCTATAATCTAGGATGCAGTTTGCCTGGCCCTGCAGATTTGAATTCGTTTAAATTAGGTTCCTGACTTTCTTGTCAATTTTGATTTGCAATTCAGATCCCTTGCCAAGGTCACTGCTGCTCTATGGAAGCACACAGTTCTCTTTTTGGGAGAAAACTGAAGCAAAACAGGTGTTGAATATTTCTGCCTTTTCATTGTGATTTGTTAGCATTTTACAATCCATATTGAGCAACAGCCCCACTGTCTCCTCGGTCATTCTTTTGTCTCAAATGTATCTGGAAAAAAAAAGACTTTCTGTCGATCCTTGCTTGCCTAACCAGTGTCAGCTCATTCTGGACTTTAGCTTTCCATATACTATTCCTACAAACTTGGTTCCATATTTGTCCTCTTACTTGGTGTTTCATCCTCCCTTCCATTCTTCATACATACTCTTTCTTCTTTTCCCTTCCTCCTTGAGTTTGCTGTGCAGCCACATTGGCTTTTTCAGATGTTTCCCATTTTTCTTCTTTCACGAGATTGTTTGTGATTGTGCTGTTTTATAGAATCACAGTATTGTAGAGTTTGAAGGGACCACATGGGCCCTCGAATCGAACCCCCTGCCATGCAGGAATACCCCATCAAAGCACTCCCAACAGATGGCCATCCAACTTCTGTTTAAAAACCTTCAAAGAAGGAGAGTCCACCATACTCCAAGGCACTGCATTCCACTGTTGAACTGCTCTTACTATCAGGAAGTTCTTCCTAATGTTTAAATGGAATTTCTTTTCCTTTGAAGTCATTGTTCTGTGTCCTAGTTTCTAGAGCAGCAGAAAACAGGCTTGCTCCCTCTTCCACATGGCATCCCTTCAAATATTTAAACATTGCTATCATGTCGCCTCTTAACCTTCTTTAGGCTAAACATATCCAGCTCCTTAAGCTGCTCCTTATAAAGCATGGTTCCAGGCCTTTGGTCATCCTCCTCTGGACATGTTCTAGCTTGTCAATATCCTCCCGGAACTGTGGTGTCCAGAACTGGACATGGTATTCCATATACGGTCTGACCAAAGCCGAATAGAGTGGTACAATTACTTCCCGTGATCTCAATACTATACTCCTATTGATGCAGTCCAGAATTGTTTTGGCTCTGTTAGCTGCTGCATCTCACTGCTGACTCATATTCAGCTTGTGCTCTACTAAGACTTCTAGATCCTTTTCACATGTACTGTGGTCGAGCCAGATGTCATCCAAGTGTAATACCTTACACTTCTCCCTGTTTTTTGTTTTTTTTTAAGTTTTAGCGCTGCTCTCTAATCTGTTAAGATCATTTTGAATTTTGATCCTGTCATCTGGGGTGTTAGCTACCCCTCCTAATTTTGGTGTCATCTGCAAATCTGATAAGAAGGCTCTCTATTCCCTCATCCAAATCATTGATAAAGGGCGCAGGACAGAACCCTTTGGCACCCCACTAGTCACTTCTCTCTAGGATGAAGAGGAGCCATTGGTGAGCGCCCTTTGGGTTTGGTCAGTCAACCAATTACAAATCCACCTAATGGTAGCATTGTCTACTCCACATTTTACTACCTTGTTTGCAAGAATATGATAAGCGACCTTGTCAAAGGCCTTACAGAAGTCAAGATATGCTATGTTGACAGCATTCCCTTCATCTACCAAGCCAGTAACTCTGATCAAAAGAAAAAAGAGAGAAAAGATTACTCTGGCATGATTTGTTTTTGAGAAGCCCATGCTGACTTTTAGTGATCATGGCATTCCTTTCTAAGTGCTTACAGACTGACTGTTAATGATCTGCTCCAGAATCTTTCCCAGTATTGATGTCAGACTGACTGGAAGGTAATTGTTTGGGTACCCTTTTTCCCCCTTTCTGAAGATGGGAACAATGTTTGCCCTCCTCCAGTCTGCTGGGATTTTTCCTAGTCTCCAGAAATTCTCAAAGATTATTGCCAAGGGTTCTGAGATTACTTCTGCCAGTTCTTTTAATACCCTTGGATGTAGTTCATCTCATCCTGGAGACTTGAATTCATTTAGAGTAGCCAGATATTCCTGTACAACCTCTTTGCCTATGCTGTTCTGCATTTCCCCATTACATCATCTGTTCCACCTTCCCCAGGTAGAACATCATTTTCCTTTTAGGAGAAGACCAAGGCAAAGAAGGTGTTCAGTAGCTCTGTGCCTTTTTGGCATTTCACCATCCTCTCCACACAGAGGCCCTACCATTTTCTTGCCCTTCCTTTGGCTATGGACATAACCAAAAAAAGCCCTTATTTTACTGCTTTTAACCTTCTAGCAAGCCTGAGCAAATTCCGCATTTTAGCTTTTCTGACTTTCTTTTATTTGTTTGAATTCCACTTTCGTGATTTCCCCCCTTTTCTTATTCTTGGACATGTCTCTTATAAATCTTAGCTCAGTTGAAAGTTCCTTAGACATCCATCCCAGATTCTTTAGACACTTACCACCATCCCCTCCTCATTGGAATTGTTAGAAATTATGCCTTCATTGTCTTACTTTTAAGAAACTCCCCATCCATCATGAACTCTCTTCTCTTTTAGTATTCCTGCACATGGGATAACTCCCAGTATTTCCATAAGTTTACTGAAATCAGCTTGCTTAATGTCTAGAATGCATGTCTGACTATGCTTGGCTTCCCCTTTCTGCTGTATAATAAACTCCAGGAAAACATGATCACTTCCACCTAAGGATCCTGCCACCTCCACCGCATTAACCAGGTCATCATTGTTGATTAGTACCAGATCTAAAACAGCTGTCCTCCTTGTTGCCTCCTAGTCTATGACATTGTGTGCAAGGCAAGTGAGAAATGTCTTGGATCCAATACTCTTGGCGGAGTTTGACTTCCAACAAATATCAGGGTAGTTATATCTCTCCTTTTGAATGTTTTGTCATCTGTTCCAGGAAGGCATTGTGCAAGTCCTCAATCTGGCTTAGAAGTTTGTAGTAGACCTCCAACAATGACAACACTATTTTTTCTCTCCCCCTTAATTTTTACCCAGATGCTCTCAACCTGCCTTCCAAGATTTCAGTCATGGATCTCTTCACAGGTGTAAATGTCCCTGACAGATAGCCAGGCCCAGGTGAAGGTGCTACCTCTGCTGTTGCCACCACCACTGCCCCAGGCTGAGGAAGACCCCAGTGAGGGCAGTGGTGGTGGGCTAGGCCCAAGTGGAGGGGCTGCTTCTACCACCACCAGCATTGTCCTGGGCTGAGGAAGACCCTGGCGAAGGCAGTGGCAGCAAGCCAGGTCTGAGTTGAAAGACTGCCTCTCCCCCCACAACTAATGCTGCTGCCCCGGGCCTAGGAAGACCACAACGAGGGTGGCAGCAGCCGTGGGCCAGGCTCAGGTGGAGGGGCTGCCTCCACTTACTGAATTGTGAAATGATGCATGTCTAAAAAGTGTGTTACCAACATGAAAAGTTTGGAAAGCTCTGAGACATCTGAGACCATGGGTCACTCTCCTTAGCTACTAAGTTTCTTTTTTCCCCACTGTTGGGTTTCTGTGCTGTTTGTCCCATTCTCCCTGTCAGATTAGTCTCCACCTTTTGATGAACTCCTGCCCTCAAGAATACTGTCCTCTCACAAGATAACTCAGTTTAAAGCTCTCCTAATTAGGTTTCTCAGATTCTTAGCAAAAACTTTCCTACCAACTGCTGTGAGAAGCAGTCCATTTTCATGAAACTGTGAAGCATGTTCCAAGAAGCCAAAGTGTTCTTGGCAGCATCACTATTTTTCTCTCCTTTCCTGGGCCATGTCCTTCAACTGAGAAAAGAGACAAAACGACAAGGTTGTCAAGGTCCTTCAGCTTCCCACCTAGAGCTTCGTAATCCCTTATGATCTCTTGAAGGTTGTGCCTTGCAGTGTTATTGGTTCCCACATGGACCAAAAGGAAGGGATAATGGGTCAGTGGGTTTGACCAATTTTGTCTTCCACTATGTTACCTCATGGATATCTGTTCCAGGGAGGAAACACCTCATGAGACATCCTGTCAGGCCCACATCCACTGCTTCTGCTCCCCTCAGCAGGGAGTCCCCTACCATCACCACATACTTTGAGGATTGGCGGGGACCAGTCCTTGTGATGAATCTTTCAAGGTCCCCTGCATGTTCTCTGAGGACTAACACTGCTTCTCCTGCCCCTCATCCTCACTGATAAGAGAAAGAGAGAGAGCTTCAAATCGATTTTGTGGCTCAAAACTCACAGAAAGATCCCTGGTCCTTCTGTTTCTATGTGTCACATTACTCCAAATGTCTACCTCCTGAGTTTGGGGACTGACCACCTCCTCAGAGTCACCCCCCGTGTGTTCATCCTCCAATATAGTTTGCTCTGCTCTGCCCAAGAAAACCTCATGCTCCCTAATATGCTGAACAGTGGATACATGGGCCTCAAGCTGCTGGAACTTCTCCTTCAACAGATCAACCAACCTGCACTTGCTGCAGGTATAGCTACCCACATCCTCTGGCAAGAACACAAACATGCCACAGGTGCTGCAGGTGACTACAGCAGCTCCTTCACTGTCCATGTTCAGAAGTCCCAAGTACACACTGCAGCAGAACTCCAGACCTCCCCTGGAAAACACCTGTTAGCCTTGCTGCCCATTAGCCAAGCTCCTGTTCACTGAGCTCCAGGGCCTGGAGCTGCAGTTATATAGTAAGCTAACAGCTGCTAGCTCCTCCTCCAACCAAGTCTCTGACTCACTTCCTCTGGGCTTATATACAAGAGAACAATGGGGCCCTGAGGAGCACACAAACAAGCCTCCCTCAGGTCACACAATCAGCCTTGCCCCAACAGATAAAATCTCACCAAAACCCAACAGAACTACAAAGCCTTAGCAGCACAGGAGCAAGCTTCCTGTCTGCTCACAGAAACTCACAAATAAGCAGCCTTACCTCAACAAACTCTCTGGGAATGGGGAGGTTTATCCCAACGTACAAGCTTACCACCACACCCACATAAAACACCTTTGTTGGCCTTGCTGCCTGTTGGCTGACTCCTGTTTGCTCTTTTTTGCAACTTCTTCTTCAGGAACTCCCACCTTTGCTGGGTGAATTTTTTTTTCTTTAGCATATCTAGCCATAGGATCCCACCCAATACTTCCCTGAACTTATTAAAATCATTAAATGTTGATGGTGTGAGATCCATTTTCAATGGAATAGACTTGTCAGTTCAAGCTGTTTCCCTTATAGTTTAAGGATGCTTCTGGACCTGACATTGTTCTTCATACCCAGGGATCTCCCAGTTCCTAACTGTGTGTTTATGGTACTAATGATGGTAGTAAACAAGTGATTATTGAGCACACACTTTAATTTTACACATACGTAAGATGTTTTGCATCTATACATTAAAACAACAAATGTATGAACTAGCCCAGTACTGTCATGGAGATACAACAAAAAAAGCCAATAGAGTCTCAGAATTCCTTTCACTACTGTATACATCTTTTATCCATTTGTGATCATCCTTCTTTCTCTCCTTACTTAATTCAGGCCAGCTGAACAACACAACCTTCAGCCAGCGGTAGCTCAACCAGCTTCTGAATTCTCAACTATAGGAATTCTCAGTGGTCACATACTTGTCACTTATCCTGGCATCTATGAAGTCAGAGTGTTACCCTGATTTCTGGGGTCCCGTGAGGGACACCTCAATGTGCTCCAATTAATGGGGAATGGGAATTAGCAAGAGCACAAGCTAAGCAATGCAAGAGGCAGGGCAACCTAGCGAGATCTTGGACCCAATGTTTACGGGGTCAGGCCAAGTCAATAATCAAGCAGAAGTAAATAATAATTGTTTTCTTTATTTTGAAATACAGTCAAACGTATGTATGCAAACACTCACACAGACCTAGCGAAAGAAACGTAGGAGTTTGATAGAGTATTTTAAGACGGATTGTGCAGGGGAAATACTACACCTGATCCTGAAGCCCAGGTAGTCAGAAGAAAAGACAGTCGAATCAGCACGTGGAGCTGAGGGGAAGGCTTGTCGAATGGAGCGGCAGCAAGGTGGGATGAAAGTCAGAGCGATCCCAGCGATCTGAAGAAGCGTTCAAAATCAGGGGGTCTCATAGGGGAAAATGTGCCTGTAGGCTAATCTGTTCCCGGGGAAAACAATGGGTTTGGGGCTGGAGACAAAGCCTCCGAAAAGTCAGTATTTAGCATGACAATGACAGAGTTGTCAGTAGCACAGACGGTATGCAAATGCGGAGTACCTGACAGTTGGATATTCAGCTCGTCAAGCTGCCTGCTCAGGACAGGGGATCTTTTATAAGCTGCGTGCATACATAATGTGATCTTAAAGTGTACTTGCCTGGAGGTCTCCTGAAGCTGCAGTCCGGCAATTACTGGCCCCCCTGGATTTGTTTTGTATTGTTCAGCTATTTTCAGCCGTGCCCATGTGCGTGCTTGTCTGGGGGCCTCACAAGCACGTGAGAGATGTCCAACAGTTTGGGCTGTCCAATTTCCTGATATCAAATGACATCTAATATACCACAGGCCCAGACTAGAAACTACAGTAACAGAGGGTGTTTGTGTTAGACTGTTAATGTGTGTGGGCATACCATATGTTCCGGGGTAGACACCTCAGTGTCCTCTGTTTTAGACTGTGACTCTGTCGTATACTGATTTTTACAGGAGAACTGAGCCCTTCATATAATCACATTTGTTTCTACTTCCTCTGTATTACCACTACCGACTCCTGGGAAGCTGAAAATTGAAAAACTGTGGTAGGAAAAGCAAAGGGCCAGAGTATACTACCCCAGGGAGGTTCACACATTTGAACGATCTTCTATTATAACATCCCTAGAAAAGTAGTATACCAAAAACAAAAACAAAACTACAGTAGAATCCTCCTTCTTGACATATACTTTTCTGTGTACAGGAGAAAGTATTATTTCTCTTCAATCAATATGGCCATTTTTGCACAATGCACACGAATATGTGAGGATCTCATACATGGCTCTACAAGCACAATAAGTTCAGGGATACTCATATGCCCAGGAAAGTGTCCTTTACAGAATGCCTAAGTCCTACCTAGCCCAGTTTCCTGTATACACAGGCTACTGTTCAGCACAGCACATCATGGTAACAATAGCTAAAGTAAGTAGAAATGAGTGAAAAACTGACACTGGACATCTTAAAATCAATTTCAGACAAATATGAATAATAAATCAGGGTGGGCCTAAAGCTTACTGCATGTGCCCATCAACCATGACAACAATAGCAAAAATAGGTACAAAGGAATAAGAGACAGCCTCATTCATGAGTGCTTGAGAGTTCTTGCCATCATCATGATTCTCGGCTGCATCAATAGGAGTATGGTGTCTAGATCGAGGGAGGTACTGGTACCACTCTACTCTGCTTTGGTTAGACCCCATCTTGAATACTGTGTCCAGTTCTGGGCACCCCAATTCAAGAAGGACATGGTCAAGCTGGAGCAAGTCCAGAGGAGGGCGACCAAAATGGTGAGAGGCCTGGAAGCCATGCCCTATGAGGATAGACTTAGAGAGCTGGGTATGTTTAGTCTGCAGAAGAGAAGAGTAAGATAGCCATGTTTAAATATTTGAAGGGATGCCATATAGAGGAAGGAGAGGGCTTGTTTTCTGCTGCTCCAGAGACCAGGACAAGGAGCAATGGATTCAAGCTGCAGGAAAGGAGATTCCACCTGAACCTCAGGAAGAAGTTCCTGACAATTAGGGCTGTCCGGCAGTGGAACATGCTGCCTTGGAGTGTAGTGGAGTCTCCTTCCTTGGAGGTTTTTAAGCAGAGGCTGGATGGCCATCTGTTGGGAGTGCTTTGAGGGTGTTCCTGCATGGCAGGGGGTTGGACTGGATGGCCCCTGTGGTCTCTTCCAACTCTACATTTCTATGATCATTTTCAACGTGCAGACTTTCTGTGTTTTCCCTTAGTTTCGTCTTTTTTCTTTCAAGAGAAAATCCATTAAGAAAAAAACAAGAATAAAATAAACTGCTGCCCATGTTTATTTCTGTGAGCAGCAGGAGCCCTCTATCTGGTGGAAGCATCCTCAACTGATCTCTCCTGGTAAGAAGAAAATTAGAAGACTTAGTGAGGACCAGTGTCATGTAGTGGTCTGAGCGCTGGACTACGACTCTGAAAACCAGGCTTCAAGGGCCCGCTCAGCCATGCACACCTGGTGACCGAGCTTGGGCAAATCACACTCCCTCAGCCGCACAGGAAGGCAAAGGCAAACCCTCTCTGAACAAACCTTGCGAAGAAAACCCCACAATACAGCAGGAAACGACCAGGAGGCATCAAAAAGGTGACAAAAACAAAAGCAGGCTGTGAATGGAGGACGCTATTGTCCAGAGCGCCTGTAAAACTGAGGACCTTTACGCAATACACTGTTATAGGCCATTTCCGCACTAGACTGTTATAGCGCGATGATTCCACTTTCCACATCCTATGGAATCCTGGGGTTTGCAGTTCCGGGAGGGGCCGTCCGGGATTCCATAGGATGTGGGAAAGTGGAATCATCGCGCTATAACAGTCTAGTGCGGAAAGGCTCCATAGTGTTATTATTCCACTTTCAACATCCTGTGGAATTCTGGGGTTTGTAGTTTCCTGAGGCCCAAGAGCTCTCTGGCTGAGGATTCTAAAGGCCCCTCCCTAAACTGCAAACCCCAGGATTCCACCGGATGTTGGAAGTGGAATAATCGCGCTATAAGTGTATAGTGCGGAAAGGCCCTAAGTGATTAAGGATAAAAGCCTTGTCTGGGCGCCCTGGACTTTTCACGTAAGCAAGGAACAGGAAACCAACGCGAACCTCGAGGCTGTGAGGAATTACTGCTACTCTAAGAAGCATCTTCTCTCGGTACGGTCGATGAGCCCAAAAGCTGCGAGACGGCGCGCCCTAAGCCGGCCCCAAGCCGGATTCCCCTGCGCCAGAATCACACACGGGAACCCTGTGCCGGGCCCTTCCAAACCGCCCGTTACGTCACGCGCGTCACGGCTGACCACCAACGTCTCCTCCAATCGCCCGCTTGCCTTGGAGAGGTTTCCAACTGGGAGGGGGGCCAGCCCGCGTTTGTCCAATTCCTCACCCCCTCGATCCGATTGGCACCTCTCCTCTCAATGATGCCCCGCCCCAAGAGTCTGCTTTAGCCAATCACGCAAGAAAGAAGATCCTCCCTCCCTCCCTCCCTCCCCCTCCCTCCCTCCCTCCCGGGCGTTGCGTTTTGCGGCCCCGCCCCTTTCGGTACTCTTTTTTTCTCTCCTTAGAGGACCAATGAAAAGCAAGGGCGGAGAGGAGGCGAGGACGGCGACTGGAGCCAGTGAAGGAAGAATGCGGGCCGCGCCCGGGCGGGGATTGGCCGAGGCGTGCAGGCAGTGGGCGGGGCCAGCGCGGGGGCAGCCGCGGTGTGGGACAGGCAGGGTGGAGGCGGGGGCTTGAGCGAGCGGGGCCGGGTGGGGAGGAGGTGACGGGAGCCGCAGGAGCCCCGGCAGTGCCGGCGCCGCCGCTGCTGCTGCTGCTGCTCCTGCGGAGGAGGAGGAAGAGGAGGAGGGACGCGCCGGGCGGGACCTCATGGAGCTCGAGAATATCGTGGCCAACACGGTGCTGCTCAAGGCGCGCGAAGGTGAGGACCCGGAGGGAGTCGGGGGGCGGGCGGGCGAGTGGGGGCAGCCTGGCAAGCCTCCGCACGAGGGGCGCCGCGCTCTGGAGTTCGGGCGGGGGCTCGCTCGGTCCGCCCGCCCCGAGCCGGCGTCCCCTTTCCCTCCCGGGCATCCCTTTCCTGTCAATTTGCAAAGGCGGCGGGAAGTGTGGGTGGCGGCAGCAGCAGCGTTGGCCGCCGCTGGGGCTGTGCGCCCTGGCTGGGGAGGAGGGCGAGGTGGCGGAGGCGGGAGGAGGAGGGCCGCCGGTGAGCTGAGAGTACCCCGGCCTGGGGTGGCCGAGGTCATGCTCAGGTGGTGGTGGGGCTCCCGTGTCGGAGCCGCGAGCAAGTCATGCGAGGAGCGGCGGCGGTGATGATGCCGACCCGGCAGGCGAGCTATTTCCCCCCCAATAACTCATCTGCCTGGGGTTTCGAAAGTGTAAGGCTGCAGAGCTTTGGAATCACGATCCACCCAGCATGCGGAGAGAGTGAGAGTATTTTTTCCCCCAAAGGCCCGAGGAAGGAAAGGTAGAAGAGAGCCCATAAAATGAAAAATGTAACCAAGGGATTGGAGTTGGCTGTGGCAGAGTATTGCCTGTGGCTTCTCTCTGACACTACCGTGGCTTTACCTTGATAAAGCCTTTGCTTCCTCTTTGGAGTGCGGTATCAGTCTGGAAACAGAGGAAGTTTGCGCCCTTTTGCTTTCGGAAAGAGTCATTAAAGTAAGAAGCCAAACTTTTGGGGGTGTGATTTCTCTTCTTCCTGCTCAATGAAAGAGAAATGGCAACGAGCTTTGAAGTCCTCCCTTTGGAATTTTGGATGATGGGCTCTGGAGAGGCCTGTGCATCATACAGCTTAATTTTAGGTGGAGCATCAAAAGTTTATGTTGCCGTACCTATAATGTAGGTTTTCCCATAGGAACAATGTTCTCTTGCGACAGAGCAGCAGAACTTCTGTGAAATTGATCGTTGTAGCACTGACAATCTGCAGAACGGTGGGATCACTTATGAAGATGTGTGAAATAGTCTCTTCTTCTAATCTGCATGTGGAGGGGGAAATGAATGGGATAGAAGATGGAGCAACCCTTTCGCTGCTGGATTTGCTCTTGTCCAGAGCCTTGCATGCCATCCTCAAGCAGCAGCACACATTAGTGTTGCTTCCCCAGCCTCCCAGTTGATTTCTCGACTCTTTTGGAAGAGTTATAGATCTTAGCAAGTAGGACACCTTCTGAGAGACAGGCAGAAACCTGTGTATTTGCCATTGCAAACCTGCTACCATCGTTCATGTGCTTCTGAACATAGTGGAAGAATAGGGATTTCAGAGGGCCATGTATCATACACATCTGCATGGCATTTATTTATATGTATTCTTCTACTGGCCATGAAGAAGGAGCAAGGGACAGCACCAAGCACTGAAGTCACATCACTCGATTTGTGAAAGTCCCATCCTTCTCTGGTTCAGTTCTTGAGATTTCCCTAGATGTTGATCACACATGAATGAAAGCGAAATATCTTAGGACTCAGACTTCCGTAGAGTCTCGTGACGTAATAATAGTGGGCATCCAGCCTCTGGCTTTGGATTAACTTCTTTAAGGGCAGTGATGACTTTGCATCAAAGACTGTGTGAGAGAGGCTTCCTTTCTGATGTTATTACTGATTGGACGAGAGATATTTTTCTACTCATCCATCTGTATGTGGCGTGGCATAAAGTAGGCTGAGGCTATTGGGACAGAGGCTTTCATTCTAGATTGGCTAACTAAGGTGTCCTAGCATCACAGTAGGAGAAAAGTGTAATAAAATTATCAGCCTACTATCTTACCTTGGTACCCATGCGTATGCACCCTTAAAGTCCATTCTACTGGAAATATTATTGATATTCTGTGAGTTTTTTTTCTGTCCAAATGAATCATTATATGTGGAATGAAAGTAAATTTGTCCAAACTTTGGTAGTAGCCCACACTTATATGTCATTGTCTTAGAAGTATGTCCAGTGGAGTTTGTTCTTGAGTGCTTTCAAGTTGTTTCTGACTTAAGCAATCCTGAGGCCTATCACTGGGTTTTCTGGGGCTGAGAGTGTGTGATGCATCCAAGGTCACCCAGTGGATTTCCATGGCCAAGCAGGGAGTTGAACTGTGGTCTCCAGGGTTATAGTCCAATGTTCAAATCATTATACCACACTGGCTCATGGTGGGGTTCACTCGCAGGTAAATGGGCATAAGGTTGCAGCCTGTTCTTTGAACTAAGAAGTTTTTTATGGATGAAATGTCCCAAGCATGAAAGAGCTATCTGTAGTGCTATCCAAAGGAGCACTTTTAAGAGCTTTATATGGTCTGATTCTTTGGGTCTGACTCTATTGGGTTTTTTTATCCAGAAAAACAGGTGTTTCCTGGTTATTAGGTAGGGACAGAAGCTGTATAAAGGATTACCAACAATTGCCCTTGTTGAAAGACTTTGTCTAAAAAAAATTGATTTCAAATTACCACAAACAAATATTAAAGACTTAATTTGTAGACTTTGGTGTTGATATGGACTGAAACACAAAGAGATGCTTTGAATCATAAGAAGTAGATAGTAAGAGTACACTGATATAGTGCAAGATTAAAATTGGGGTTCGGAATTCATGATAGGTTTTGTGGTGTTTGATAAATGTCCAGTTGTTGAAGTGAAAAATATGGATAGTTCTAAAGTAATTGAGATGGGATGAAGGAACCTTTTAATCAATAGACTGGCTTTCATGATACGAGATGGGAGCAGAATTCAAGGCTGTTATAAAGAGGTAAGGAAGAGTTCAGCCGCGTTCAAAATGGCGACCTAGGAATAGCTTGCCATTAAGTATTGACTTCTTTAAAGCAACTATCAAACCATTATATCTGAAAGACTTTCTGGCAGGAACTTAGGATTTCTCTCTGCTTCTGTTATTCTGCCATTATCCAAATGGACCTGGGTGCAATTTAAATTCTACCCATTAAATGTTTCCCATTATGCTGGTCAGCTTAAGAGGTCTGTGGCTCCAGACAGCTGTGTACTGTACATTAGCTTTTGCCAAGGTCCTGAGATATTGGCTTCTACTGTTAATAGTTTTGTCCAAAGCCCATTGAGTTCTCTGGGACCTACTTCCAGGTAAACATATGTAGTATTGCATCCTTAAAGGAATGTTCTAGTCTCTTTTCAGGTGTGGGGGCAGAGAGTCCTCAAGCCTGAAATAATAAGAGGAAGGACTTCAGAACTTGTTGTTATGCTGCAACAGACTTCCTTTGGCTAAAGTCGACATGTGACATTAGTTTAGCATGGGAAGATTGTTGTGCTGTCTCACTGTCATAACTGTTACTGAAACTGCTCAGAAATAGTCGCATCGTAGAAGAAGTGCGTTAGGTCACATAACTACTGAGGTCTGCTATTTTCATTTATATTTGCACCATTTTGTAATTGATCTTAAATAGCTGTGTAGATGAGATGGAGTTCTTGAGCTTACCATACATTTCCAAGATGGCTTCTAAGAACCACTTCAAATGTGATAAATTTCCTATGTGGAAACAACTTCTGTGTAAGAAAAAAGTGTGCACAGTGCCTGTAAGAGTATTGCCTTTAATGGATGCACACAAATATTTCAATAAGTATACATGCACTTTAAAAACTGCATTTGGTTATTACTTTGCAGCATGTGTTCATGCAATGAAGTATAGACATATATCTGGTTTTTGTGCACAGTTTTTGTGCTATTTGTATGGCAGTACTTCTCTGTATAGCAAGCCTTTGTTTGAAGTATACTGAGGAACATGTTGTCAGATTCTCCTGTTTACAGGGCTGCTTATGAGAAAAACAGCCCTTTATATCATGGTAACTTGGTGCTCCATGTTCTTCTGGTCCTTGCCCATGTCACAGCTGAAATGTTCCTTATTTGCCCGCTAAAGCAATATTCTGGTCCAGCCTACTGATGTGGAGCTAAACTTATGCCTGGTGAAGGCAGGGTTTTGAAATGTCACTTTTTTTTGGACCAC
The DNA here is from genome assembly GCA_948474755.1 of Ctenosaura bakeri. NCBI lineage: Eukaryota > Metazoa > Chordata > Lepidosauria > Squamata > Iguanidae > Ctenosaura > Ctenosaura bakeri. The sequence continues at coordinate 332,894 of CAOLHI010001432.1, read as the reverse complement.
ACTTCCCAGAATCCCCCAGGTATTGACCCTGTTGTGGTGGAATTAAATTCTCATGAGGTTACAGAGCCAGCGTGGTCTAGTGGCTTGAGTGTTGGACTATGACTGGAGACCAGGGCTTAAAACCTTGTTCAGCCGTGGAAACCCTCTGGGTGATCTTGGGCAAGTCAAACTTTCTCCACTCAGAGGAAGACAAACCCCCTCTGAACAAATCTTGCCAAGAAAACCCGGTGTTAGTTTCACCTTAGGGTTGCCACAAGTTGGAAACAACTTGAAAGCACGCAATAACAACAATCTGTAGGGCATATATTTTGTCTTACACTGTCAGAACTGGAAAGGAATGATGTCATTTACAGAAATCAAACAGTATGAGATGGTGATCTTGAATACAAGGCTGTGTACTCTATGTATGTACGGTAAACCAAGAGTGAGAATCATGTGGCCTTCCAGAGGTTGTTGGACTCTTTAAGTCCCAAAGGCCCTAGCCAACATAGCCAATATTGAGGAATGCTGGGAGTTGCAGTCTGTCAGGATCTGAAGAGCCATATGATTCCTATCCCTGATATAAACAAATAAAGACTGCTGAATTCTGTAATCTGTGTTGGTTATGTATGTTTGCTGATTTTGCATAATTGTGCTTCATTTAGGTTAAGATATTAAGGTTATGTGAAGCATGGAGACTCAGGCGCACACACACACGCACACACATACACACACATATACCAACTTAAAAAAAACTAGTAAAATTTGAGAAACTGGTCTTGACCTTAAGGGTTAATGAAGGTTTATGCTTTAGTTATACTATTTATTTTTTGAAAGCTGATATGTTTAGGATGTTAAGTTGTGTAGTTAGTGAATCTCATTTTCAAATATTTGTGCACGGCATAGTGTTGTGATTTTATTGTTGGGTGGGTAGTGGAGAGAAAGAAGGAACATCCACCTTTCTCCTTTTAAAGTGAGTGCTTCTGCTTTCGTAGTTGTGCATGGAATATGAAGATAAGATGGCATGGAATGGTTGAGCTGCTGCCTTCCTTCTTGTTCTTTACGATGGATTTGTCTTTTCAAAAGCTGGAATCAGCTCTGCCTTTGTTGAGTAGAGAATCTGGGAGACTTCCATCATTGGCACCACTCAAGAGCAGGGACCTCTGCAAGACCTATGCATCACCTCCTTTGCCAGTTGGCTCCTCCCTGCAAAAAATAGCTGCAGCTGAGAGTATTGTGCAGCTGGCTGCCCAGTGCCTTGATTCACTTCCTTCCTACATTTGTACAGATAGGCATATGGCACAACTACTGGCTCCTTTTAGGCAATGCCTCTTTTCTAGTGAGGAGGGAAGAATCCTTTATGCACCTGGTTTATGTGGTCTTTATCTCTTCTCCCAGCCCTCTCTAGCCGCGTAAAATATTTACAGTAAAATTTGTCATAAAACCAGTGTGCTTTCAGCCTTCAAGGATGTATTTAAAAGGCAACATCGAGGCACTTATTTCCAATGCTTTAATGTTATTTATGCTGCAGCATTTCTGAAACTTGGAGCCTTGTTTTCTAGACTCCTGTCCCCATTCAGTCAGTTCCCCTTGATTAAAATGGAGCTTGACTGAAGCCTGGGTGTTCCAAAAATTAGTTTTGTTTTTCTTTTATATATAACCCTTGCAAAAGTAAGTGTATTTCCAGTGGCCCGCCACTGAACGAATGATTCTTTGTTCCATAGATGCAGCAGGCATGATTACCCCCTTCTTTTTAAGAGCTGCTTACTCTTCTCATCCTGTGTCATTTGAACAGTTGTAAATGGTTTAACAGGAAATATGTGTGGCAAGGTACAGTTTAACCACACAGGTTCTTTGCTGAGTTGCTTTAGTTGTCTTGTTGACAGATGCTACTTAGAAACAGATGGGCAAACTTCACAGTTACTTTAAACATGCCAAGAAGGACTAGCTGGTAGGACTGAATAATGGAAGGCAGATTTAAATCCCTGTTCTACCAGAAGGCTCAACAGGTGGTCTCACATGGCATTCTTTCTCAGTCTCTAAGCTAGGGATGGGAAATTGTGGAAGGTCAGGGGGCACATTAGCCCCCTCCCCCTGAGATCTTGGAAGGCCATAAGTTTCCCACTGTACCCACTGGGGGGGGGGAGCCCACAAGGTTATTTTGGTCCAAATGCTCCTCAACATTTTTTATTGTGGCTGGGGTCTGTTCTGGGTGAGTTTAGGCTCAGAAGAGGCCTTTCTTTAATAACAAGAAATTTACCTACTACTTACCTCTGGGCCTAAATTAGTCCAGAGCCCCAGATCCTGGCAGAAATTCCCCCCACACCCTCTTGAGGGCATTTTGAAGCAAAATCTTATTTCACTATGGGAGTCTAAGGGTCTCCAAATGAGGCAGAAATGCCCTCCACAGCCCTAGGGGGCATTTGGGGGGAAAATTAACTCCTGGGGCCCTGGCAGAAGCAGGAAGAGGCCTATAGGTTGCCTTTGCCTATCCCTGCCTTCAGTCTTTTGATGGCTGGATATTAAAACTATAACTGCCCTATTCCCTTTTTATTGTTGTGCAAATGAAAGCTACACTGGGGGGGGAAGGATCTGTGTAGGCTGGGACCATTTGCAAGGGCTTTCTTGGGACAGTAAAAAGGCCCAATTATGTGACTTGGTTGGGTGGGAAGGGGGAAACTGTTGCTCTATAGGGTTCCCCCACCCCTTATGACATAGTATGAAAAGTAGGTGGTTTCTGTGGAACTTGCAGTGTCTTTAGTTTGCACTTTACGTAACAGAGCCTGAGAACTAGTCTGGAATGACTGAGAGATTAACCCTGAGACCTCCTACTGTTGTTCCAAAATCAGCAATGTTACATATTCTGCTTCCAAAATGCTAATTAGCCATCCTTCCATTCCTTGGGTAGGAGAAGGAAAATAGTACTCTGTTTTATTGTCTCAAGCGATTAATTTATGGTTGCCCTGCGAGTCAGTTTCAACAGTACGTAGGAGATTAGGAATGGTTGTCTTTTGAAACTTACTCTTCTAGAGCAGGTTCCTTTTCTTAGTATACACAAAGAGTTGGCACTGAGTGACTATACTCGAACATGCACCTATAATTGCAGGATGGAAAAGAATTCTGGAGATCATATTTCATTGTATGTGTATATTTATTCAATGAAGGTTGGTTACAGGCTGATAATCAGTGCCCTTAGCCAAGCTCCTCACCACCTTCTGACCTTTAATTTGTAATTGGAGGTGGCTTTGGCTTCTGAAATTCTCAGGTGGACAGTGAAACGGAAAAGGCTTGAAAATGATCTGGGCCTGTTGTTTCCAAGTTACATCTTGGAAACAGCAGCCCAGGTCATTTCCAAGCCACATCTGAACTGAACTTGATAATGGGAATCAGTTGATAAAGAGACATCATAAGGTATATCTTCTAGTCAGCTACTGTTCTTAGTTTTCTCACAGCTTTGCATATATATTTTTTTCCATTTTACATGTTATACAGGTGGTGGTGGAAACCGAAAGGGCAAGAGTAAGAAATGGCGCCAAATGCTGCAGTTTCCCCATGTCAGCCAGTGTGAAGATCTTCGGCAAACATTGGGTGAGGACCATGCTTGTGATGGCAAGAGGTCAGGTGCTGCCTTCTCCCTCTTGCTCTCCTGGGTGTGGCACAACAGTGGCTTGGGTATAAATGGCAAAGCCTGCAGTGCTTGGCACAAGAGCTTGCTCATTTATCTTACTGTCAGATGGACATGTTCAAATACATGTCAGATTATCATGGATTTTAATTTGGTCAATTATTACCTACTAGTTATCTATAGCTTTTCTGCCATCAGCTGTGCCCAAAGTGGTTTACAGTTATCATGAACAATAAAACACAATAACCATGATTAAGCAAATGATAACACATGAAAAAAAAATTGTAAGAAGTTGTACAATAAAAAATAATTGAAGTAAGACAACAAGAAAAAAATCAATGCATGTAATTAAGTTTGATATTAGAAAGAAAGAAAAATGGATCTGAATAAAAATCAGCAAGCCCTACTCCTTCAATCCATGCTAGTTTTATTGCAAGGGGCCAGAACATCCTGGCTTCAATACAGTACAGAGAGGAGTGGTGAATTCTTCCCAGGCTAAATGTTTTGTAGCTGGTTTCTCTCCTTTCTTCTGGAGAAGGCTCTCAGCTAAAGAGGAAAGCTGGGAGCAGCAGTGATGGCTAGTCAATTGCTCAAATGTCCCCTTGGAGTTACGAAAGATTACTGACATGGTGAACAACATCTTTTGCTTTATACTGCATCTTCATACCACGTCCTGCTGGCAAACGTGTGAGGGGATATAGCTCAGTAGCAGAGCACACACTTTGCATGCATTCAGTCTCAGGTTCCTTCTCAGATAGCAGGCCTAAGAAGGGCCCCTGCTTGTGAGCTTGGAAAGTACCTGCCACCCAGAGTAGGAGCACTGGGCTACACTGGGCAGTGCTCAAACTGAGTATAAAACAGGGGTGAGTGTAATCCACACACTGCAATCTTCAAAAATGTACAAGTGTGAACAACATTAATGCCTCAAACATAATGTTTACGTGAGTTATAGCAATGCTATACTTACCATATCACAAGTAATTAGCACCAGGGCCTTGTGCGTCTCTGTGTTGGTTGTATGTCCTTTGCATTCTATCTAATAAGCAAAAAGGTCTTGGGGTACAGTTTAATATTCCCTCCTGATCCAGTAACCTGTGAAAGGGGAAAACTGTTGAATGGGCATATTACCCTCCCCTTCCTAAGTGAGATCTGAAAGGCATGGGTGGAGGAAAAGTGGCGGTAGGGTGGATAGTGAGTGGGGGATAATTCCTATGTCCTCTGTCCATCTCCTGAAGGGTTGCTATGACTAAACAAAAGGGCCAACACTGATCAGTTTCTTCCCCTTCTCCAGGCCTTAGTAGTCTTCTCGCTTTTCGCTCTGCCAGTAGGCTTATATTTATTCCTATTCTCTCCTCTCTATGTTCTTTACCTTTCTTGGCATCCAGTAGTCCTTTCTTGCATTCTTTCTACATCGCCCACGCTGCTTGAACAGCTTCTTATATCCATTTTTTGCTTCTGCAAAAGAGTTTCTGCCCTCTTTTTCTTCTTTTGGAACTTCTCTCTCTTTCTGTTCTCCATGGTGTCTGTGGCTCTAGTGACTGCAAAAGACATGGATTGTTCAGTCCCTCAGTCTCTCAGAAAGGTTGCAAGGAGCTGCAGAATGCCTGGATATCTTTGCTGGCTCAAGAACTGCATATGTGAACAGTCAAGCCATATGTTGTTTTTGAGCCAAAGTTTGACCACCACAGTGTGAGGCAGCTTCATAGGTTCATGAGCATCCCTCTGTCTTTGAAAAATATACTTGGCCTTATTTGAAGCAGATGATTTGTTGCTTTTGAACAAGTAAGCTTCTATTGCTCTTTCTCCTGAACAGGAAGGATTTGATTCCAGCAACTTCTGTTCCCCTTACACCATTCTGACTCTTTCTGGGGAATGCCAGCTGTGTCTTTGCTGATTCTAGAGACATTTGAAGTGCATGGAGTGAGGATGTGCTTTTCCTATGATTCTATTCCCCTTCTCCTGCAGGTTCACCCCTCTTTTTTTCAGCACCAACTAGCTATAATTGAAATCTTGCCTAGCAGGATGAAATCATGCAGTCTTCTAACCTCAGCTTGATATCTTAATTGCAACTGCTTCAGTTTCTTGCTAGTTGGGGTTTGTCTTGCAATTGGTGTGCCAGGCTAAGGGCCTATTCAAGAAGAAAGATGTTAACTTCCTCTCCAGGATTCCTCTTAACATTAGAAATCGAAATGGTTAGCCTTTCAGATTATGTTGGATTGCAATTCCCATCATCCAATTAACTATGCTGCCGAGGGCTAATGGGAGTTGCAGTCCAACAGCATCTGAAGGGACCATACATTCCTTAGCCCTGTTTGAAGTCATTAGAAATAAAAGAACTGTTGGAATTACAAATTTATGTAAAGTGCCTGCGATACAGAAAAGGATTTTACACAGGACAGTTCATTTAGCAAACATAGAGCTCAGTGACAATATGCCTTGTCACTAACAAGATTTGTTCAACTAGATCTCTGTTAGAACCTCTGGCCTTATTAAATATACAGTGGAAGTAACAGCATTCTCACAGGTGGAAAAAGTGATTATTTTCCCCAGGATCACATGTTTTAATACAGCGTTAAATTTTAAAAGGAAGCCTTGTATACGTGGGTCAAATTCCATTCTTCCTTCAGTGAACCCAGATTTAGTGACTTGGTTTGAGATTTAGATTTATTTTTGTCTGGAATGTTTTTCTGAATTAATAGTTTCTAATAATTTTTCTAGTGGTATAGCTGTATAAAGGAAGAGTTATATCAGCTGGCAGTTTGCAGGGGACCACAAATGTTGGCTTGGCTTACTTTATAATTGCCACTGACTTCCTCCCATGTACCCTCTGGCATACATAGAAGGTTTTGGAGAGATGGACAGACATCTCACTTGTATAGGATAATGGAGTGGTTAAGAAGTGGTGGGAGAATCTCTCCTGTTGCTCAGCAGTCTTGCTTTTTCTTGCCACCTTGAAAATTGTAATGGAAATGATAATTCTGGAGTGGGCTTCTGGGTGGTGGTGGGTGTCCTACTTGCCGAAGGTCTGGGATGCTCGCACCAGTGAATGGAATTGTGCATTTTAAGCTTTTCTTTAAAAAAACCAAAACAAAAAAAACCTTAAATAGGGGAGCTGATTGTCTTTGTGTCTTTAAATTCCATCTATTCAGTACTAATACCCTTGAGAAGTTCAAGCTGTGATAACTGTACATAGTATAAAGAGGTTATTCAGTTATGATGAGTTATTTTATCCTATAAAAAAACCTCAATAATTTGCTGTATGCTTTAGTCAGGTTAATGCCTGTGTACTACCGGATGGCTTACCTATATGAAAAGTTGCTGTATACTACTTAGACAACTGGTCTATCGAAGTTAATATTGTCTACAGTGACTAGCAGTGGCTCTCCAGGATATCAAGCAGGGTAACTTTCCCAGCAGTATCTGGAAAATCTTGAGATTGAACCTGAGATCTTTTGTGTACAGAATACATTCTGTGCCACTGAACTATAGCCTTTTGCCCTCAATGGGTTAAATGTGTTCAGTCCATTTTGTCTTCTGAATCCTTTATTGTGTTTGCCCTTGGTGATCACAACTGTGGACCAAGCCAGGGGTTCCTAGTGCTGCCCACAGTGATGCCAGGCTTTTTCCCTGAGTGGTTTCACTTTATTATTCCCTCTGATGTACATTATCTTGTGTTTGTTGGAAGATGAAAATTCACTGCTGGTGCTTTGCCAGCATTCCAGCACTGACTCTTGAAACTCAGTGTTATTTGCATAGCCTACCATTTGACCTCCTGGAGGTGGTCATTGGCCTGACCTATCTGAGATTGCCTTTCCTCTCATTCTGTCCTTGCTACTGGAATGGTTTCCTGTAATCTCTCTGTTCTATAAGATGCCTCTTCTGTCTTGGTTTTTGCAGACTGCCAGAAAATGCCGCTTGCACAGTTAACCTTTGAACACACTATTTGGTGCATATAGCTGATACACAGGATAAAACTATGACGTGCAAGAGAGGCAGATATTTGTAAAGATCTATGTGCTGGTCAAAGAATGACTGGTTAGCTGGATTTTTCTTTGGAACACATACAAGTTCCTACTGTAATGTTTGGAGTATTCCTATGGAAAAGCTTTCTCTTGTTAAGAGTAGCAATTTGTGCATTCCATTTCCTATGAAAACCATTTTTAACCTTTTTAAAAAACCTCATGAGCCAGGTCTTCCTAACACAGAACTCCCTGACTGATGCACATTGCTTGCTTCTCTGCATCAGTGCCCTGATCCAGAGCAGGATTGGGCAGAAGGTCAGGCAGGATTTACTGTTAGATCTCTGAGCAAGTCACAGTCAACCAGCAAGGATTTCCAATTTCCAGTGGTTTAGCAGCTGCAAAAAATTTCTTTCACTTCTCAATTAGAGTGCTAAAATCAAGACCGCTTCAAGGAAAACAAGAATAGATCTGTGTGGGTCTCATACTAAAAACTAACAGATTTATGGGCTGAACCTGTATTCAGACACACCTGGTTCCTCCATGCTGTGTCTGGCCTCCTGAGCCACTGCTTAACACTTGGCTTTGGATGGTAGACCCTCAGAGTTCTTGTTGGAGGAAAAAACTAATTAGATTCTGCAAGCATAAAGTCTGCCCATTAGAGCAATGAAGGATTCTGTAATTTTGCCTTGGAGCCCTGGTGGCGCAGTGGTTAAATGCCAGTACTGCAAGCCACAAGGTTGTGAGTTCGATCCTGCCGGGCTCCAAGGTTGACTCAGCCTTCCATCCTTCCGCAGGTCGGTAAAATGAGTACCCAGCTTGTTGGGGGCAATTAGCTAAAATACATTGTGAACCGCTTAGATAACACTCAGTTGATAAGCGGTATAGAAATAAATGCTATTGCTATTATATTGCTATTGCCTTGCTCTGAACCCTTCACCTTCCTTCATTTACACTCATTTCCTGCCAGAAAAGGAAATGGTGCAGCTTGCATATGGCCTCTTTCCCCACCCTCCCGCCTTTCAGGGTTGGCGTTGTTTTCTTTGATTGTATTCACAAGTCAGGAAACCACAGCTTCCTTAGAGAAACTGCTGTACAGAGGTGGAAAGTACTTACAACATGCTCTGTAAAAGAGTAGGACTGGGTGATTTGAAGAAGAGATGCTTCCTGGGAAATGATGACTGTATTGATTGCAGCATGGTTGGTAGGACTGTGAGTTGCTGCTGCTGGTTCAGTTGAGATATGGTGCACATAAGGCAAATAAATCATAAAAATCACTGTACTTGCCAAATAGTCATCCTTCCGCATTCGCTAGAGTTAGGGGCACAAGACCCCCATTAAAGTGGAAAAGCCGTGAATAGCATATTGAACATATTTAAAACATATTTAACATGCAAAAAAAGCATGATTACCATATTCAGCCCACCATGGATTCCTTTGAGGCATGAGGGTTCCTTCACAAGGCAGAAGTGGGTGGGTGGTGGGGCTTACTGCCACCTCCACTGCTGCCCCCCACCATTTTTAAGAGGGACTTTCAAGCCTCATTTGCAGTTTCTCAGTCTCATCAGGCTTGCAGTCACTGTTAAAAATGGCACAGGGAGGCAGCAGAGGTGACAGCAAATAATCTGTGAATGATGAAATCCACAAAAGTGAAACCTGCAAATGTGGAGGGCTGGCTGTACTTTATTGCAAAAGCATTTCTCTTTTAAAAGGGCATGTAGCCATCAACTTATTCGGTGCAGTCTTTTTTTAGCAGAATGGAGTTGCTTCTTCTTCCCAAAAGACTCCCGTTTAGAACTGTTCTCAGAAATTATGGCTGCCAAATAACTACATTGGCCCAGCTATTTGTTGTTAACTGCCCTCCAGCCAGCTTTGTCTTATGGAAACCTTAGGAATGGGAGGCCTACAGGCCACCTTGTTACCAATAGTCCTGCTTAGGTCTTGCAAACTCAGGGCCGTGGCTTCCTTAATGGAGTCTATCCATGTGTAATACACTATCCCCATTTTGGCACAGCCTCCTATCTTGCCAAGCATCATCGTCTTTCCCAGTGAGTCATGTCTTCTCATCATATGTCCAAAATACGATAGTTTCAGCTTAGTCATCTCATCTTGGCTTTTAGAGAGAGTTAAGCTTGATTTCCTCTGGGACCCATTTATTTGTCTTTTTGGCAATCCAAGATATCCACAGAACTCTCCTCCAGCACTCCATTTCAAAGGAGTTGCTTCTCTTCCTGTCAGCTTTCTTCATTATCTAGTTTTCACAGTCATACAGAGTAATTGGAAATACGTTGGTACAGACAATCCGGACTTCAGTATTCAATTATGCATCTTTACATTTGAGAATCTTGTCTAGTTTCTTCATAGCTGTTCTTCCAAGTCCTACTCTTCTTCTGAATTCTTGACTGCAGTCTCCATTTCTAATAATGACAGAGTGATGGTATAGGAAATATTTAACTATTTCGGTGTCTTCATCTTCTGCTTTAAAGTTATGTAAATCATCTGTGGTCATTTTTTTTAATGTTCAGCTGTAACCCTGCCTTTCCACTTTCTTCAGTAGTTGCAGTAGTTGTTCCAAGTCTGCTATTTTCAGTTAGTAACATAGTGTGATCTGTATGTCTTAAATTATTGATCTTCCTTCCTCCAATTTTCACACCTCCTTCCTCAAAGTCTAATCCAGCTTTACATATGAAGTGTTCAGCATACAAGTTAAACAGATAAGGTGATAAAATGCAGCCTTGCCTTCCCTTGCTAACTGGAAACCATTCCAGTTTTCCATATTCTGGCTGTGGACATGGCAAGCCTGAGACTGAGCTTGGTAAGGTTATTTTTCTGGATGACAGCTCCTAGAACCACTCAAGCAGCTTACCAGGATTCTGGGAGCTGATATTTAAGAAAGTAACTTTCCCAAGCTCTGCATTTGCATATGAGGCTATGTCCTGCTTCTCTGCATGATGTCACTGTTCTTGTCTTCTTATCTTTTCTTAGTCTCTGCCAAGAAAGCAACTATTTCTGCCATGTCTCTCCATCTTGTGTGATCTGGATCATTTAAGTCTCACCTGAACCTACGGAGTCCTCTACTCTGAGGAGGCTACCCTGTTGCCTTTCTGTAGAAGTCACTGCTTTAGGTCTCCTTTCCAATTTGGGAGGCTTGCCCAGATCACTGAGTCACAAACAGAGGGCTTGGTAATTTAATAAGGGAACTGAATGTCATTTGTCTTTTCCTCCCTCCAGTCATATCACAGTTGGGAAGGAGATTGTCCTTCAGACTTAGAAGGGAAAGGAACAAAACCCCTGGCATATAAATGTCAGGCTGAGGGCAGGGGGTTGAGGGAGCAAGGAAAATTTAGTGTAGGAATTGTAGGCTGGACTTGTACTTTTGCAAAGTGACTGTTCCAGTGGAGGATGGTTGATCTGTTTTTACTTTAAAAGAAAAATGAGAAATGCAATCAGCATCAAAAACAAGACAAGACTCAAACTGGTATAAAACAAGATCCTCTCTGGTGATATGCTAAATAGTCAATTTTGCAGTTAAAATAAGTCAACTTTCCAATTAATTGATTAATTAGATTGGTTCTTCCTCTCTCACAGAACAAAACTTTCTTGAGGTCCAACTGGAGAGAGAGTAAACAGTAATGGGCACCTTTATCCTGCTGCTTGGAGACTCTGTGAGACATACTGTGAAGCATTTGTAATCATCACAGGTTCCTGAATTTTCTGCTCAGCAGTGAAAGTTTTGGGTGACTCAACAGAAGTATTAGTTCTGTGTGGAAAGGGTTAATAAGAATTGACTAATACTTCCTTTCCAGAGCGGGACTACCACAGTTTGTGTGAGAAGCAACCCATTGGCCGGCTGCTGTTCCGGCAATTCTGTGAAACACGGCTTGAGCTTATGCGATGTGTCAAGTTCTTGGATGCTGTGGTAAGTGCAACTGCATGAGATCCCACTCCTCTTATGGGCAGTGGGGCATGTCTACCAACTAACTCCAATTCAGGATCAAGAGATCTTGGCTCACAGTTTCTGTCAAAGTGAATCTGTAGCACTGCTCCTGTTTCACCAGTTATATTCTTCTCATAGCAGGTAATGAGTTTTTGAACTGCATGTCTAAAATTGATTGGGATATTGAATTCCCCAAAGGGGATACTGTTACAGATCATGAAAAGCTTGGGAAAGTTCTTTTTAAACTACCGATTCAGAATTCCCCTGGCCAGCAGCTAGCCATGCTGGCTGGGAGTAGGCTTCTGGGGGTTGTAGTTTATAAAGTAACTTTTGGGGGCTCTGCAAATGAGAAATGTTATCTCAATAGTATGTCTTGTCTTGCTATAAGAAAATATTATTGATCTGGATCTTCTCTGTATTTTTATTCCTAATAAAAGGGGTCCATAAAGTAACTTGGTGATGTTTCTTTCTCATTCTGTGTAGGCAGAGTATGAAGTGACCCCTGATGAGAAGCGGAAACAGTGTGGGCAGCAGCTGATTGAGACATACTTGAACCCTCAGGTAAGAATAGCTAGCTTTGGACTACTGTACTGATGGGATAAGATTTTGATAAGGAACAAGTGTTTGAGTCAAATTTGCGGCTGAATGTTACCAACATGGAATATTAATATCTGTGCTAATGATTTGTGTCAGTACCTGACATTCATAGTTAAATGCCAGAACCTTGGAGGGGCAAACCAGATCTGAGTCCAGTATGCTACTGTTTTCCTCTGTGTGTGGGTGGGTGTGCACGTGCAAATAGAGGCCTGGAACTGAGAGGAGAGGCACTGGACCAGGCTGTATCCATCTTCCTTCTCCCACTAGTGCCTCTGGAGCTTGCAGCAATGCAACTTGGGAAGCAGAGAGAAAGTGGCTTCTGCACCTGTCCGTTCCAGTGCTTTTCCTTTCTGTGCTGGCCCCACATAGTTGTGTGTGCCGCAGCCTTGACAGTGGGCTCCCAGCTAACCTGACATGATTATCATCTTCGGTCTTGACCCTGGCAGGGAAGGGATTGGGTGGTTGTAGCAGGCTTTCACTGCTGCTTATTCCTTCTGCTACATGCCCCATTGTCTCGTAAACTTTATGGGAGCCCCTGCAAGATGACAATTCAGGGGGACCTGAAGGGGTTCTTTGGATGGGCCCACATCAAACCTGATCCTGGACTTGACTTTACCAGTTGGTAGTGCCTACAGAAGTCTGATTCTCTTGTTTGGCCCTTTGCCCTCAGAGTGTGGACCATGTGCCTGAAGTGCCTTTGGAGCTAGTAAATCTGTGTTCTGAGCGACTGGAGCAGGAACTGGGTAAAGAGCTCTTTAAGGAATCTACCAAGTGAGTGGGGGGATTGGGAGGAATTTGTTTTATGATGTGAACATTTCTCAGCATATTATTATTGACAATTGTTTTCTTGACTAATGTATTTGGCGTTTGTCAGTGACAGGTCTTGGAATTAGTTACATAAGCATGATTTCATTGGTGTAGGAGAGCCAGTTAGCACTGTATGACAGAAAGGTGGTTGTGTGTGTGTTCCCATCCATGTGCCCTTTATAATATTTGTTTCACTAGCTATCTTAGTCAATCCTTCATGGCGAGCAGAATTGAAGTGCAGTTGTTCTAGTCGGTTTGAGTTTCCAGAGCAAGAACCCTCATTTTGACTTTTACCCTGCCTCCCTTGAGAACAATGAGCCATCATTAAAAGGCTGAGGGTGTTGTCTGAGTACATATGGAGCACCAGCAGCAGCTTTTGCTAAAGATTATCTGTTCTACATTTGACTAGTGCCTGGATGGGCAACTGCTTAGAAGCTGTATTAGGCTGCCTTAATTATCAGTGGAAGAAAAGCAGAATATAAATAAAGAAATAATAAAAAAAAATCTCTTCACAGCTCATCCATTTCCATGGCAGTAAGCATCTGTCCTGGATATATGGATGGCTATGAATGAATTGTGAGGGTCCTTGTCACTGATGGCACTGGTTGTGCTTAAGCTGTGGCAATATTATAAGGAACCATCTTCAAAGAAGGCTTCGCCTTGAGTATCTTCCTTGTACTCTTTGTATTTCTGCACTGGCCAATCTGATTTCCATTTCTGGACTTGGTATTTGCTTCTACAGTTGTGCAAAAGGCTCCCACAGAGCTTGGTAAAGGTGGGAAACTACCTGGAAAATTCCAAGAATCCTCCAGCCTGTATGACTGGCATCCACAAAAACTGCACACACATAACCCAACAAAACTTTCAGAAGCAATGGATGATGTACAAAGAGTCCCTTGACTGGAGCTTGGTTCCCTTGGCAAAACTGCTAAGGGAAGTCACTTTTGTTCTGCTCTCCAGACTGAATTTTACATTGCCTGGGCTTTCTATTATGGCCTTATGAACCAAAAGTTCTTCAAAGCTCTTCCAGAGTTTTAGCTTGGAATGTGCATTCAGCATATTGTCCAGAGAAGCCACAGGCCCTTTCTGCTTTATTTACCATCCTAGAAAGGTTTTGGTTTCACTAATAATTTCTACTTCTTTTCCTAGGCTCATCCATGACTACCTTAGCGTGGCACCTTTTGCTGACTACCTTGATAGTGTTTATTTTAACCGTTTCCTGCAGTGGAAATATCTGGAAAGGTAACCCCATGTGTTTCGCCATGTGTTCAGTAGTAGTCCTTTTTAATTCAATCTAACACACTTATGCATGATATAAAGAACAGATCTCATACTGTTAATATTTGTTCTCTGGTGAGCCTTGGTCATACAGTGAATGGGGTTCTCTTCAGGATTTGTTGAAACTTTCACTGTTCTGAACCTTGAAACTCACTAACCTTAAAGTCCTGATACCTACTTTGCTCAATAAAAAGGATGCAGAGAAGGAGAGAAAAAAGAAACGTGACAGCATGCTAACTGGTTTTTATTGTAGCATGAGCTTTCGTGGATATAAACCCACTTCTTTGGTGGGTATACTTTGGTGGTATACTTTACTCAAGTTCATCTGGCTCAGATATGTATTGTTTCTTGCATAAATTGTAGAACAAAATCATTTTTTTTATTTCTCAGATTGTATAAGAAAGCATTTAACCTTCTTAATGGTTGACTTCCAGTTCACTCTACTTTCCTCTTTTCTGTTCTCAGGCAGCATGTGACTAAGAACACTTTTCGTCAGTACCGTGTACTGGGGAAAGGAGGTTTTGGAGAGGTATGTAACCTGAGCAATCCTGAGGAGGTATTTTCCCTGCTTGCTTTCAAGAGCCTGTAGTACAGAATATGTTTCTGTTGCAGAATAAGAGTGCAGTGAGAACAGAACTTGTGGTTAGTTTATAAATATATCTCTGAATGTAGAATGGCATTCTTCTGACTGTTGTGCTGAGCATTTTTAAGCATTTTATCACTACCTCTTGTGTTTTACACACAGCATTTTACAAATGGTGGTGTAAAACATGAGAGTACTCATTTAAACCTTTTGGTTCAATCTGATCTCCGAGTTTGTCCCATTCTTGTCTTCACAGCAACAGGGCTGTGAACCAGTTTCTCCAGCAAAAGCAAAGGCAATATGCACCTCAATGAATCATTTAATCTCTAAGGTTCTGTAGCATTTTTGTCTTCCTAAGGGAGACAAATAATTTTAGCATCCAATAAGCCCCTTTATCTGACAGAGCTAATAAAACAAGAGTTTTCAGTTGTATAATGCTTTTTTCTTCTTTTTTCCCTCTAGGTGTGTGCTTGCCAGGTGCGAGCCACTGGGAAGATGTATGCCTGCAAGAAGCTGGAGAAGAAGCGGATAAAAAAACGAAAGGGGGAAGCCATGGCTTTGAATGAGAAGCAGATACTAGAGAAAGTGAACAGTAGGTTTGTAGTAAGTACATAGGAACCACTTTACTTCTGCACTGGGGTTGAAACAGGACTTGGCTCCGCCCTTGGTCCTTGCCCACCCCAGTGAAATGATCTTGATGAGATTAGAGTTAGTGGAATTCTCTTAACCAGGTGGAAGGAGAAGGAGAAAACTTTCTGCATCTGGGCTAAGTGCTGTACTTCTGAGCTACTGTGTTTTGGTCTCCCTCTGACAGTTTATTTAAATAGGATCTTAGATTGCTAGAACACACTGGGGATAATATTAGTCTACAGGAATATATGTAGTGTTATGGGCTGCATTCCCTCTTCCTCCTTACTTGTAGGGTTTGTTAATATGTCAACAAAGTAGTGTTGGAGCCACTTTTCTTTGGCTTCATCTCATCCTACCTCTGTAATACCTGAAACCTAGTACCGTATGTTAGGGTAAGTTGCATGCATCTTTTCATTCAATACTCTGCCTCTTGTCCTTGCTGAGTAATAACTGGAAGGGGAAATCAGTGTGGTGCTGGGCTGTTAAACAGTATAGAATAAATGCAGGTGGGAAACAGCTGTAAAGTACCTACCACCAAGGATGTGATGGCACAATAGTTCCAATATCTGGCTGGGTTTTTATTTTATTACTAAAAGGAAGATATAAATAATGATTTCTCTAGTGCCCACGGGTTGGGAATTATGGTCAATCTAAAGGCTGCTTTTCTGACCCTAGGCCACCAGGGGACTACATGGACAGTTCAAAATACCACCCCACCCCACCCCCTGCAACCTAGTAGAAAGAAGTAGCTGGAATTCCACCTATAGTTTTGGCAGATGAGGGTATTTTCTTCAGTTAAACAGTTTGGGGGGCCTATAAACTATTCGAAAGGTGAATTGCTGATCCTGGAAGCTTCTAGCAGTGGCAGTTTACCTCTTTTTCTCCAGAAAAAGAGTGCTCTGGGGACTCTGGAGGGGAACCCCTGCAGCCACCAGCTGACATTTTGCCCATCCCTGATAGAGGCAGCCTTTTTTACAGGGAAAGATCTCTGTTTGGGGTGGCATAGTCTGTACAAAATAATTTATTGCATTTTACATAAGCTCTTTGAGGTAGAAGGAAATGACTAGCTGTTTACCTTCTAGGCTGATCAGGTCTTTTGTATTTAGTGCACACAGACGCTTGTCTGAGGTGGGTGGGATGTACACATTGGAAATGAGCCGTATGATTTTTGCCATTTAAAAAGTCCCCAAAAGACCTTTGTTAAGTGTCCGTCCTTCTGTGTTTAGTTTCCGTTTTTAAGTTTACATTCCTTGTAATAGGATCTCTCAACTTCTGTCCTTCCAACTGCAATCTTGCTTCTAGAGGACTTGATCATAAAACATGATAGTTCTTTGTAACTGGGAAAACTCCAGCAGTATGGACATGCTGGTGACTCCTGCTCTTTGCTTCATCTGCAGTTGTATGTGTATCATCCTCTGTATAGAAGTACTGGCACTGTTCTGACAATGTTGAAAACTACTGGGCGGTGTTTCTGTGATGCTGGTCTGAGACTTGGGTTCCTACTGTCTCCTCCATTTATGTTTCCATTTACAGCTCCATAGTATGTCTAGTCCCTTTTTGTTTAGTCGCTCCATTCCTTTCATCTCCTCTCCACCACTTAACATTACAAGAAATTAACTCTTCTTATATTGGATGCACACAGCTGTGACTGTGTACTTGAACATCCTTTCTGTTCTGAATATATTTGGTGTTTGTAAAGATCAACACAGTTATGCCATACATTAGGTAGCAGAATGCAAAGCTATGTAAGCCTATTGTGATTCTTTTCTAGAGCTTGACCAGCCTGTCTATATTACAGGTGAGTCTGGCCTATGCTTATGAAACTAAAGATGCCCTCTGCTTGGTCTTGACTCTCATGAATGGCGGTGATCTGAAATTCCATATCTATCACATGGGAGAGGCAGGCTTTGAGGAGCCACGAGCTGCTTTCTATGCTGCTGAAATCTGCTGTGGTTTGGAAGATCTCCACCGTGAGAGGATAGTGTATAGGTGAGAAAGAGACCTTCTCCTATACAAAATTGAAGCTCAGGCTGACGTCTTGAATCAATAATGATTGGTGCAGTTCTTTGAAGGGTGCTACTGTACTGTAAATTAATTGTTCTGAAGCTGAAGGAAATCTGGTACCTTTTTATTCTCAGGCTGGTGGAGGGTGTGGAGAAACCTGTGCTACGAAGGTCTAGGAAACTGATGTTACCTGAACAATGGCCCTCTATTTAAAGTAGGACTGTAGCTGAGATCTTTCCATGGAGAAGATCTGTACGGGAGGCTTTATATTTTAAAATACAGGATATTCTCTTGACACCTAAGATTCTTGCTTTGAGGTTTTCTGATGTTCTTCATGTGCTGGAGCAATCCAAGGGGATTTGTCTTATAAAATCTGTCTTTCCCTATAGAGATTTGAAGCCAGAGAATATCTTGCTGGATGATCATGGTGAGTAAATGTCTGCTGTGAGTGCTGTGGCTCCATCCGTCAGCAAATTGATTCCACTTTAGTTTTTATAACATGGTTTATTCTGGGTTGAGGGGAATCTGCAAATTGAACACTTGCATGACTCACTTTCCTTTAATAAGGTCACATCCGCATTTCTGACCTGGGGCTTGCTGTATATGTTCCGGAGGGACAGACGATAAAAGGTCGGGTGGGAACAGTTGGCTACATGGGTGAGTATCCAAGAAGTACCCTGGTGAGTTAACTGGGGTCAAGATGGAGGCTGTGAGGTACATCAGCCCAAGAACATAGGGTGAAAGCAGCAGCTTTTCAGCAGAGGCAGATGCCATTGTCATTGGCAAAGAAGCCATAAAAACTAAGCCCTAAGCTTTACATTTAGCCTGCTGTGGAAAGAAGTGAAAGTACACCTTAAATTTTTGAGTTATCTTAAAAACTACACACTTCAGTGCTGTACACTTCATCATTTGCTTCCAACTGGGCAATAACTTGCTTGATGAGACACTCTTCCCTCATGCATTTGGACCCCAACTACAGTTTGAATTGTTAGGTAGGAGTGAACTAAAATCTCTTGAGTGCCTATAAAAAACAAAACAAAATCCCAAATGTTTGTGTAAATAAATCCCTGTTATTTCTTTGTGAGCTTACTACTAGAGAAGCTTGGACATGGGTGACATGTTTCTGGCGCCCAGTGAGAAATGGTTTACATGCAGTTCCAAAAGGGCTGTTTATATCTCATTACTAGAGTGTGCAGGGATACGGAAGTCCTTTCCTGAAACATCAGAGTCAGATGCAAGATGCATTGTAATTAACTTGTGATTTATAGAAAGGTGTGAAGTCCAGTATTGCTGTTGACTCTCAGTGGTGTATTTATTGCACACCAGTACCATCCAGATTTGGAAACATCAGGTAATGCAAATTGTCCCACATTTGGCAAACAGTCTACAAACATTCTTGCATTGTTTGGGTAGAAGAGAAAAGTAACCATGGAATTTGAAACCCTGATGGGTAGTGTGAATGAAAGATTAAAGGATGAGATTACACACTTGTTCAGGATGAAATGCAGTCCAATTTTGAATTGCAGCTTGGGGAAAATGGTAGGCATTCTCTCTCCTTCCTGCTGCTTCTTCCTAAGGCAGTTGCAATTTGTGCCATCTTCCACTGCTGCCATCACAATAAGCATGAGACTATTATCATTCTTATCTTTTGCTGCTGAGATCATAGGAAGTTGTGTTATGTTGATTCATCTAACTTAAGCGTCCGCGCTTATTTACAGTGGCTCTCCAGGGTTTCAGGCAACGGTCCTTCCCAGTCCTCAAGATACTGGAATTCACATTTAAGGCCTTCTTGCAAGCAAAGCTATCACTGAGCTACAGACCTTCTCCTAGTACCTAATTTTGTGTGTTTGAAGGATATGCACAGCTTTATTCATGCACTTCTTGCTTTTGCAGCTCCTGAAGTGGTGAAGAATGAGCGGTATACTTTCAGTCCTGACTGGTGGGCTTTAGGATGCCTGCTGTATGAAATGATTGAGGGCCAATCTCCATTCCAGCAGCGCAGGAAAAAGATCAAACGTGAAGAAGTGGAACGGTTGGTGAAGGAAGTGCAGGAAGAGTACTCTGAGAAATTCTCACCTGCTTCGCGCTCTCTCTGTTCCATGGTACTCATGCTGTTTCTTTGGCCTTAAGTCACTTAGCCTCCTTTTACCATTTCAAATTGATGACAGCCCTCTTCAGAGTGGGCCAGGGATGTGTTGAGTGGAAAGCTGTACTCTGCTCCCTGGAAACTGTTGATGTGTTGTTGGAACTGGTTTAATGTGCAAAGCCCTCTTCAAAGCTAGGCTCAACTGGGAAGTTAAATCAGTGCACCTTTGCTATGCCAGCAACCTCTTCTGGTAAAACATCTGCCTACCTATAATGTCTGCCTGACATTGATCAAACAACAAACATTTTAAAGTCTTCGTTATCCCATTCTGTTAATGCATATACTCTTATTAGTTTATCTCAGGAACAGTCAAAGCAAAAGCTTTCATTTGTACAGGAGGCATCTTGGTCTCAATCAGTAAAAACACAGCGGCAGTTTCAAGACTCTCTTGTCCACGTTTATGATAAAAAAATAGAGAAATAGGGAAAGAACAAGTGATGAGATTTCAAAGTTAAATCTCATTGTCACAATCCCAGATCTTGGTGTACACATAAAATCTCAGGTCTTGGGAAGATGGAGCAGGCTTCCTTTGCCTCTTTCTGCCAACCCACCATCAACTCTAGTCAATTGAATGTTTTTACACAATAACTCCTTTTGCAAGAATTTCCAGTAAGCAGTGCCCAGTGTATAAGAAACTTAGATATTCTGCATAATGCAGATTGTTGTCTGTTAAACTTTTCATTGGATGTAATATACTGGGAACGCCCGGTTCTATAAGCTATCATCATTTGGCCCTTTCCTAGGATGTATCTTGGAAAATGACTTTATTTTACCTTTGAATTTACAAGATATGTTCTCTGTGTTGTGCACAAAAGATGGTAGTCTTAATAGCTCAAGGATTGCTGATTGGATGTAAAGTTTTGAGATAAATATTAAAGCATGTAGAGTCTTTCCTGCTCTCCTTGAAGAGAGCTGAGAAATACAGATAAATGTGTAAATCCCAGTTCTTGTGATATTTTATTTCAGGGTTAGAAGTTGTGGGTATTTGGATAAACAGGGCACATTCTTAGACTGACAGATATTCTGTCAGGCTTTAGCCAGTTATTATGAATCAGTTCCAGTAATTTAAATTCTGTATCTGGTGTTCAAGAAAAACAATACAAAGAAAGGTTGAAAACTGTATCAGTTCTTTACAAAAAACAACAATGGTGTGAATTGGGTTTGTTTTGTTTCTCTGGCTACTGAACTGTTTCTTTTTGAAGCTGTAGCAGTAGAGAGGCTCTCTTTTCACTTATTATGCTGTATTCCAGCTCCTGTGTAAAGACCCACAAGAACGCCTGGGATGTCGAGGTGCTGGTGCCCAAGAGGTGAAAGAACACCCTCTTTTTAAACACTTGAATTTCAAACGGCTGGAAGCTGGGATACTAGACCCACCATTCAAACCTGATGTGAGTTCAGTGTACGTGAGTGACACAATCTTGCTCTTACAATCTGTTTCCAGTTTCAGGGGTGGGAGAATAAGCCCTTCATTATGCTATTTTCTGTATTCCTCCTAGCCCCAAGCTATTTATTGTAAAGATGTATTGGACATCGAACAGTTTTCCACAGTCAAGGGAGTAGAGCTGGAGCCTACAGACCATGACTTCTATCATAAGTTTGCAACAGGAAGTGTCCCTATTCCTTGGCAAAACGAGGTAGGTTCTGCTGTGCTCCAGGGAAGACACACTGGGCCATCGTTTCTTATTAGGAGTGAAGGGGCCGCAAATTTCTGCAACAGATCAGTGGAGGTGTTACATACTCAGCTACTTTGGATCTGTTGGCAGCAGGACCCCCCCTCCTTTAATGGGGCCCCTCAACGAACAAGGCATCTTTTTCTTTTGGTACACTCTTCATTGTTTTCTTTTCCTCTAGATGATAGAAACAGAGTGTTTCAAGGAGCTAAATGTCTTTGGCCCAGATGGCAGTGTGCCTCCTGATCTCGACTGGAAGGGGCAGCAGCCTTCTCTGCCCAAAAAGGGTCTACTTCAGCGCCTCTTCAGCCGACAGGTACATATTTTGAGCAAAAGGAAGGGGAGTTGCCCCTTCTACATTTTGGAATGTTACCATATAATATTCCCTTTCATCTCTTTGTGCTACACATCTTTCTTCAACCAGGAAGCTGAGCCCCATCTGTGTACCCTCTGTCTACTGTAGTGGCTCTGAAACTCAGTTCTATTGATTAACAACCTCCATAAGTCCTCTAGAATTGATTCAAAGCAACTTTATCAATGAATAATCACATACTCATCAACCTGAGCACCCAGCCAGTTCTAGTGTTCTTTGCAGGATACCTGAAACTGTTCTAATTGTGCCTGGCAGCATAGTGTAATCACTCCTACACTTCTTGAATTCTAGTAGTTTGATAAACTTGATCCTTCTGGTTCAAAGCAGTGTGTGTGTGTGTGTGTGTGTGTGTGCACGTGCGTGCGTGGGTGTGCACCCCTTCAGGTTGCCTGTTGACTTATGGCAGCCCTTTGGTTTTCACAGGTTTTCTTTGGCAAAGCAAGAAATACTTGGCCAGTTCCTTCATATGTAATATAGCCTACAGCATCTGGTATTTGCCCTAGAGAAATGGAAAGAGCAGTAGAATCAAACATCCACATTTGTGGGTTTGACTTTCATGGATTTGATTATTTGCAAGTTTCTTCAACCCTGCCCCCCGCCCTGATGCTTCTTTCTGGAGAAACCTTCCCTCTCAGTGGCTCCAATCAGGCCACGCAGCGCTTTAAAAGCCCACCTTTACTGATCCTCCTTTATCACCACCTGCTACCTGGCCAGCTAGGGATGGCTCACAGAACCACAAATTTCTCTCTCCCAGTGCCCCTGCACACCCAAGGAAGGAAATGGGCAAGAGAGGAGGTATAGGACTACCATGCTGATCCACCCCTTTTCCCTCTCCTTTCCCTGACCTGGACCCTGGGTGCCCACTTCCCCCACCATACCTCAGCCCCCTTTCTATAGAAACACACACATATTTTAATATTTGCAATTTTTTCTATTTTTGTGAGGGCCCTGTGCCCCTAACCCTAGTAAATGTGGAGGGCCAACTGTATAGTCTCCTGTTTCCTCAAAGATCTCTTGTCATGACTAACCTAGTTTGTCTGTTTTCCATTTGGAAAGTTGTAAGCCAGCACTGGGAGAAGAATTAGAAATATTTGGGGAAGTTGCATTTGTTCTTTTCTGAAGTGTGTCCCTTTTGCCTTTTAGAGCTCTTCTGGTTTGGTTCGGTTTTTTAAACTAGCCCTGTGCACAGCTCCTGTGCTTCTAGTGCCTGTAGGAAGAAGCAGAATTTTCTCGGGGCCAGAGATCTGGCCTTCTACCAGCATGCTGTGTGCATTTTATTTATTCTGTTTTACTCATGTACATCATTTGCCAGTAGTTCATTTTGACAGTTCTTCTTGGCCCTGCTCTGATTGCTCTGTTTGATAGTTTGCTCTGTAAACAAGGAGATGGCTCGAGAGGACCCTTAGCTATCTGGCTGGAGCTCTCACAGGTTGTTTTCTCTTTCCAGAGGTGAGCAACGTCTTCTCTCCCAGCTGCCCTGCTCAGGGAAATGACTTCCCTGATGGCCCAGACTCCCCTGTGGACATGACAAGACAAGGGGATGAGAACTCTACCTCTTCAGACCCTCCTTCTCCCTTCCCTCCCTTCTACCTTAAGAATATGCTGCTCATATGTATTAATAGTCCCTCAAGCCACTAATCCTGTTTCATACAAAGCACTGTGAATATCTTGCCTTGTTCTTCTGGCATGGAGGCAGTAGGATTTTTTAAGCAATTTTTTTCTCTAAATGCGATCGATCCTTTATGTGGCCTTGATACTGGTAGACTGAAAGTTTTCCTCTTCATCCTTACCTGAAGTCCTCAGCTGCCTTATGAGATTGGGCTGATGTTTTGGACATTTCCTGCTTTTTGACAGATAGGCCATGCCTCCTACACTATAACTGGGGATGGTTCATACTTCCATGTCATACATTTCATTTATGGGTGCAGTTCTACAAAGGCGAGATCACACCTTTGTGCACATTCACAGATACAGAGTAACTTCCAGCTCCTGGTTCTTTACTTGGCCACTAACTGCATTTAGGGTCACCACAACCCATTAAGTAGGCATGGAATGGGAGTAGGAGAGGTACGTCTGGCTTTAAATGAATATGATAGAGGGCCCATTGAGATTCTTTAGTTGTGTAGATGGGCTTGTGGTTATATAGTTATGTAGATTGGCTCACTGCCTTGTGAGCAGTCCCACTAGCAGACTTGGTCTTCATGTTGGGCCCAAAGTTCATTTCTGAGCAATCATGTCTTTCTGTGGGAGGATGGGGATGAAAATCCTGTGCCTGCTTTCCTCTTGGAATAACAACTATACTTATGCTGTGTGTGCTGTGTGCTCTCCCTTTTCCCATTGCTTTCCTCCACCCTTCCCTACTCCTGCCTCCCTTGGTTCTATAGGACTGTTGTGGGAATTGCAGTGAAAGTGAAGAGGAACCCACTCGCCTCTAGTTGCAGCCAATCCATTCTCTCTACAAGCCTGGCCAAGCCTGACTCGACCAAAGAGGTGTGGTATGGGCCCCAGCACTGTCTGTACGCGTATGGACATGTGCTTGCTCTCCCCATATGGGATCATTGTTACAGGGTGGCAGAAGATTCTCACCCAACAGAGGAAACTGCTCCAGGACAAAGAAATGGAGGCACTTTGTCTTAGATCTTCAGTGCACTGCCGAGGGATCGTCCAGCCACACCTCTTCTGTAGCAGAAAGACAAGAGCAGAAGCTAGCGAAACATTCCAGGGCTGGCCCTGGCTGCAGCCCCAGCCTTTGGCCTCCCATCTGCTCACCTGCTGGAGTTTGTTTTATATATTTATATTGATATATCTATGAATGTATGTATATAGCATATGTAAATTTTTAATTGCTGGGGAAGGGAGGGTCCTTGTCCTTTTCTCTCTCTCTGCCATACCCTCAACATCCTTGCTCAACCCCAGTGTGCAACACTGTGCCACAAGCCACTTCTAGGAAATGACTAAGCAGCTCTTCTCCCAAGCACTGGATTTTGGCCCTCTCGGTGTTTTTCAAGTACTCTTCTAAGAGTAGTCCAGTCTGGTGTGGCAAGATGACAGCTCAAGCACAAGAGCAGCCACCACTGATTTATCTAGTTCAGAGGGAACAATTGGGATGCCTTGTGCATGTATGCCTGTTTTTCCCTCTGCTGCCACCCCCCTTCACTTGCCTGGTTGACTTGCTCTGCTACCCAAATGCACTGCAAGAGTGATGGCAAACTTTTAAGACTCTCTCCAGACTCTTAGATATGAGGAGGCAGTCTATTTGCTTTATGGTTTAATAGGAGTAAGGACGCCCTAGCATGCTGGAGTATAGTTCAGGAGATGCCATTCTATTACTGTTGATGGTAGCTTACTAATTTCTACCTTTAAATTCTTTGGTGAAACTCTGGTAGGGCTGATAAGGATTAACAAGGAAAATGGAGTGGGGAGTTTTTGTCTTCTCTTGGGAACCTCTATAGGAATTGAACCTCTCTTCGAAAAACAAAAACCTCCTTCCCTGTATCACTGTGTCCCCTTTACCTCTCAAGAAACAAAGGGATTCTCTTGTCTGTCCTAATAATATTTCTTAAAGGGATGGCTCTAAAAGGGATCACCTGCCAGTGTGGGAGCATGGTCAGGGAAGCATAAGCCCTTTGAACTCTGTGCAGAATGCCAAAGTACGTGAGAAGAAGGAGACCTAAGACTACATCTTCTGGCATCTTCATTTTTGTCGTAAAGCTAGGTGGTTGGTTTCAGAATCTGAAGCAGCAGCATTAAGGGCATGGGCTTAATGTTTTTCCTCCTTGCACAGCTTTCTGAATTGCACCCTGGAGGTGTTTTTAGCCCAAATGTTGGCGGGGGGGGTAGAATGCAAGCACTGTGTGTTCTGATGTGGTGAAGTAAGCAACAGCATATAAGAACCAGGTTGCTTCTCCCTTTGGCGAAGAGAATAGTAAAAATGAAAACATGAGAGAGACAATCACAGATGCTCTGTGTCTTCTGTATCTTGTGCAAAGACCCAGACCTTTTTGCCTCTGAGGAGTCTTCCATGACTGGGAATTCAGGTCCTATACAGGGCTGCTCTCAAGAAGCTCTGTCAAGCAGGCCTGGGCCAATCCTGCTTGTTACCTGGACTTAAAGGTTTTCCAGTCTCATCTTTTCCCTTATTCCATGTCTGGTGTGTGTGTCTTCACTCTCTCAACAGCTGTTTCCAAACTCATGCCATGGGGGCTGCTTTGCTGCAGGGTGGTTGCCTTCATTTCCCAGTTCAGTTGTGGTACCTCATGCTAATATTGCACTGTTATTGTTCATATATGAAACTGTTTGATTTCATTTGTTAGTTGTAAGTGCTGACTAGTCATTCCTGTGGTGCAGAAGTAAATACATCACCAGGTGCTAACCTGCCTCATACCAGTTCTGAGTCTGAAGCATCTACCAGTCTGACCCTGAAATGGAGCAGGCTCTCCTCATTGCTTTCAGTGTGGCGGACAGAGCCTTGATTACAGCCATCTGCTCTTGGCTGTCCTCTGCATCTTCTCATGCCCCTGGCAGTCTGTTGCTCAAATTATAGATTACACTTCAGTGTATGTTTCCTACTCCTTACATTGGAAATTCTCGTTGAACACAATAAGCTATTTGCAGATGTCTTAACTGTGTGTATCTTTCCTTTTCCCACTCTCTCTTGTGTTTGTGCTTCTTTTAACTCATCTCCTCCTTCAAAGAATTCTTAATTAATTCTGGCTAAGATTGAAACTTTAATGGAGAATGGTAGGTATGAATTTAGGTCTCCCAGTCCCAAGCAGTATCCTAGAGCCAGTTCCCACTTGTAATCTCAACTTGGAAAGTAGTGTTTCAAAATGGAGAATGCACTGCAACTGTGAATAGAGCATGGACAAGTTTAATTGAAATTTTATTTCGGGACACACTTCTGTGTTACAGTGTCCCATCTGCACTCCTGTATTCCATTTGCACTTGATATGTGTCATTATCTTCAAGTCCATTTTATACAATTTTTTAAAACTGTGACTTATGCCTGTGGTTTGTTAAATGTGTGTATTGCAAAAATGCAAATGAAAGGGATAGTTTCTTAATTGAAAGGTTATTTAACTTAATAAAACCAGCCAAATGTTGCTAGAAAGTACTGACATTGTCAGATCAGATTTGGGAATATGGAATATTCTGTGTGTGTGTGTGTGTGTGTGTGTGTGTGTGTGTGTGAAAAAGCAATTAACAAACAGAACTTAAAATATATATCAAGAGCAAAATGTTTCAGGTTCCACCTTCTTCAGTTGACAAAGATGAAACTGAAAGATTAGTTTCATCGTTGGCAACTGAAGAAGACAGAAGCCAAAACGTTTTGTTCTTCATGTGTATATATTTAAATTCTGTTGGTTAATCTCTTGAATTTATATATCCCCAGCATCCTTCTATCAAGGACAAACGTGGAGAAGGGCTGTTGGTTTGCTAGATGGAGAGACAGATAGAAAGAGAAAGGGGAGAGAGAGAGAGTTATCAGTGCTTGGAAGATTCAGATATAAAAGACATACTTAATAGTAGCTTTCTGTGTTGGAAGGAAAGAGACAGTAGCTATGCCCTCAGTGTTTTGTGTTCTGGCTTAACTATAAACTGGGAGGGCAGGGTGTAAAGTTCTTTTGTTTGATTTACATCTGTAATTAGGGTTCTGAACTGATATAAAGCAGTTTCCTATTTATCTTGGTCAATATTGTTTGCTCTATCTGGCAGGGGATCCAGTGTCTTAGACAGAGAGGTCTTTCCAATCATCTGCTACTACATGTTTTTAGCTAGAGATGTCAGGAATTGAACGTGGAATCTTCTGCATATATTCTGTGAAAGAACTGCCATCATTCTCTTGTCGGAAACCTCCCCAGTTAATTAGGAAATAAAAGTTCTTGTTACTGTTACTTGACTTGAAACTATTAGAGTTCTGATTTAAACATTTCAAAGATGAATGGTCCTCTCCTTTTAAGCTGTCTATAGTTTCCTGTGGTTGGATGGTTATGCTTCTAAGGTTGGAGCTGTTGAAACCAGATCTGTGTCCAAGTTTTTCTTTCAGTTGCCAAAGCCCAATCTTGTTCTCCTTCTGCCCCCTTCTGTTTTAATCTGGTCTGTCCCTGTGTTTGTTTCCCCTAGCCCTATTTAAGTGCATTTTTACCCTTAGATTCTCTCTTGTTTTAATACGGCTTGCTCTTCTCTCAATTGCTGCAGAGCTCTGAAATCTCCTTCAACCTTCTAGGGCCTTAGTTCTGTCCATGTTGTGTCTGCTTAGCAGCAGTGAACAGATGCATGATGCAAATATACCCTTGGAAGAGTTGCAAATTAGAACATACTACCATCTACTTTCATTGTCCAGGCAAAAAATGTTTCTAGAAGTCTTGTTCTCTCCCCTGCTTCTTCTCAAATGGAATTCTAGGAATAAAAATAGCTCCTTCAAAAGAATTGCTGTGTGGCCTATTCATAAGTACAGTAACAATAACAAACATGCTTTGAAAGTATAATTCTAGCATCCCCCTCTTAAACAGTATGGAAACATAAGGTATTATGGATTGGACATTACTTGTTGGAGAGGAGCATTAACTTTACATAAGAGTGCATGTAATGTTGGACTGAGATGCAGCTGTATCACATTTCTGATAGTATATTTTCATCAGTGTGGGATATATAGGAAATGCATGAGAGTTCAGCTGCCCAATTTACGGTGAGAACACATTTTCTTTTAAAAGTGTACTGGCACAAGAAGGTTTTCAGTTGCCGGCTAAGGAGATCAAGGAGAGAGCTATCCTAACCTATAGCTAGTTGGGACCAGTGACTGAAAAGCCCTCTCATTTGTTCCTACCAAATGAGCTGGGAAGGTGGCAGGTCAGAGAGAAGAGCCTCTTCAGATCTTAGAGCTCTAATGGGCTCATACTATTGCCCAGAGGGGGGAAGGAGAGAGTATAGTGTGAGCAGCATAAATGTCGTTCTCTTCCACCAACTTTTTAAACAAGAAGTGCTAGAGAAAACACGTACTAAACTGAGATGTAAATGAAGAAAGATCAAAATAATGGAATAATGTGGGAGCATAACCCCAGTAAATCAATACTCCACTTCTTTTGATAGAAACGTATGGGATGACAGTATTTGGAAAACTCGAAGTGCCTCATAGATTATTATTGAGTGCTAGAAGGGGGGTGGGTTTAAGTTGTTTTTCTTTCCAATAAGCATGTCTCAAATGTATGAAGGTAGTATGGAGACAAGTAGAAATCACTAACAATATAATTATTTGTTTGAAACTGTATGTAGCACTCATCACATGCTCCTAAAACAGTTGTTAAGATCAGCATACAATTATTACACAGTAAAATGTCTTATAAAATACATTGACACAAAGTGCAAATAACATAAAATCAACCAGGCTTAAAAATCAAAGGTTGCTATTCATTGGTGCAAGACAAAGATGTTGTTTTAAAGACTGTATATTGGTTTGAACAGTGACTAAAGCTTAGATAGATATGCCTAAAATGCACTGTAACTTCTGCAAGAAAATAAACATAGCACAAACCTTCAAGGTTTCTGCAAGAACTCCTTGAACAGGTTCTCTACAGGTGAAGATGAAGCCACCCCAGATTCCTGGCCTAAAGTAATTCCTGTACAAAATTCTGTTTGCTGGGCCTGTGGGCTTGCTCTGAGTTGCCCTTTTCTCTTGAAATGGCCAACCAGAAGTGCACCTCTGCTAGACCCTCTGCCAACTTGCCTTAAACAGCAGTACTGCCCCCCAACAGAACCAGGTGTTGTGTCAGAACATGACACTCCTTTGAGGGCTCTCATCTACCATTTCCCTATTAAGATTCTGTTTGTTCCCTTTGAATTAATGAAGTGGAGGAATGCTAAACTGTATAGCAGAGAGAATCCAGGCTTCCCACTTGGGACAACTGAACTGTTCTCATACTAGCAAACTTACTGAAAGTACTGAAGTACCTAAAAACCAGCATTTTATTATACAATAACATAACTAGCTATTACTAAGCAAAAAAACATTAGGCTAGAAGTTCTTCTAACCTGGTGTGCTGAAGACTATATCTTTATCTACAAAGGCTACAATCAAGAAAAGATTTCTACAGAAAGCCCCCTACTTATTGGCACCCCATTATCTGATGACTCACTCTTTTGATTCTTCCAAATTAACGACAAGTTCCATTAATTTGACAGGGGTTCCTACTCCTTCATTTGTTCTTGCCTATGGAGGCTGGCTTGAAACTGCTCACATGCATGTGCTACTTGCAGAGCAAGCAGGAGCGCAAAGCTGGCTGAGAAATTTTGCAAGCAGTACATGCAAGGTCAGTCCCAAGTAAACCTCTGCAAGTCCTTCATGTTCCCTACAGTGCAGTACATAGATTCTGCTTTTCAACCAATCCCACTTTCTGACGGTGCTGCTGTCCCTAACTTGTCAGACAAGTGGGAGAAGCCTGCATGGGTGTACGTACACAGTTCTTCTGTAGTATAAAGACACTTCTGCTAGGATTTAGGACTAAAAGCTGAGAATGTACGACTTGCTGTTTTGCCCTGGTAGGTTTGACCCAGCCACTGAGTAGCATGTATGTGTGACCTGCCATGCTTCATCCTACCCCTTTGTAAGAGTCAGCCTCTGAACTGTACTACTTTTAAGACACCTGGAAATTAAAATCAGATTGTTTTTACCTATATTAATCTATAATTGTCTCTCTGTAATTGTCAGAAAGGGCAATTCGTACACTCCCTACAATGCTTACTTCTTACATAGCTAACACAGAAGTTACCTTCAGACTGCAAATGAAAAGTGTACAAGGCATTGGGGGGGGGAACCAGCAACACGGCATCCACAGTAATTAAGTACAAGATCTCCACTGAAAAAAACCTTCTGTCAAAGATGTTTAAAATTTTCTGTCTTAATTTACAACTATAGGAGCAGACCATATTGGAACAGCAGTAGTTACTGGCTGGATCAATTTTAAATGACTATCCCCCTGCCTTAATTAACCAGGAGACTTTCAGCTTTTTAAATTACTTCTGCCACCAGTAGTTCTAAAAATTGCTAAAAGGAAGCATCATCTTAGAAAAAGAAGTATAAGAAATCATGGGAAATGTCTCTTCTGTGGAAATGTCTGCTGCTGCAAGTACAAATAAATAAAAATGAGTAAGTGCATCACGTCAAAACAAAAAGTAGTTTTCCTTCAGCAATACATGGAGATGATATAGTTGTTGCCATTGTTGTCGGCCTTCAAGTCCTTCCAATTCATGGTGACCCTATGGTGAACCCTATCACAGAATTTTCTTGGCAAGATTGATTCAGAGGAGGTTTGCCATTGCCTTCCTCTTTGGCTAGAGAGTATGACTTGCCCAGGTCCCCAGTGAGTTTCCATGGCCAAGTGAGGATTTGAACCCCAGGGTCCACAGTTCTATTTGAAAATTCAAACCACTACACAGCACTGGATTTAAGACTACATAGGCTTAAATCCATATGATTAAATACACTATACTTTCTTTAATCTGTGACAACCATTTAAAAACTTTCTAGTGAAGCTTGATCAGTCTGTGCCCTTGAGATTAACAGCTCATGTCTATTTTGCTGTTTTCAAAGTCTCTACAATGTGAAACGTGATGGAGCTCGGCAACCTGTAGCACAGCCATGCTTTTGCTCCTTAAACTACTTTCTCCCCCTCCCAGAACCTGACTGATTGATTGACTGGATTTATACCCCGCCTTTCTCCTGGGATGGGATCCAAGGCAGCTTGAAATTTCAGCTTTAGAGAAATGATTGATGATAGGCACATTAGCTTGGCTGTCTTCTACAATTAATTTAAAAATCATCTGGATAGGCCTGCCAGAAGAGACAGCAGATCCAGCTGTTGAATTATTTAGTAACATGATTGCTAAAATAGTAATGGTTTGTTAATGCTAAACAAGTCCTCCTGATAGCGTGTACAAATTCTCAGCTATGGTGAAAAATAAAACAGTAAGCTGTCCATAGGAAAAATGGCATTTTAAAAATAACAGCCGTCCTGAAACACAGTGTGATTATTGTGCTATTTTGGGATATGCACGACTCAGAGTAATTTGACAAAGGTGGGATTTGCACAAAAGCACAGGATGGACAGGGGACAGTGAGCCCAGGCAAGGAGCAGGGAAAACTGGAGGTAAGCTTCCTGCATGTATACCAGGAAGGGGCAACTGCTGCCTCCACGTGTTAGCCTACAATCCCAGCAGCCTTGGCCAGCAAGACCGCGAGGAAGGACTATGCCAGCGGCAGTCCAGCAACATCTGGAGGACCATAACTGCTCACGGGCTTCTCTTTGTCTTCCGCGGGTTTGTGCCTCTTGCCTCTGTGTTGCTTCTCCACAGACCTGGCTAGTTGGCTGATCTTGGAGGTATATGCTGAGATGGCACCATCCTCTTTTCCACCAGACCCAAATGCCTGAGGGTGGCTGCCAAGGTCTCAACCCAGAGGTGCCCTCCTCATACCAAAAAATGACCTTTATCAGTACGGGGGGGCCGGGTGGGTGGGTGAGTTCCAGCAGTAGCTCTTCCACCAGGCTTTCACCTTGCCCAAAATGAAACAGAGCTTGGGTTTTTTGCAAAAACACCGCAGCTCCCAGAGACTCCCCGCCGCAGTGGCACTGCTTGCTGTGGCGTTCGGAGAGTTTTACTCCAGAAGGAGTTGCTGTTTCCACGCGATGGCAGGAGCGAGCGAGCGAGCGAGCGAGGAGGGCTGCCTCTCCCGCCGACGTTTCCACGGCAATGGGAGTTTAGGCGCAAGGGCGAGCCGGGCCCGTAAAAGCAGGAGGCGCTCTCGGCAGGGGTCGTGTGACCCCCCCCATCTGCCGGATCAGCGTTGCCTGCCAGGTTGCTCATTGCCGAGGGTGGGAATAAGAATTGCTGCTGACTGGCTATAGGGGACGGGAGGGGGAAATAGTGAGGGCTCCACCGTGCTACGTGTGTGTGTGTGTGTGTTGCGGGGGCAGCCGGTGCTCAGTCGCGCATTGCACGGGCGCCCCGGGTGGGCCGTGAGATCCTTGAGCTTCTCGGCAGCACCTTTGAAACACCGCTCTGTGGAGATCACCACAGGGTCCCTCAAAGCGGTGCTGATAGGACCCCGGGGCCCCCACCCGGCCCTTCCCCCTCCGCTTGCCCCGCCAGAGTACTCGCGCCGGAGGAAGCGAGACTGTCTGCGGGCGAGGAGGCCGCAAAGACGCCCTCGCCTGCCTTAACTCGGGGCCTCAGCCACGGGAAGGCGTCCTTGTCCAACGCGAGGGGTGGGACGTCTACACGTGTCTTACAAAGAAAGGAGAAGCGGGCATGGAAGAGGAAGGCACTTCCACGGAAAGGAGGAACCACCCCCTCAGAGCGGGCTGGGCCTTCCCTCCTGTGGCGGGACGGCCTCTCCCTCCACTGCGGACGAGCGTGCATCTCCTCAGAAGCCCGCCGTGCCGCCGCCGCCGCCTCCCCCTGCTTGGAGATCTCTGAGGGAGCGCGGGTTTTTCATCACCTCAGGCCATTTCCACACTAGCCTGTTATAGCGCGATGATTCCACTTTCAACATCCTCTGGAATCCTGAGGTTTGCAGTTTCGGGAGGGGCCAGCCGGCCCCTCCCAAAACTGCAAACTCCAGGATTCCAGAGGATGTTGAAAGTGGAATCATAGCGCTATAACAGGCTAGTGTGGTACCCCTGCGATTTTTTTTTAATCTTGAAGCTGAATCTAGCCTCTGTAGTTGAAGCACGTTTATTTTTCTATACTGCCTACCTAAGGTGGGCCAGTACTTTATTATTTATGTATCTGTTGTGCCCTCTTCTAACGATATTGCTCTCTGGCCTTATGTCAGACACGCATTCACATGGTTGCCTGTGGAAAGAGAAGTGAGGGTACTGAGAGAGGCAAGAGTCTGGGTGGGCCCTTCAAACATACAGCCCTGTATCTCCAAAGCGGTGCTTAGCAACTTCGCTTTCTTCCTGGCGACAGCTCCGCCTCTCAGAGCAGGAACAGTATGTGGGGTGGAAGGCTGTCTGCTTAATTCTGGAATCATTTACACTGACTTCAGATCTGCCACCTGCGGTTGAGAAAAGATGGAAGCAGAGGGGAGGACGAGGACTGACTTGGCATTCTTGCTGTGTAAGACCAGCAATGACAAACCAATGCCTATCTTTTTCACCTGAGGAAGAGAGTTTTGTCCAGAGAGGCTGTGGAGTTTGTGGTGTTTTCACTCACAAATATGTCCCAGCAAAAGGAGAGGCCCTGGTTTAATTATAAACCCTCTGTCGTTGACCTTTCTGTAGTGGAAACTTTGGCTTCAAACTGCAGTATTTCGACACAAGGTTATTATGGTTAATAAGGATGATTTGGTGCAAGGAGGCTTGAGTGGGTGACTGAGGACAGATAAAAAGAAGTTCTTTGCACAGGGCATAATTTCATGAACTGCAGCGTTCACTATTGCAAGATGCAGTGTTTGCAGCCAACAACTTTGAAGGGGGAATGGGCAGATTCCTGGAGGATGCGGATATACCTCTGTTACCCTGTTCTCTGGGGGTCCCGGGAGGGGCGCCCAAATAACCGAAACACAAACACAAAGTTGGGGAAATTAGCTGGAACACTCACTAAAGCTAACGAGAAGCAGGGTAACTTAGCAGGGATCTTGCATCCCAGCATCTACGGGGTCAGGTCAGTCAAGCAGTCAGACAGTTTTAAAATAGCAAAAATGATATTTTTATTAAAGGACAAACAAACAGTAAAGACACCACAATCACACAGCTCATGGAAGAATTAGAAGAATGGTTTTTCGGGGGAATGGGTGATACAACACCTTTTCTCGTAGTCCTGAAGAAGCTGAAGATGGTAGGGAAGAAACTCAGCATGGAGGCTGAAGGGAGCTCGCCAGACAAAGCAGCAGCAAGGCTGGATGGAAGTCCGGAGCGATCCAAACAGGGTAAGCGATCCGAGGTGCTCTCGGAATCAGGGGGTTTATATAGAGTGAATTGTAACCACAGGCCATGCCATACTCGGTGAGGACAATGCGAGTTTGGAGCGGGACAAAGCTTTGGAAAAGGTCAAGTTTAACATGATCGGCTTAGCGCAGAATCAACAATAGTGTAGTCAGTATGCAAATGCATGGTGCTTAGCTTGGCTTTGTAAGACTATAGGCTCAGAGCTGGGTGCCTTTGTTAAGCAAGAGGGTGTTTGCAGGGAGGTCCCTGAAGCAACGGAGTGGCTCTGTTCTGCCTACCTAGGTGGAGAATGGAATGTCCAACAATTACCGGCCGCGCCTCTTTACGTGCTTGTCCGGAGGCCTCACAAACACGTGGAGCGGGGTGGCAGAGGAAGGCCGAATGATTTTGATACCAAAAACAGATATCTAGTGCTATCACCGGGTAGGCCTGAATCGAAGTAACACCTGTATAGTCCCTCAAGAGTCAGTACGTCTCTTTGCATCAACTGCTGGGAAGCAGGAGGGCACTGTTGCCAACTTGTCAGGCTTCTGGTGTTCCCATAAGGCCGCTGGTTGGCTGCTGTATGAACAGAATACTGGGCTAGAGAGGCCTTTGGTGTGGTCCAACATGGCTCTTCATATGTTCTTATGAGTGCCACAGCCCAAGAGGATAGACTTTCCTTTTATAGGTCACCAGTCTTAGGAAGAAGCACTTTGCAATCGAAATGGAGGCAGCAGGAGTGTTTCATACTTCTCTAGCCAGCCCCCCCTCCAAATTATCCTCTCTCCTAGCTGTTTTTATCTTTGCCAGATGTCTGACTTGAAACAGAACACCCCAATTAAGTGGTATTGTGTGCATTACCAGCCCTTGTTAAAGTGAAATTACTAGATAAAATGGTAATGCATCAAAAGATTTTCACAAATGCTGAGAATGAGGGTAGGGAACTATCTATCAACATTTCAAAGCAGACTCCCTTGCTCGGGTCATGACGGATTTGTTCAGCTCTGCATTTAATCTAGAGACATTTGTCCCACTGTAGTCAGTGGGAGATAAACTCTTCAATCCTGTTGAAATTGGCTGAATTCAGATACACTGAACTTGCAGAGCTGGCCCAATATATTTTGCAGCCTAAGGCCAAGAAAAAAATGCACCCCCAATTCCCGTCCCACATACAAAAGCTGACTAGGGTGGTTGTTGAATCTTTCTGTAGCACTGGCATTGGGAGGGCATCTACCACTACGTCTGGGGGCAGGGAGCAGGTTATCTTAGGATAGACTATCAAACCATGTAACACACAGGTCTGTTCTTTAACACCTAACTGCTGCCTCCCAGCATCTCCTGACTAAGGCAAATTAGGCAAATTACCTAAATGTAGGGTTGACCCCCAGGCTTCCTCTGGATTGTTTCCACTGATTTGCTGTCCTCCATTCTTTCAGCCACCAGCCTCACAAACAGAGACCTTGGAGGATGGAGATATTAAAGAATAAGCCAGGATTGCATGACTGTTGGAAGGTTAAAAGCAGCTGTCCAAAATAAGCAACCATTGTTGTTCTTCGAGCCTCTGGCTTGAGAGGGGGTGATCCCAAACCTATGAACTGCATCCCAACTACATTTTCTGCAGTCCTTTGCATGAGAGTGCAGTTTGTTATCTTGGGAACTGTTGCCATAGAAACAGGCGGAGGTGGGCAGATTTTTTTTTTCCACCAGTAAAAAAAAAGAGGGCATTTTAGGCTAAAATCCTTTGGATAATTCCATCTGTGGGGTTTTGACAAAAATAAAATCTTAGTCCTGGAGAGACTGGACCATGTGGACAGTTGTCTTCCTGGAGAGGCACAAGCCAACTGCAACAGCAGCAGCATCACGAGGGAGGGAGGGACGGACAGAGGGAAATAGATAGATGTCTTCAGTTAGTGGGACAATATTGCATTACAGCATTTTGCCATTTGTTCCTCTTCTCCAAATGCTTTTCAGAAAACCACTGTCTCATGCTTACACTGATCTTAATGCATTATACTTGATGTGGTTAGACTAATGTTATTTTCTTTGTACTGAAGCAGGTCCTTGTACCCATACAGGCCATATTTGTCCTGGTTGGCAAATGTTTAGGATCTCAAGAAATACCTCTTCCCTACCCTGCAATCTCTGCTTAACTGGAAATAGGAAAGGCTGAATCTAGGACTCTGCGTGTTTAAAACAAATGTGCTGGATTGAGCCCATCCTAGGCAATGATATAATCATGTTGGCTAAGCTAAGGACTTAAACCAAACAACTGCATTTTCTCACCCAGCACTGCAGACATTCACCTTCTGCGCACAGTGCTATTATCAATTCTCAACATGCTATCTTGACATTCAGGCCAAAAGCTGATAGAAAGACTGCACACACAAAAATTAAAACAGTGAAATTGAATTTAAAATACTGCATCCAGAAACCCTTGACAAAGGAAGAGAAGAGAATAATCACAGAAACTGCAATGGCCTAGTCATCATAAACCCATCCTGTTAAAGAGATTAAAATTAGCTTGGTGAGCTGGCTTTCTGTAACTTTCTGGATGAATTGAATTGTGGTGGTCTGAACATTCCAGAAAACAGTCCCACCACAAAGAAGACCCTACTGCCATTTGCCTTACTTTTAAAAGTAATGGTATGCAAAGCAGCATTTCCTTCTAAGATCCCCAAAGATGAAGGAAGCACGGGAGAGGACAGTAATCAGTTTGTAAATCTATATGGCAGAAAAGGATAAAAGGCAGAGAAGCTAAGAATGAATCCAGAAAAGAATAGACATGTGTTACTTTGCATTAAATACTTGCTTCTAATCCTAGGGAAACTGGCCTTCTGCTATTGCATATGAGCTCAACAAGTACCAATCTAAGGAAAGAAACAGTGAGAGCTGAAATTGATTCATCCTCCCCTTCTCTGTAGTCTGTAATGTATATTTTCAGTGGTAGCTGTTAAAATGTTTTATGCCAGTATTCAGTATTTGACAGTATTGACTCTGGCACTGTTGACAGGACAGTCAACAGTTCGTAGTGTCTAATATCTCATTTTCAATATTTGATAGCCCATATATCATTATTTATGTATACAGATTGTATAATTTTTATATGATTAATATTTCCATTTTATGTATCTATTATTCGATAGCCAATACATAACAGATCCAGCAGACTGTAATCTGTATATGCTTGTGTTTAACCTATAGTTGATGGACAAGATGATTCTATTAATTCTTTACACTATTTTGAAGAAATTTATTTTCATCAGCTCTGCGGGAATTCTTTACTTGGAGATTTTCTTTACTTGGAGATTTTCTTTACTTGGAGATGTCTTCAGGAGCACATAGATGGACATGACTGAGCCATAAAGCATAAAGTAGAATAAAGGAATCAGTCTGCACCCTGCCTGCACAGTATCATTGCCTATTACAATAGCCCAAAGAAGTACAGAGGTGCAGCCCACTGGAGTCTGAAACAAGCCATTTTGTGTCTAAACATATTAAGCATGAGGAGGTATAAGAAAAACTTCTTTGCAATCAGAGTCACAAGCAATTTGCCATAGAATCAGATGGCAACAGAAAGAGAGAGAGAGAGAGCGCGCACTACACTTCTGCCCCAACCTAAGAAATCAGAAGAGAGAAACACAAGCTACTCCCATTGTCCCTTTCCAAAGGGGCTTATAGTCTCTTGATTTAGACTGCTAGTTATGTAATATCCCATTAAATGTTTGACAATAGCCATTTAAGAAAAGACTGCTCAACAAAGTCTAGATGCTTCCACAGTTTGTCATATTTTGCATTTTGTGAGTTGGTACTGAAGTTAGAATCCCAGTGTTAAAA
This sequence comes from Ctenosaura bakeri, assembly GCA_948474755.1. Classification (NCBI taxonomy): domain Eukaryota; kingdom Metazoa; phylum Chordata; class Lepidosauria; order Squamata; family Iguanidae; genus Ctenosaura; species Ctenosaura bakeri. The sequence continues at coordinate 294,546 of CAOLHI010001432.1, read as the reverse complement.
CTGGGACAGATATCAAAGGGTTTGCTTGAAGTTATTCCTCTCCCTGACAATAGAAAGGCTCTGCTAAACAATTCTTCCTGCAGAGGTGTGTGTGTGTCATCTCCCAACTTACTCTCTTTTACTGTTTTTGCTGACCCTCTGTATAGCATTTTTAGTGGACTAGAGAGCCCAGGCAGGAAAGTCTTTTTCTGCTAGTTCAGTTGGATGTGCCTAAATCTGGATCCAACCCACAATGTTCCAAAATATTAATTCTTCTTTGTTCTTAATCTAGGCAACTGACTTTATCTTGAACTGTTGGTAACTGCTGGGAATAGGTCTGACCTAGACGTATCTCTGGGCAAAACTTCTCTTCCTCTGACTTTCCATTTGGACACTGCCCGTGCTACCCTTGTATCCTTGCTGCAACCTGATGTCCTGCTTTCTGGAGATGAGCTGTGGGAGGCTCCTTTGCTAGGCTGAATGATACTCTTGGCTGTTGCTAGGAGACAGCTCCTTCACCCTGCACAGCACATGGATGGTGGTGACAGCAGTTATCGTGAATACTCCCTCCTTCTCAGTTCTAGCTTTGGCCTTTACTGCTAAAACTCCAGCAAGCATACCTAATCTTTGAATTAAGGTAAATTGCACTTACAGGCCTTCAGATTCTGAACTACCAAGGTTCAAGTCCAAAGTATGATGAGGCTGTGTGCTGTTCTTGCATGTTTCAGTACATATACTGTATATCGCTTCTCGACCTTTTGGCTAAGATCAAGTGTAGTATCAGTACATATACTGAATTGGATCCAGACCTAGTAATACTTAGAGTGGTCTCATCCAAGTCCTTGGAACTTAGCTCCACTGGTTTCAGTGGCCATGCTTGAAGTATGGTTAGATCCAACTCAGTGCTTCCAATCACATGGTGCGATTTCCCTTCTAATCTTCTGAGCTGGGGATCTGGCAGTACTGTAGTACCAGATCCCATCTGATCTTGGAGGCTAAGCAGGGTCAGCCCTGATTAGTATTTGGATGGGAGACCACCAAGGAATAGCAGATGCTGTAGGCTATATTTCAGAGGAAGGAACTGGCAAAACCACCTCTAGAGTATTCCTTGCCTAAGACAACCATAGGAAATCCATGGAGTTGCCATAAATTAACAGGTGACTTGGTGGCCTATACACATACACAGAGAGCTCCTTTTGTGAAAGGAGGCAGGAGGACCTTTAGTGATGAGGAGCTGGTGAAAATGAGACCAGAGGGACCCTTTTTCCCTACTGAGTGACAGTGTGACAGCAGAAGTCCTCAGTGCAAAGAGCTTATAGTAGGTTGCCTAGACCAGTGGTTCTCAACCTGTGGGTCGCGACCCCTTTCACAGGGGTCGCCTAAGACCATCGGATTTCCGATGGTCTTAGGCTCCATTCCCTCCTCGGTGGTGGGAGCTGTAGGCTGCACTGGGGGAGGAAGGGGCGGGGCAGTCACGCGACCAGGAAGCCAGCTGCGGGACAAAGGAGCAGCAAAGAGAGTGCCTCGCACAAGAACCTGCTTGCACGAACGGCACCCCCCAGCTCCGCGATAAGGTAATGTGTGGAAAAGGCCCAGGAGTGGTGGCGTGCAAGTGCGAGCCACGCACTCGCATCCTCCTGCCCCCATTGGCGGGAGCACATGTGGCCACAGCGTCGCCACAGCAGGAGTGGTGGTGCACAAGCCACGCGCTCGTGTCCTCCTGCCCCCTGTTCAGAAGGAACTGAAATTGCTCCCCTTCTCCGCTACCAGGAGAACCTCCTGTCTGATGGGCCAGCTTGGGGGGGGCAGCGGCAGCACAGGGGGCAGGCCCCCTCCTCGCCACGGCCCCTGCCCCACTCGCCATGGAGGGGGCGCTGCGGAAGGGCCAGGGGGCTGCAAGGCAGCGCTTTTCCGGGGGGGCGAGCTGCGCCCAGTGCAACAGACAAAGGCGCTGGGTTTCCTCCCCCCCTGCCAGCGTCAACACTCTGGAAACTTTTCCCACACTGCCCCCTCAGCGGAAATGAGAGCGAAGCAGAAGCAGAGCCCGGGGGGGGTGTCTAGAGTTTTTTCCGAGGGGAGATGCGCAGCTCCCCTTTCCCTCCCTGCCCCCCCTGTTCCTGGCCGGCGAGGCGGCCTTTGCTGGTGGGGGAGGCATTGTAAATAATAAATAATTTTATGGTTGGGGGCCACCACAACATGAGGAACTGTATTAAAGGGTCGCGGCATTAGGAAAGTTGAGAACCACTGACCTAGACTGTTGTGTGTTAACCGGAGGTGCAAATACCCTGAGTAAGAATCAGTGACTAAATTATATAAGTAACTTAACCAAATAATTAATTAAATTATGGTAGTAAAACTAGGAAAATAGGTTGAAGGGATCTAGCGCTAATTTCCCCCCCTGAAAAACGGGTTTCTTCAAGTGGCCTATTCCAGTAGGAGTACAATGTTCCATACACAGTGCTGAGTAAGTCCCAGTGCCTTCCCACACACAGGAAGTGCCATTCTGGGTCACATTCCACAGGGGGCACTGGCCACAGCACAAAAGAGCTGACTCACAGCCAGTAACAACTTGTTCTGTCCACTGGTGAATCTTGAGATTATGGGAAGGGACATGCATTCTTCTGTGACAAACATGGCAGGGACAGTTTGCTACTCCTATGCTATAGATTCCCCTTAGCACCCATGGCATCCATTTCTGGCCTCAAACTGTTGCCCCCCTGCACACACACACACAAAATACACAATGGCTAACATCATTATTCATTTCTTATTGGCACTGATACTGCGTAGCCTTGGGCTGTTTGTTCTAAGACATATTTTCCAGAACTCCATGCTTCCACAATGTCATAAAGAATTGGTACAATCTGTGTGCATCTGTGTACCTTGTTTTATGCTAAAGCTTGAGCTGGCAGCATGTTCTAATTGAGTCCCACTATCCTCCACCTCTCTTCCATTCCTAAGAGAGGGGGAAAAATTGACGTCTTCACACAGGTCAGGAAGCAGTCCCAGCTAGCAAATCATGGAATCATACAGTTGGAAGAGACCACAAAGGCCATCGAGTCCAACCTCTTGTCATGCAGGAATACAACATCAAAACATTCCTGACAGATGGCCACCCAGCCTCTGTTTAAAAACCTCCAAAGGAAAAGACTTCACCATCAACAGAGGTGGCCAACAAGAACCAAAAAGGACATTGGGACAAGACTGGTGGCAGACTGGAAAACAAGATGCACCAATATGAAGAGGAAACACTAAAGACAGGAACATAACAGGCAAATGTGACTGGCAACATTGGGTGTTTGAACAGGTTATTAGTACAGTGGGGCCCAAATTAAGATGGATTTGGACTAAGATGAGAACTCATGCATGATACTTGTTTCCATTTTTTTCTGATATCAAGTCTTCATGGCTTCCAAGTCCCACTTCCTAAGAGGTCATCTGGGGTGAATATAGATGGCTCCCGCAATAGACTAACATAGTGACCCATCTGGAAGTTGTTTACCAAGCGTCAGCTTGCCAGAGCATGCCTGTAGCCAGTCAGTAAGCTGTCTGTTTATACAGCCTTATAGATGATAAGGAAAGTTTTACTGCATCAGATATCTTGGGAAACAGAATGCTCTGATTCCCTTTTTCATGACAAATCAAGAAATTACAGAGAACTGGGTACCCAGGGTATCCTGCAGGGGTGGGCGATAGTGCCCAGTGGCTTCCATGATAGTTGGGCAACGAATCCACTTTAGATTTTCATCCATGTCTCATCTAGCATTAACTTGGTCCTTGTGTGTTAGAAACTGTGATAAATGATTGCCTATAACATGTCCATGTGTTTTATTGTTTTAACATTTGGCAGCCACCTTGGATCTCATCTCTGAGAAAAAGGCAGGAATAAATATTGTCACCACCACAAACTTCCCTCAAATGGCAGATCAACTGGTTAGGCTGCTGCTTTAAATAGATGTTCTATGCTCATGGTCTCTTGATTTCTTTCACTTCCTAAAGGGTGGGGCCAGCCAGAGTCCCAATACCCTTCTTTTGCCCCCACCCATGAGGGAGTGACAAGGTTATCCATCCCCTGCACTGTCCCCGAGAGGACTCCTTGCAGCCTTGCTTCCCAAGGCGCTGCCAGGCAGGCACGACACTTTTCATTAACTACTGCTGAGTGGCAGCTTCATGTGTTTCTCCCAGCCCTGTCACCATGACAGCAGCACAGAGAGAGGCCTGCAGGCTGCATTATTGCTGCCATTGTCGTTCTGCTGCTGCTGCTGCTTCCCCCTCCCCACTTGCTTCTCTGCAGTCAGCAATGGCAACTGTCAGCTCAGCAGAGAGCACATGGCTGTGGGGAGGCAACACGCTGAGCTTCTCCAGGCCCCTCAGCAGAGGCTTCTCTCTGCTCCTCCAAAACCATCAGGCCAGGCAGCCCTCTCATGGCCTCTAGCTGGTTTGTCGGTGAAATGTTTAGGGCCAGTAGGCACTACTCAGCGGTGCTGTTTTTCCGAACTAGCATCATATAAATGTTGCCCTTTCCCAAACACCTCAAAGCAAAGCTACTGTTGTCCTCCCAGTCCTTCAGTATTTAGGGTCATACAGCTGGGTAAAGTTCCTTCGGACTCTGCCATGTGTTTTTTTTTTTTCCTGGGACATGCATGAGAAGGGGAGAGATGAGGGGCACAATGAGATCTCACCCCCCTCCTATAGACTGCAGTCAGCTTTATTTGGAAGGGCCACTGTGCCACCTGCTTCCCTGAAGTAGCTTCTCTGCAAGTCCTTTGGCTCTGGCAACATTCTTTTCACACACATACCTTGGATTGGATTGGTATGAGGTGAGGTGTTAATAATAGGTCTCATAATGGGAAGGATTTGGCCCTGAAGCTCTCAACTACTGGGTACTAAGTGACACCAGTTTAAAGAGAAAAAGGCCAACAGAACATTTAGTGTTGGTTAGGTTCCTCAGCTGACATCTACATTGGTTTTTGAGAGGCAAAAGGTAAGGCCTTCCCACACTAAAGAAGATACAAAGGAGATATGAAACAAAAGTTGCATTGTAACTGTCTCTGCTAAGAGCCCCAGATAGCCCTGCTTTCCAAGACGCTCCAGTTTTATCCTCCCTTCCTCTTGTCTCATCCTTCCCCTTCAAAAGTCAGGAGGTCATGATTACTATGCCTGCTCAGTTTGGATTGATACGGTTCTGGAGAGCAAGGCCCTGAAGGGTTTTTCTCTCCTTAAAGCTTTCTTGACCTTCTGCAAACTTTAGGGCCCCTCTAGACCTGCAGTTACCTTCCCTATTGAACAGGGGTGGCACATGTTTGTATATGGTTCCACACCAGGGGTCTTTTCCACACCACAGAGTTGTAGTGCTATGATTCCACTTGAACTGTCACAGCTCCATCCTAGAAAATCCTGGGTTTGTAGTTCAGTGAGGCACTGGGTCCCTCCAGCAGAGAAATCCAATGCCCTTCCCTAACAGCGGTTCCTGATAAGATATTGATATTTATATAGATCTTCCTATCCGCCCACCCCTTTTATCCATCCATTCATTGCAGGCCTCCAGAATTGGTCTGTGGATCTTCACCTATGTCCTGTGGTCTTCCTTCCCTTTGACACACACAGGGGGCAGCTTGTAAGTCTCCCACCACAAACAAAGCCTCTACAGCAGTGGTTCTCAACCTTCCTAATGCCGCGACCCTTTGATACGGTTCCTCATGTTGTGGTGACCCCCAACCATAAAATTATTTTCGTTGCTCCTTCATAACTGTAATTTTGCTACTGTTATGAATTGCGCCAAAGGGGGCAGGAGGACGCAAGAGTGTGACTTGTGCTTGCGCACCACCACCAAGGAGGGAACGGAGCCTAAGACCATCGGAAATATGTATTTTCCAATGGTCTTAGGCGACCCCCGTGAAAGGGTCATTCGACCCCCAAAGGGGTTGCGACCCACAGGTTGAGAACTGCTGATCTACAGGATCTGGGAGCCCTCCACTACCGCCGCCGCCGCCAGCTACCCTTTTAGATTTTCTATTCTGTTCAACAAGACAGAACCTAGGAATAGATCTCATCTTGCGTCTGTGCGTGTTAGGCAACGGAGGTGGAGGGAAGGAGGCTATGAATCAAGGCCTAGGGTCTATTCTTGGCTCGGAAAGCGTGGAGCGAGGAAAAGGGATCCTAGATTTCTCAGCTGAGCTGGAAGGGGTCGGAGCCGGGCTGGGACCCGAGAGGCCTCTTCCGACTTTTTAATCGATTTCTTGGCAAGCCTCCCCTTCCTTCCCTCTTTTGCCCGGCCCGGGAGGCTGCCTCCGTGACGTGGAGGGGGAGAGACCCGCCCGGATCGGAAAGGACAGGGAGGGAGCCAAACAAATCCCGGCAGGAAATTCCAGCCGGAGGCAGGCGGAGGGAAGGAGCCCCAGCCGGGACCGTCGGCACCAACCTCGGCCGCCCCTCGCCGTGGGGGGGCTGCCCTCGCCGCCGCCATCGACCACCCTCTGGAGGCCGACCGAGTGTCCAGCCTCACCCCAGCCCGTCCCGGAGGGCGCGGGGGTGGAGGGGGGCTTTCCAAGGAAAACCTCACGGGGCTCCAAGCGCGCCTCACCCACCCCATCAAAAGCAGGAGGAAGAGCTTGGCAGGCGCCGCGATTGCTGCTGCCGCCGCCGCCGCCGGCACGGAAGGAGGAGCCAGAGGGCGGGGCTGGCGGAGAGCGAGCTGAACAGGAGCGAGAGAGAAAAGAGAGAGAGGGGAGGAAAGGAAAAGGGAGAGAAAGACGCGGGAGCGCTCGCCGCCGCCGCCGCCGCCGCCGCGGAGGAGACAAAGAGAGACGCCCCGGCACCGCCCGCGCGGAGGCGGCGGGCGATGGACGAGGCGGGAGAAAGCTAGCCCGCCCGCCCGCCCACGTCGGACCCCGCGCCGCTTCCCGGCGAGGCGAGGCGAGGCGGGGTTGAGCGCGCTCCCCGATCCCGGGTGTCCCCGCCGCTTCTCCGCGCCGCGCCGGACCTAAGGCTGGGGCATGGCTCTGCCGCCTTCCGAAGATGGGGCTCCTGCGGGTGATCCCTGATCTCGGCGCTGGAAGTGACGGTGAGGAGGGGGGGCGGAGAAGAGAGAGACCCTGTCCCGACCCCGATGCGATCAAGGCGAGGCAGAGGGCAAGGAGGTGGGGGCGGTGGCAACGCCGTGCCAGGGCTTCTCGCTCGGAGACGCTCGTCTCTTTCTTTCCTCCCCCGGGGCTCCCCGCCCCCCCACCTCCTCTGGCAGAAGGGGGGGCCATCCGGCTTCCCCTCTCTCCCCACGTGCCGCTCCCAGCTGCCGCTTAAAAGGTGTCAAAATCGGACTGCTTCCCTGCCTCTCCCCCCTCCCCTCCCCTCCCCTCCTCCCCCCTCCGGGCGAGGCGACAGGCGAGACCAGCTGGGATTGGAGCCTCTCTCGCTGCCTCCTGTTGCTTGGGCACCTGGGGACTTGGCGCAGCCGGGGAACGTGGCGGCGTTTCTCGTGGCTGGCAATGGGCTTGCTGGGAGGCGATTGGCAGTCTGGGGGAGGAACTGAATGGCAGTGGGGGTGAGGAGGAGGGGTAGCAGCTGTGAGAAACAGAAGCCATTTCCGCACTAGCCGGTTATAGCGCGATGATTCCACTTTCAACATCCTCTGGAACCCTGGGGTTTGCAGTTTCGGGAGGGGCCGGCCGGCCCCTCCCGAAACTGCAAACCCCAGGGTTCCAGAGGATGTTGAAAGTGGAATCATCGCGCTATAACCGGCTAGTGCGGAAAGAGAGAGAGAGAGAGGAAGAGGAGCGAGGCAGCTCGCGTTCTCTTCGGCCGCCTGGCTGCCTGTGGGGACGCGCACTCAGCTTTGCCTGGGGGAGAGTGTGTGGCTGCGCGTGTCCTGTGCGCACGCTTGTGTTCCGGCGCTAACACCACGTCTTCGCGGCGCAAGCTCGGCGGGTGCCTTTGGTCCAGGACGGGAGCGTGGTCTGTTGGCAGGGTCCCTTGTCCTTCGGGGGTTGGGCACCGCTAGGGTTTACCATGGGTGAGAGAGCGAACCTTCAGCATGGGCACTGCCACGGCGGAAGCATCATTCCAAGAGCAGAGCAGAAGCTGTGAGCTTCAGGAGGGGTTGCGGAAACAACGGAGGCCCAGCTGGCATCTGGGGATGCAGCGAGGAGGGGGAAGAGGTTGCTTTAATTGCGGGGGAGGGGGGGTCGGCTTTCTGGGATGACAAATCGAGAGGCGTTTTCCATGGGGAGCTTCCAGGGAGCTCAGATTGAGCAATCAGGCTGTGGTTTGGCTCCAGTGTTCTCCGTTTTGGTATGGCTGCTTGGACAAAGCCAAGGATCTGTCATGCCTCTTGGTAGCATGTAACAGCCAAAACAAAAAGAGGTGCCAGCATTACATCTGACCTCCAGGACTGAAATTTTGGGAACGTTCAGCCGTAGCATTTGCTTTCAGGACCAGAGCTTGACTCTGGAATACAGCAAGTCCTAATAAAGAAAAGTCCCTCTGTGTGGGGAAGAACTTTAACCTTTGCAGACTGCCCCCCCCCATTCAGATGATGAGGGAGAACTCTGGGGACAAATGGCAGAAGTTTCAGGTGAGATTTAACTCACCTCTTTTTTTCTTTTCCTTTCCAAAGCCAAGTGAAACATGCCTAAATGTTCCTATGGCAGGCAGTGGGCCTTCATTAGAGTTCAGGTGAAGACACTCTGCATATGCTCAGGGTCTTGTTTAACTTCTCATGGATCCTGCTGATCTTTGGCTTGAATCAAGTCTTGAATGTGTCTAGTGGTGACAGACCAGAGTAGGAACGATTGTGTTTTGTGTTGAATGCTTGCCTTGAATCTCGGATGTATCAACTGCTCTCTTTCGTCCTTTGACAGACTATCAAGAGCTTTTTGGTCTCTCATTCATTCTGGAGGTCTGCGCACCCTTCCCTCCCTCCTTCCCTCCCTTCTCCCTCAAGCAGCTGGGGGTCAGCTTTATCCAATCTCCTTACCTCTACATAGGGGCTATTGGTGTTTTTATGCATGGAAGAACAAAGCTATTGTGTGTAGAGAAGCTGTAGTGAGACCTGGAGAGCAGTAAGGGATTGTGGAGTGGCTGCGTAAAGGCAGCATACTGAATGGAAGAGTGCTTAAAGCAGCCTACCTACCAGAGCTGAATCTGTTCCAAACATGCGTTGGAAGCTGAGTTGGGCAGCCCATGCCTAGTAGTGACCTCAGAGGTGAGCCTTCAGTAGGCAAGGCTATGTACGTCTGGTATGAAGACCTACTGGAGGTTTTAAGCTGCAAGTCACCAGTGCCTGTTCTGGGTGAACTGACTGGTTGTGTTAGCTGTGGGGTCGGGGGAGGCTGCTCTTAATGACAGCCTGTGCTTTTAGGAGAGGCAGTTAAAGACCTTCATCAGAGGATGAGGCAAAGATGCTTTGTAGATGTTCAGGGGCTTGTTGGACTAGTCCTTTGAGGCAATGCTATTAAACTTCCCCACCCCAGTGTTCCAACAGCCTCAGCCAATGGAACATGCCAGTCATTCTGTCCTGCTTCCCATAGAGGCAAGCCTAGCCTTCCACTAGGCCAGATTCAAGCTGAGGAGGAATCGTTGCCAAAATGCTGCTAAGTCTTTACTCTGACATTTATTGTCGTGATTTGGTGTTGGAATCTGCATTGCCCAGTATAGGCATCACTGTTCCCTTTTATTTTAAGAGGAGAGGAGGCACTAGCTTCTCAGCTTCTCCTCCCTCCCTCCCTCCCTCCCTCCCTCCCTCCCTCTCTCTCTCTCACACACACACACAGATTGTCTCTAGAGCAGTGCAAATGGTGATGTGTGCAAAACAAAACAAAAAAGAAATCCTTCATCACACATGCACCCACATCTGTATTACTAACAGTGTATTAATTTCATCCTCATCTTAATTACCAGGGTCTTAAAGAGCACTCAAAGACTGTCTATATAAAAACGAGTTAGCTTTTAAAGAGCCATTCTGTTGGAAAGAACCAGTTCGCCACCTGCACAAATCTCTCTTGAGTAGAAGAGTATTAACACTGGCATTGTCTCAAAAAGGCTTTAGTGCCGCTCGTGATGCCCTGTTACAGCAGGGCTTGGCTGTGGGCCAGTAGGATCACCAAGAGGACATGGGAAACCCTGCTGAAATGGCTCAAAAGGCCACCTACTCCAGCATCCTGTGTCCCACACTGGTTGACCAGATGTCCCAAGGGAAAGCCCACAGAATAAGCTTGAAGGCCATTGGTCCTTGTTTTCTGTTGGCTCTTCGCAGCTTCAGAGGTGTGTGCCACTCAGTGGCTTTTGTCGACCAGGAGTGAGAATATTTTCCTGTATGGGGAGGGGTGGGGTATAGTTTTAATCTTGCTGTCTGCTTGTTAGGGATGTCCTGTTCCTATTCACTGCAGTGTATTTGGGAAGACCTAAATACCTTGTAACCTATTTCTGTTCAGCAGCCAACAATCTCAAAGTTCTTCCAGGCAGGTCTGGCATGATGACCTTGTCTTTGTCCTGATGTGCTCCACATTTAGAAAGCGACTGGAATCTGACCCTGCTTCTAAAATAGTCATGATCAGGGTTATGCTTTGTACTAACTTTTTTTTAATCCTCAGAATTTACATTTCTGCATGAAGGTAACTCAAATTCTATGATAAGGAAAGACATTTATTGTGGTTTGTATGTGTACAACACCAGTGTTTCTGAACTTTTGCTTCTCCAGGTGTTTGGACATCACTCCCAGAAATCCTTTCCAGTATGGCCAAAGAGGAGGATTCTGGGAGTTGAAGTTCAAAATATCTGGCAGGCCTAAGGTTGAGACCCACTGTACTACACACATTGAAATAGACACCTGGGTAGGTTCTGTCACTGGATGAACTAAGGCAGCTGGTCTCAGTTGCTCATGTTAAGGTACTTTGAAACAGCAGCAAATTATCAGTGATTTATTTTCTTGCTGTGTCTATTGGGTGTGTGTGTCTGTGTGTGAAAGAGAGAGAGAGAGAAAGAGTGAGAGATTATGTGAAAGTTCTATAATTTTGCATGACTCTGTTTATTGCAGCCTGCGTAGAGGGACAACAAGCTATACAGCAGTGGTTCTCAACCTGTGGGTCGTGACCCCTTTGGGGGTCGAACGACCCTTTCACAGGGGTCGCCTAAGACCATCGGAAAATACGTATTTCCAATGGTCTTTGGCTCCATTCCCTCCTCGGTGGTGGTGCACAAGCGCGAGCCACGCGCTCGCATCCTCCTGCCCCCTTTGGCGGGAGCATGTGCAGCTGCACGCACTCCCGCCAAAGGGGGCAGGAGGACGCGAGCGCGTGGCTTGTGCTTGTGCACCACCACTCCTGGGACTTTTCCACACATTACCTTATCGCCGAGGTGGGGGGTGCCGTTTGCACAAGCAGGTTCTTGCACGAGGCGCTCTCTTTGCTGTTCCTTCGTCCCGCAGCTGGCTTCCTGGTCACGTGACCACCCTGCCCCTTCCTTCCGCAGTGCAGCCTGGACACTCTGGAAACTTTTCCCACACTGCCCCCCCAGCGGAAACAAGAGTGAAGCAGAAGCAGAGCCAGGGGGTGTTCTTGGAGTTTTTCCCTAGGGGAGACGCGCGGCTCCTCTTTTCCTCCCTGCTCGCCCCCCCATTCCTGGCCGGCAAGGTGGCCTTTGCCGGGGGGGGGAGGAGGCATTGTAAATAATAAATAAATAATTTTATGGTTGGGGGTCACCACAACATGAGGAACTGTATTAAAGGGTCGTGGCATTAGGAAGGCTGAGAACCACTGCTATACAGGGCATTGTAATCCTTCACATGAGCAACTTAACCTCTCACTCAGCTTCCACTCTGGCTTTTGGCATTTATTTATAATTATATATAAATTATATATAATTATATTATATAATTTATGTCCCACCTTGCTTCAGAGGAGCTGAGATCAGCATACATGGCTCACTTCCTCCCAGATTAACCTCACAACAGCACTGTCAAGTAGGTTAAACTGAGAGATAATGAACGACCATGATCAACCCATGAACTTCATGGCTGAATGCAGAGTTCAACCCTATTCCTGTACTAAGTGTGATGCTCTAGCCACTACATATGACTGATTTTTGTGGGGAGTTGTTTGCGTGCTTACAGTCCTGCCTTCACAGCACTAAAAACATGCCTATTTTTAAAAAGAAAGAGAGAGAGAGAATGAGAGAGACAGAAGCAGAAGTATCAGTAACATAGCAGTTACTACCTTCCATCCTTCTACATTGGGACTATAGAAGATTTGCGCCCCTTTAGGTAAAGGCAGCTTTATGTTGAATTTCTCAGCTCTGTTGGAGTTCTTTGAAAGAAACTACTTCTGTTTATATTCTTGAATAAGCACATTTGTAGAAGGAGCAAAGGAACAAGATTTGCTTTGTTTTGGGCATCTATTTGGTCTGCCTTGTTCCTGTCATATTGACAACAGCAAAGTTTTGTTCAGCTCACTGACATTTCTTTGATGTACCAACTGGGACATGGGTGGGGTTGACACAAGAGATTTCTCTGTCTGAGGCAGAAACAGCAAGGTGATTCTGCTTTTCTTTCAACAATTGGTGTGAGGCAGCAATGTAGTGGTAAATTCTGAAGCGTTGGCCCTGAAGAGTCTCTATGGCAACATCCTGATGGAGAGTCCAAAAGTGCAAGTGGCTGTGTTGATCTAAAATAATTTCCAGCAGTTTTCATCTCTACAAGGCATAGGCTTTTGTAAAAGCTACCTCCAAACCCTCATAACTCATAACCAATACACTGTTACTGAGAAAATCCACTTTTCCTCCAACTACTCTGGGTTTTTTAGTTAAACTCAGTGGGACAAAAAAAGAAGTTGGAAGACAGATGATGTTGGCTCCTGAAATCCAAACTTCACTGGGCTTTGAATCAGTGATCATTGGCGCCACTCCTCTGTGGCAACAGGACAGCACTCAGCACCATTATGCAACAGGGTATCTTATGGGACACAGGGCAGGCTGTGGGTCGCCAGAGTTCTCTCCTCCAACACTTTCCCCTGCTTTGAATCCTACTGAAATGTTTGCGGTAGATGCAGGCCAGGTTTCTTAGAATGTCCTGGACTAAGTATAGATTGTCCACCACAGGTTTTCCACTGTGTCCAGGAAGAATAAAACACTTGGCCTGTGGCCTTGGACAAGAAGGGAGCTACAGAACAATGGAGCCTGCATCTTTTATGTATCCGGAGAGCTTTATTTCTGAGAACTCAGGTCTTTAAACACAACTGCCTCACTCTGCCTAATGGTGAGACTGACCTGGGGTAAAGGTGTTTCAGATAAAACGATAAGCAGTTCCATCTGCTTCACATCATATTTGGATCTGAGCAGCCAACCATGTACTTCTTCCTTTTTTCTTCTAGTTTCTGATCACCACTTGCATTCTAAAATTGACCATTTTTGTCTATATGAACATGTGTCTCTCCAACTAATAATGGCCTTACATAAAGGTATACCTGAAGAACTTCTGTTAATGGGTGGCATACCGATATTGAATATCAGTAGAAGAGTTTTGAATCATCCTGTTGAAAACAAAGAGTCCTGAATCATATTGTTAGTCCTGAGTAGACTCATTGAATCAGCTGATTTACCTCTCTGTTGACTCACCATTCAACAATTGATTCAGTGGTCTATTGCACTGGCAAGGAGTTGGACCAGATGGCTTTTGAGGTCCCTCCCAGTTCTATGAGATTAATTTTCCTTCTCTCTGATTGAAACTAATACTATTCTGGCCAGAAGGCAGTGCTTTGCTTTAGCCTCAACCGTGCTTCAGATGGTATGTTTTTGGCCATCATGTTTTATGGATTAAAAGGAGCATCACAAAGAAGGCAAAATGGTCTTTTCAGCTGTTAATTCTGTGAAGATCTGCAAGGGTAGAGAACAACAGGTCATGGAGCAAAATCCAAACCTTCTAGACACCTTCCAATACTATCTTTATTAGTTAGTTTTCCAGCATTTGTACATGTTTTCTCCATCCTAAAAAGTTGGAACTCCTCCTTTAAGATTTAGTCACCAGCAGTAAGAGCTTTAAGCTAAAATATGGTAGCTTTAAGCTAAAAGAGGGTATTTTTGGTGGTACCCTTTTGCCTTTAATATGTTGGTATTTTTGGTTGTACTCTTTTGCCTTTGGGCTGCCTGCCACTGGAACACAATCTCCACAGAACTTTTCTGAAAGTGAATTCAGCCCTCTGGCTGAAAGAGGTTTCTCTCCTTCCCCCGGCATACAGCAGTGGGAAACTCCTTCAGTCTGAAGATTTTGACACTTTGAACATATGCGGCAGCTGTTCAATATGCAGAGAAGCTCTTAACGGTGCCTCTCCTCAGAATGTTTGATGGCTTCTCTGCAGTTGTTGGTTGCTTGGATTCTTACAAGGCACATCTTGCATTTTCAAGAGAACATTTACAAGATCATTGAACACAGGTCTTTATTATACCTTAACTGTTAAGGAGATCCTTGTCATGTTTTCTTACCCTTGTGAACATCACTGGACCCCAGAAATTTGACTAGAAATGAAGTCAATCCACAAAAGAAGGAAGCTAGTCTTTTAGTGTCCAGATTGGACTCTGATAACCAATAGCTTGTTTAGCTTTGTAGTGATAAAGGAGGGCAGGGAGTAGTGGTGATGATGGGGAAATGTTTCCCATTAGAATTGGCTGCCTTCTTGTAACACCCTGGAGGGATGGGGAATTGTTGCTGTGTGCCTTCAAGTCATTTCTGACTTATGGCAACCCTAAAGTGATGCTATCATGGGGTTTTCTGGGGCTGAGAGTATGATGTGCACTAGCTATGTCTGAGGGGACAGCAGAAGGTGCTTTTCTTTTGTAAGTACGCCCTGCTTTGTAACACTCTATAGGTGTTTGATTGGCAAGATTTGGAAATGCTTTTTAGGGGGGGGGCTTGGATAAAGTTCTCAGAAACCCACTGTCAGCATGACTATCCATAATTTTAAAAATTATCTTTCCCAAACTCTGCTTTGGCCATTGTGGGAATGGAATTCTGGACTAGCTAGTCCTTTTTGGTATGATCCTTTAGGGATCCATATGGCTTCATGGAAAGTCATTGGCAAGAGGAAACAAAGCCAACCCTGTTCTGCAGGAGCTGTTGCCAGGTATTCTTGAGTACCAAGCAGGTGTGGCTGCCTGAGAATCTAGCTGTAATGTAAAAAGTGACCTTAACATCTCTTAACTCTGCTTTTCTCTCTGCTACAGCTCACCTCTAGCTAATAGTGGCTTCCACAAGTTTTGACCAAGGTCTTGGGGACTTTGACAGGAAAGAGGCTGCCCACCTGGGCATATACTTTCTCAGAAGCGTTTAATGCTAACAGGGGCAGTCAAATTTTGGCTAATATGAGTTATGCTATCAGAGTCTATTATGTGAACAGCAATCATAGAGGTACCTGTGTTCTATAATAAAAAATGCATTTCTTCAATAGAGTCCCACAGGTGTACTATTTGGTGTCGGTTGATCATGCATTTTCAATAAAATATTAAGGCTGAGAATAAACTGGGACACCCTGTAGGGATTTTAAAACTAGAGGAAGCACGCAACTCGAAAAGGGTACATTTTGGATTACAACTCCAAGACTCTTCATTCCCAGTACCCCCCAGTGATGGTGCTGGTTGGGAGATTATGAGAATTTAGTTCAAAAAAAAAAATAACATTTCCAAACTCTAGTTCAGCAGGAGTACCACTTCCTGTGTCTGAGCTTACAGACAAGGGGTTGCTGCCTTCTGCAATTTATATTTTGGAGAAAGTCCTTATTTGGAGAGTCTCTGTTATCCTGAAAACATGGTCTGAGGAGTAAACATCACAACTAATATAACAAGGAAGAGGGTAAGGGGTGGATATTGTGACTTTTCCTGATGGAAGTGTCAAATTCAGCTCAGGGCATTACACTTCATACTTGTTTCTTGCTAAACTCCATTGCGGGCCACTCCCAACATAAAGGAAGTTGATGGCCAATATTCCAAGACCTGATAGGGAATGGTAAGGGCAGGAAAGGAACCAAACAGATCTTGGCAGCTTTGTCTGCTATGCCATGTGGCCAGCAGGCTCCGGCGGGGTGAAGCTGTGAGAGGTGCATGTAGGAGGGTTCTGTGGTGGTTGCTGCTGCAGAGAAAAGCAAGTGCAGTTGACCTGCCAATGCCATCAGGAAGAAATATGAGGTAGCACTTTGGCACTTGAGCTGTACTGTTTTTTCAGCTTCTCTGGCTGTGGAATCAAATGTTTTCTATTTTGTGCCTTCTCTGAAGCTCCTCTTCCCTACCAGAGCTGTTGTATGTCAGAAGCTCTAGCTCAGGTATATATAGTCTCTTTCTTGCACTCTCTCTTTCTCAAGCATTTATCATCCTGGCATAAATAGCTTAGGCAATGGGATCCATGTTTTGTTTAGAAAATTAGTAGCCTAGATCCTGCATTGAGAGATGCAGATGTATCATGTATGTATATCTCCAGAGCTATGTCTCCCCTTCCCAAAAAAACCCCTCATCTTTTAAGAAGCACAGCCCCCACCAACATGGTTGTGTTGTCAGAGAGTGAGGACAACTATGACAACATCCATAGGCACTCAACAAAGGTCTTTGGAATGGCCATACCAATGACATCCTTGCAGCAGATCCAGCTGCAGGAAAATAGCTGGATGCACCCCTATTCATCCCCCCACTCTCTGACAACACAGAAATGGCTGTGTCAGGACAGCTGCACTCCTTTAAAGATGGGTTGGGGGATTTTGGTTGCTATGGAGTCAGAATGGAATTCCAACCTCCATAACAACTCAAAAAGTGAATTGCAATGGTGTAAATGTGACTAACACCATTAAAATTCATTAGCAGGTTGCCTGTCAATGTTTTGGCTGCTCTGTGTGCCAGTTTATATGCCTGTGTGGAGTAGGTGTGGCCAGTGCTGTGCCTCTAGAATAGGATGGCTGTAGCTACAGCCTTAAGCCCACTTTGCTAGGTTACTGGCATAGACTGGTGAAGAAAGACAGCTGCTCACTTGGGTGTGTATGAGTGAGAGAAGGAGCATTTTTCTTTCCAGTATCCTCTTTGTCCTGGCTTGAAAGTACAGCACATGGTAGGCTTGTTAAGTGTTAGAGGAAAGGGATGCTGTCATCCTGGGTATGACTGTGCCCGAAGTTCCTTCCATTGCTGCTTTGGCCATGTTAACTGGGGAGGGATTAAGAGAACACAGGGCATGGTCTGTGGAATAATACCTGTACGCCTTTCTTAGGCTCAATGGCCTTGTTTGTCTGTTTGCAGAGAAAGAGTTCCTGTCAGCCTTGCCATTGGCCCTGCAAAGCCCTGATCCCGCAATGGGAAGAAGTTGGGCTGGGTGTTGGTGTTACTGGTCTTGCCAACCCAAGTATCCGAGAACACAGGAGCTTGAAGAAGAGTGTACGGGCCGTACCCGTGAACTGCCTCAACCTTCTCCTTTCCTCCATTGGGTTCCTTTAGGGGCAAGAACTCCCCCCTCTCCGTGAAAAGCCCAAGTTGGTCCTTGCATCCAGTCGAATGTTTCTATGGCAACAGCTGTAGAATACATGCCGGAGGCTGCATGACTGGAAGGGGCTAAGCTTCTGCTCCACACAGAACTGGGACCGAGAATTGCCCTGCACTGCATTTGACTGAAGCCATGCTACTGGTGGTCCCTGCATGGTAGTGTGGCCTTAAGCCAGGAACTTCTGCCATATTTTGGACAAGGTGAGAGAGCAATTCCAAGGAGACAAGGGGGAGGCTTATGCTCCCATCAATATGGCTGGGCATCAAGGGATGCAGAGAGAAGGTCGTCTATGGAAGTAAGCCTATTCCTGTCTCTTTGTGGAAGCAATCAGAGAGAAAGACAGCAAGTCTTCCTTCTAGTCCAACTCCCCACCCAGCTGAACTGAAGAAGATCCTTTGGGTCAAACTCTCCGCCCCCCTCCAGGAGCCAAGATGGTGATGTCCCACGGCACCTACACCTTCCTCACCTGCTTCGCTGGCTTCTGGCTTATCTGGGGGCTTATTGTGTTGCTGTGTTGCTTCTGCAGCTACTTACGGCGACGCATGAAACGGCGGCAGGAGGAGCGGCTGCGGGAGCAGCACCTTCGCACACTGGAGATGGAACCCCTGCACTATGAGGGTTATGGGGGCCCCACCTATGGCGGCTCTGGCTATGGAGGTGGTTACATCAGAAGTCCACCAGGCATTGCTGTGCCCCACCGACTCCGCAGTGAGCCCCATCGCCCTCACATCCCACCCCCACGGCCGTGGAGCTGCAGGCATGGTAAGGAGCTAAGGTGGGGCTGTAGAGGACACTCTTGTGATGCAGGACAAAAGTGTGATGGGGTGGTGGCTTGAGGTGGATGAATGTCTCCAGATATATGGCTGGCAGAGACTGAAAGATTTAAGACTTAAAGCAATTATTTGCTCATATACTTTATATAATTTCAGCCTGTTTAACACATGGAGAAGTGAGTGACCCCTACATTGTTCAAAGCAGTGGTTGACATCTTGTGGCCCTTGAAGAGTTGTGGGCACTGTGTGCCCCATCATTCCTCACAATTGGTTTTACTACCTGAGGATGATGATGGGATCTAGTTACCTCTAGAAATCTATGAGTTGCCCACTGTTGATTTTTTAACCCAGTTACCATATTTAAATGATGAGTAGGGTGACAGGATACTTCTTTAAAAAGACTGAGTAGGAGGTCCTGTTCCAGTGAAATGTAACAATAGTCACACCTGTCTTAACTCCTATTTGCTTGCTTGCTTGCTTGCTTGCTAGCTAAGTGTGCTTTTATATCTGTTGTCAGTTCTTTGGCTCTCTCAGTGCCCACTCTTTTCATTACCTCCCAGAGAGGCCCTTAACTGGATGAGTGATGACTTTCCTTTCTTGATGCATTTTAACTGTGTTTTAAATGTGTTTTCATTTCATGTCACCACCTTTCTACACCTTGCCAATTGTGAGGCAGAAAGACAGGATAAAAAATTAATTAAATAGGATAATAGAGATCAGGGATGATACTAGTGTACTTCCAAACCTTTCCTGGGAGAGCTTCTATTTCATTGGTAGCAGGGAAAGATGAACAGTGCTTTGGCACCCTCAGGGGATGAGTACAGTGGGCAGATCACTCCATGTGTCACAGTTCCCTGCATTCAACAGATCTGATATCTTTGCTTGCAGAGCCGGATCCATCCAAGCCCCCATGCTACGAGGAAGCTGTGCTGATGGCTGAGCCCCCACCACCATACAGTGAAGTCTTGACAGACACACGCGGCTTGTACCGCAAGATTAACACTCCCTTTCTCAGCCATGAGCAGCCGGAGAAGCAGGAGCAGCCGCCCAGCTATAAGCCCCTCTTCCTGGACCGGGGATATGGCTCAGCCCTCCAGCTGCCGAGCTCAGCCAGCCGGGGTCCCACCTGCACCAACCTCTACTTGGAGTCAGACCATTCACAGCGCATCTTCCCAAGCTGGACAGACTCAGAACTCAGCACCAGAGACAGCTATGAGCCTGGGCCCTGGCATCTGCCTGTCTCAATGCCTTTGTTTGGCAGGACTACGGCAGTTTAGTGTGTCATGCCACAACCTGTGTTGGGGGACTGTGGGTTGCTGCCCGGACGTTGGGGTGCAGGCTGCTTGTTTCTTTGGCCCGTGGGAGCCACTGAGGCCCCTTAGTCCAAGCCTTCCAGCCATGTCCGGGTCACAGGCCTTCACAGGGCAAAGAATCCCCGTTGTTGCTATTTTGACCTCTTGACCAGGGCAAGAGTGGGGCTGGTCTCCCCATCTCACCCTCTTCCCTTTTTCTGGGCCCACTACAGGCTCTGTTGGTGCTGACTGCAAGGGGGGGCCTCTGGCTTGGCCTAAACTTTGTTTCCTATTTTTGTTTGTTACATTTTGACAATAATAAAGTTTGTGGAACCTGATTTATTACAAACTTGGTGCTGGGTAGTTAAGTCCATGTGTGAGATGGGTAGGGATAGTTGTTCTTATAGTGCCACGTGCCTGATGGTTCAAAGTAAAGCAATCCCCATTCCTAAATTATTTCACCACCACCATCAATTACAGATCTGAGCCTCCTGTTGCCAGCTGGTAGACTCTGTGTGTGTGTGTGTGTGTGTACATGTGTATGTGTGTGTACATACGCACATATGCTTTCAAGTTGCCTGTCAACTTATAGTGACCCCATGAAGTTCAAAAGACTTTCTTAGGCAAAGAATATTCAGAGGTTGTTTTGCCAGTTCCTCCTTCTGAAATATAGCCTACAGCATCTGGTATTTGTTGGTGGTTTCCCATCCAAGTTCTAACCAGGGTTGATCCTACTTAGCGACCAAGATCAGATGGGATCTAGGGTTATTTGGGCCCTACTGACTGATTGAATGGTCCACAAATGCATTCCTTTGTTACCAGCGCCACCTAGTGATGCTTTCTCCACTTCAAACGATGACTTCATATAGAGCCCACCAACAACTACATGCTGTTGTCCATAACTATTTGCCTCTGTTCTCTTCTCTACTTGGCACATGTATTCTGAAATCCTGAAAAAAAAAAAAGGCCTTTGTATCCTCCCTATCTCAAATCTAAAGTACATTTTAAAACTTTTATGGCTGCAAAACAATGGGAAGACTACCCACTCACTCTGAAATCAAAACAAGTGGCAGGGAGAATTTGTCCTCAGTGCTCTTCTATGGAATCTTCCCCACACACCCAGGGGCCTTATATGTTCCTTCCCCAAAAAAGGGGGGAAAGGATACCCTGTGGTGCAAAGCCAGCTGCCCTGCTTGGAATCAATTTATTTATTAACATACATAAGCACATTGCTGTTACAGAATTTGTGCTTTCAAAAAAAAAAACAAAAAAACAAAAAACAAACAAAAAAACAATTACCGTACGTGAGAGAAAGGAAACCAAGCATGGAATGGGAGAGGGAAAGGGGTGAGGAGAGGAAAGGAGGGAGAGACGGGGAGCCCAGCCAGAGTGTCCCCTTGTCCCAGGCTCTCAGGGCAAATTAAGACCTAAGAAGAAGGGTCTGGCATGGGCTGGCTCTCAGACACAGGGCCATGGAGTTGAACCGTGATAGGAAAAAAATGTTACTCACTGCTGCTAAATCCTGCTGGAGCCCAAAAGCTGAATGGGGCTCTTGTTGCTTCCCTGTTGGGGATCAAAGGGGGCGAGGTGATGGGAGCCAGAGCCTTGCCCACACAGGGCCATTTTATTGCCATATTTTATTTAAAATTCGTGCAAAATCCTCAAAACTCCGGGTGGAGTCTGAGAGGAGGAAAGGCCCCTCCCTCACCCACCCCTAAGAGCAGCACATGTAGGAGATCAACCCAGTTGGCATAAATGGCATGGGGGGGGCAGAATCCAAAACAACCCAGAGGGCAGAAGTCAGAGGAAGTGGGGGCTGCAGGGGAGCTACCAACAAAGAGGGGACCAGGCAGATTTACACGTTTCCTATTTGACAACATTAGAAAAAAGAGAGAGAAAGAGAAAGAAGAGCGCACGCTGGAAAAACGTTACCCCAGGGTACCATGGAGTATATCCTATCTGGCTGGGGTACAATCTGAGGCCTTGGACCGCAGGGCTACAATATGGAGCAAGCAGGCACCAGGCCTTGACTGCAGTTGCTCCAGGCTTGCAGACGCTGGGCTTGCTGGGTGCAGGAGAGAGGAGGTGGACACAGGAGACAGCCTTAAACACTGCCCCCAAAGCTCTCCTCGTCATCTGGCACGGGGTCAGCATCCCAACAGGTGATATCAATCTCTGAAGATGAAACAAAAAGAGAGAGAAAATGAGAATGAAAATGAGAAATGAAAATGAGAGCAGGCACAGCTGAGCAGATCAGCTCTCTAAAGCAAACTGGGGTGGGGAAGGATCCTTTCTTTGGACCACAGCTTCTGGAAGCAAGGGGACTCTAGGAGCTGTTGTCCAAAAAAGAAACTCTACCAAGCAGTGACCTGAGAAAGGAAATCATGAAAGTTTCCAGTTCCAGGAAGGGGCAAAAGAGGAGGGGTCCAATGTCAGTGAGCCTTACCTGGGGGCTTATTGTAGAACAGTGGAGGAGGAGCTTTAGCAGATGGTTCTTCTGATTGGTTGAAATCCTCATCTTGTGATTGGCTGAAATAACCTTCACTTGTCTGCAAGAGAAAGCCACACCATTGTACCTGTGCTGTGCTTTGGCAGATGTTCACATCCTTGAAGAATTAACGAGCAGCTTTGGTTTTATTCTCCCAATCCCCAGCAGCTAGGGAAGGGAGCACAGAGCAGGCCAGGTAGGAGTAGGTGGTTGAGAAGGAATCCATGTAGATTGTGAAGAAAAAGCCAACTAAGGATAGTATACAGATAACCAGTGGGACATCCTACACTGTCCAACACAGCATATGCATTCTGCAGGTGTCACTCTGTCACAGTTTGCCACTTGCCATCTCCAGGACTCATGGTTTTGCTGCAATAGCTCCCCTTGCATGGCCATCCCATAGTTGGTGGAGACAAGGGGGGACTGGAGAAGCATCTGGCTATGTCCCATAGCCAGTGGTAGAGTGATGTCATCTTTTGCCAAGGTCCTCCAGGGTCTCAGTAGAACACATCATCATTTTGTGTCTGGCTATGGAACATAGGTAAATATTGCTCTTATCTGACCCCATCCCTGCACAAGTCACAGAATGGCTATTCAGGTGAGCTATCACAGCAAACTCATGAGTCCTGGAGGTGGGTGAGTTGACTGGTGCAGAGGATGGAAGAGAATACCTCTACAACAACAGTAACTAAAAGACATGCACAGGCACAAGGTGGGCTTATGCTTGTGTATGTCAGTTCAAAACCCATCTCTGCTAAACCAGGAAGGGAAGGAAGGGGAGATCTTTTCAACACTTAAAAAAAATGTCCCCTGAACTCACAATTTCTGCCCTCCCTGCTCCAGCAAGCTGATTAACAGAAAAGCCAATCAGTAAATAGATCATGATTCTGTGTGCCAAACTGGGAGAGGGAGGTGGGATGTATCCTGCTCTGAGGAAAAGCAGTCCATGATCCCACATTTTCTGCTCCACCAGCAACCTAATACCACAGAACAAACCAACTGAGGCTACAGTTTTAGAGAATAAACATCACTGTTTAAAAAACAAATTACAAAATTCTCACTGACAAATATAGGGTTCCCTGGACACACATAAATCAGGACTGCTCTCATATACCGCAAGAAAAAGGGGAAGAATAGTTTTTAAATGTGAGGGGGGAGGAATCAAGGGTTAAGGGCTATGGGAGTATCCCCCACTACTCCAACAACCTCTTGAAGAACCTCCAAAATGCCAGTTGTTGTTGATTAACGGGGTGGGGAAGAGGGATGGAAAAATATAACAAAGGGTTGGAGATTCCTCGTGATCACTTTCCAAGGCTCCCTTGGAAATTTTTTCTTAAAGAGAGGGGGAGAATGGAAAAAGGGGAGGAAC
Organism: Ctenosaura bakeri; assembly: GCA_948474755.1. Lineage (NCBI taxonomy): Eukaryota > Metazoa > Chordata > Lepidosauria > Squamata > Iguanidae > Ctenosaura > Ctenosaura bakeri. The sequence goes on along the minus strand of CAOLHI010001432.1, from coordinate 271,151 downwards.
AATCTAATGTAAAATTTAAAATCACAAAGATTTGGAAGTTCTTGATACACTCCTGCAATACACACATCCCTCACAATGCCTCTTCCAGGCAAAAGAGTTAAAAGAAAGGAGAAGGAAGATGAGAAGAAATAAAAAGAAGATAAAATGGTGGGAGGGGGGATGACATTGAGCTGGAGAGTCGAGGGAATTGCCATATACCGTAAAATCACACTCCACTTGGTAGCCCTAATTCCTGCACCCACATACACAAATAAATAAATAAATAAAACCAGCAAAAGCCACATATTTAATAGTGGCTGCTTGTTGCTGAGTCTTTCAGTATTTGCTAGCCCCATGCCCTTCTCTTCTCTCCATTCAAATCAAAATACCCATGCTGAGTTTCATGGGAAAAGTAAGGAGGAAGGAGGCTTGCCAGATGAAATACGGGATGGGGCTACTGTCCCTTGCAGAACAAGCTACACATGCTGCATTTCCCTCTTCTCCACAACCATTAAGGGGACAGCAGCCCTATCCCAGGAGAACCAGGCTAGTGTAGTGGTTTGAGCATTGGACTAGACTCCAGATACCAGGGTTCGAATCCCCACTAGGTCATGGAAACCCACTGGGTGATCGTAAGCAAGTCACACTCTCTCAGCCTTAGAGGAAGGTTCTGAACAAAACTTGCCAAGAAAACCCTGTGATAGGATTGCCTTAGGGTTGCTCTAAGTCAGAAACAAAGGCAGACAGAAACAACAGCCCTGCTCCTTATCTCATCTGGCAACCCAAGGAAGAAACTAATTGACTATGAGATCTCTCATAGCCACCCTTTTCAGAAATAACTTACTGGATCCTGATCAGCTGTGGGGGAGATGATCAGAACCAATCTGCGCATTTGGTGGAATACTCTTCTAAGCCATTCTCTTTGCCTTGGAGCAGAACTTAGAAAAGTTGTTCATACAGACTTCAGTTCCCAGAGATTGTGGTCATATTGTCTGGGGACTTTTGGCACCTGTAGTAAAAAGGCAGCTTTTCCAAGCTCCAGAAAAGCTCTGCCCAGCCACCTTACACTAAGGGACATGAAGAACAGAAAGAGGAAGGGTGGTGGACTCTCTTTCTTCAGAGTCTTTAAACAGAGGTTGGATGCCCACTTCTCAGGAGTGCTGTAGCTGTAGATTCCTCTAGCACTGGCAGGGAGTTGAACTAGATGGCTGTTAAAGTGCCTTCCAATCACTGTCAGCAGCTGAACCGATGGGAAACAAAACTGCTTCAAATGTATCAGAACACATCTGAAATGCAAGCTGCTACCTGAGGGATGGGGCAGAAATTTTGGGGAAGGGTGTGTGTCACCCTGTTTGCCCAAAGCAAATCACTACTCCTGGAGTATATTGCTTATCCATAACCATGCATAGTATAGAGAGGTATGAAATAAGGTTTTTAAAAATGCATCAAGGGCCAACTAACTCATGCAAGTGGAACATACAAGGTCTACAACTGTAGGGTTGTATGTACAGCAAGTCACCTTTCCTTTTGTTTTTACAGGAGGAGAGAACAGCTAAGTTGTCACAGCGGCAGGCACCAGGGCAGAAGAAAGGAACAGTTGGTGAATGTATGCTTTAACAAGCTGCAGCCAAGCAACAGGGCACGCTAGGCCTAGTTCTGCCTCTGAAAGGCAGGGCAGGAAACTCTGGCCCTTTCTGCATGTGTGTGTGTGGGGGGGAGACACCAGAAAACGGAGCTTATCGGCTTTGTTTTCCGGTCAGCCGAGTCCGTCGCCACGAGGAGCAGTGTGAGTTCGCTGTTCCGCAGTCCTCCGGCGTCTCAAATGGTGGCTTCCGGTTGGTGGAGGCTCTCCACCAACTGGAGAAGCTCACTAGCCGAAAGCCTGCCCCCAGAAGATCTGCAGGCACGCACTTGCATGTGCCTGCAAATCTGCTCCGGAGCTGGGCGACGGAGCTACACGGCTTCGCTTGCTCCGTGCTTTTTAAAAACCTCAAAAAAGAGGTTTTTAAAAACCATGCTGTGTGACCAGTTCTTATCGCACAGAACTGGACTGAGGTGTGGATCTACAGAAAGTAGTCCACCCCAGTCCACCCTACGGTGCAGAAGACCTCCGTTGGAGGTCGCTTTGCACCATTTTAAATTCCCAGTGCGGAAATGGCCTCTGTGAAGTTTATCCTGCACTCACACCAGCCAGAGCCCCCCTTCTCACCTGCGTGCCTTCCTTTTGGGCTGTCTCCCCATTGGTAAGCAGCTGGGACTCCTGGTGTGTTCCAGAGGCTTCCTGCAGGGCATGCTGATAGCTGAGGGTCATCTGATGCAGCCCCTCAATTGCAACAATGCTTGCTGGCTCTTCATCCTGGTCAGCATCGCAGAAGGTGGCTGGGGGCTCAGGCAGGTCGTTGAAATTGAGCAAGTTGTCTTCAGGGAGGCCTGCAGAGGAGGGGGGCTCCGGTGCCCCCGGAGGGACGTCCACCTCAACCAGCATGGGGGCAGGCACAGGGGGCCCATCATGAAGGTCCCACGGAGCTGGAGTGGGGGGCCCACCTTGCTGGAGATCCCAGGCATCTGGAGGGGTGGGCTCCACAGCAGAGCTATCATTTTGCCACAGGTCAAGGATGCTCTCTGATGGGGGAGCAGGTGGCTGTGAAAAGCCAAAGGCTTCCCCCAGATCCATCATGCCTTCGCTCTGCATAGGTAGGGGGGCAGCTGGGAAAGGAGGCTCTTCTTTGGGAGGCGGAGCTGCTGGGAAGAGAGGCTCCTCTTTGGGCTCTGCGAACACCAGGTCTTCAGTGGGGCCAGTCTCACCTGGCTGTGGCTGTGTCCAGTCCTCCCCCTGCCAAGCCGACACTGCTGGGGGTTCTTCTGTCTTCTCCACTGGCTGTTCCATGCTGGGAGTCCAATTCACAGCAGGTGCTGCTGCTGCTGCCTCCTCACTGCTTGGGCTGGAGGAGTCTACAACCAGAAGCAAGAGAAGAGGAAGCATTGAGTGGGCAAGGCACAGGGAGAGTGGAGGGAAAAGGCAAGCAGTCTGTTTGTCCAGCTGATCCATTTGGAGACACAGATGCAGTAGAGAGTTTCCCAATACCCCTCCCTAAAACACAAGGAAGAGAAGTGCACTTACCTTTCAATGCCCCTTGCTGCGTTACCTCATCGAGGGCACGCTCAATCTGCTCTCCAACAGGTGTTGAGGCTGTACTGGAGTCACAAGGGCTACCGGCGGAGGCAGACACCTTTCTGTGTGTTTCCGTCTGGCTGCCTGTGAATGAGCCATACAGGCACTCAAGAGGGAGCTGACAGGCTAAGTGTCACCAAACTCCAGAGCCACAGGGCCTGCCAGCTGTGCACAAAACTGATGTGACAGCTTTGTTTGAAAAGCAAGAGGTTAATATCCTACTGCCCTTCCAGATTACCAGATCATCAAAATAATCTCCACAGTCTATCAATGTACCCCACCCTTACCTTAGCAGCCTCCCTCCCAAAAACTGTACTACAAAGGCTACTTCCCTTGGCTCACATTAATCAACATGATGGAAATGAAGGAGTGAGGAGAAAAACCTTCCCCTGCTTTTACTATTTGGGTGGAGGTGGGATATTGTTGACTCATTAGAGATCAACAACCCAAGAAGGGAAAAGCAATATTGCTATTGTAGTTCTTTCCTGTCTCAAATGAGACTTTAATTAAGTGGGCAACCAACACCCCTCAGCCTAATTTGGAAGCCCTTCTGCCTGTGATTAGCACAGACCTCTGTGAGGAATATCTATCATTTGCCCAACAGCCTACTAAGTAAGGAGGAAGAGGGAGTGTGAGAGAGAAGATCTGGTTAAGAAAGAGGGGTGGGGATGGCCAGAGAAGTGAGAGAGACAAGGAATGGGGTCACTCGCTTTGGGCTTTTCCCCTTCCCCACTCTCACTATGCGCCCCCTTCTAAAAAGATTTTTCTTGAGGGAATGCTGCCCTCAACACTGAAAATGCATTGCATGGATTAAGTATGGAGTGTTTTAATGCTGCCCGCTCCTTTGATAAATAACATGATATATCCAGTCCTCCTCCTTGTAATACCTTCGAAAGTACAACTTGCAGAAAATGCTGACGTAAAGGACAATGCTGGCAGTGCATTTCTGCCCCAGACCCACACAATCCATTACATAACCATAGTTCCCAGTACTTCCTTCCTATATCCCCACCTCATGCCACCACAGTCCAAGGGCCCTATGACACTACATACTTATAGCACTAAGATCCCAGTTTAACTGCTATGGGAGCATCTTATGGAATCCTGGATTTGCAGTTTAGGGAAGGACATTTAGAACTCTCAGCAAGAGAACTCCTTTAGTGCCATGCCCAACTACAAATCCCAGGATTGCACATGACGTCGCTATGGCAGTAAACATGGAATCCTAGTCCTGTAATTGTGTAGTGTGAAAGGTCCTCAAGTCAAAGGCCTTCTTCAGACTGTCCACTGTTGAGCACCGCCCCCGTCCCCCCCCCACAAAGCATGGTCCTGGCAGCCCACTGTACATGCATGTTATTCATCTTTGTTTTAAGAAACTCGGGATTTCAGCTTCCCCACCTCCACAGCATCAGGCAAACGATGCTCTCCTCAACAAATGTACCCAATCTAAGTGTGATTTATACTGGAGGTTCTAGGCCTTCATGTGTGGCATGAACACACATGCCTGTGAACCAATGCTTAGTTTTTGGGATCGTTGCTGATGTGGAGTCATTCCTGGTGCATTTTTTAGAAGGTTAAGAGGGCATTTGGGGAGAAGCATCCTTATTATACACAAAGCCAGCCATCTTGAGGATTGTAGATGTGTGGAGGATTATTGCAAGCCAACGCATCACCATGCAGCATGGCAGAAAAATATGCACAACAGAGCAGCCAAGCCCTGGGTCTTCCCTGGTCCAGTCTGTGGGGCTAGCTCCTTGGACTCTAGTATGTCCTTGCAGAGATGCCTGCAGGGTGAGATTGGACAGATGGGACATGGCCAAAAGAAAGACCTGGGGTGGGGCATGGCCCCTTAAGCAGCTGTCTCCCCAAACCAGCTCCCCCAAGCCCAGTCTGGGCCTGGCTACCTACATGGGAAGAAGGAGGAGAGATTTGGTGTGCGGTGGCAAGTGATATAAGGGAAGGGAGTCCGCGGAGGGGAGGAAGAGGAAGAGGAGGAGGAAGGCAGCCCACTGTCAGGTGTCTTTATGAAAGGACAGTGCAGACGACCTGCTGAGAGAAAGACAGACAGACGGACGGAGACAGAGAAAGCAGAAGAGAATGGTCAGTCTCCCCTCCAGCTGCCCACTCCATCACCCGCCCGCCCCGCTCATGCCGCTGGGCACTCAGTGCCCATTTCAAGGGCTGGGAAGGCAGGGAAAGAAAGTGAGGGAAGGAGGCAAGGCAGGTTCCCGCAGGTGGCAAGGAGAGGAGGAGGACATGGCCAGTGGTAGCACAGGGCAATCCAGAAAGTAAAGATGGTGGCTGGGGATCAAATAGGACAGGGCAGAGCAGTGCCGGGGGCTTGGGCAGCAAAAGAAAGGCCAAGGAGCTAGAGGTGATTGAGGGGAAAGTGTAGGCAAAGAGGCAGGAGACACAGGTGGGGGTGCTGGGAAACAAGCTCATGCCAGTGCACGTTCTATGATAACAGACAGCCTGGTCCCCCTTCCCCACCCTGAGAGGCAACACAAACTACAACAGCACAAGGCGCAAGGGGATCCAGAGAGAAAAGCTCTTGGCTCTTCCCAGGAAACAACAATAGTGGCAGTTCAATCCTGTCTAGTGATCAACCCAAAGATGGAACCAGAAAAAGTCACAGGAGGGGAAGCACAAAGGAGTTCAGCAACAGTGAAGTACTAACTGGAGCTGCCATAACCTGCCAAACCTCCCAGTTCTTGCAGAAGCAGCTGCAAGGAGATGAAGGAGTCTCCACTGCCTTTTTCCTTCTCTTCCTACACACATCATATGAAGCCTTTTGGAGAGGGTCACAGGTCTACTTGACAATCAAGATTGTAGCCCAAGCAGTATACATGGACTCCTTGCCTTACTTTACAAAACCTAATTTCTACTACTCGTTTGGTATATCGATGAACACGCACCTAAATGCACCCACATGCACATGCATGCGCGCACACACCCACACCCACCAAGATGACTCAGGTCAACTCCAGCATAAAAATTCTTCTGTATAAGCAGACTTGCTATTAGGTCATTTCCTTACCAAGCCTGGCCCAAAGAACCACTGTTCTTGCTGCCAACCCACATACCAGTCCACACACTAGGATGTTAACAAGAGCAAAGAGATGGCCGCTTGCTCTGCAGTCATTGTGGAAACACTCCATCTGGGAAGCCAAATGGACCCAGCCACAGAATCCAGGCATCATGAAGCAAGGGGTGAAAGTGACTGTTTCCCAGCCTCGTTATGCCATGAGTGGAAATTATTCCAAATCAGTTACTACATAATAACATGTTCGTTTACTATCACCCAAAATTTTCATATGATGTAATTTATTACTGTGTGTTCTTCTAGCTGGTTGCTATAATTTTTGTAGAGTTAAGAGTGCCTGAGATTTTATTTTTCTTTACTCAGGCCTAAGGGCAGGGACTGTCTAATGATAGTTGTAAACTGTCTTGGAGACTTAAGATGGATTTAAAAACCATTAAAATGAAGACTAGACACTAATAAATAAATAAAGGTGGCAATCATTCTCATCTCTAAAGATTGATGCTTCCCTAGACTCCACATTTCTAATCATACTTTATTGACTTTGATTTGCAGTTCAGGCATCCAACCCATTAATAACAGTAGTGGCACCTCACATTCCATGGAGGAAGAAATGTAGTCCTTGTCAAAAAAAAAAAAAAAAGCAGGATAATCTGTCCTATACATATCTCACTCTGAGCTTACATATTTTCACAGGTAGTAACTTAATTTAAGAGTCAGTGATGTGCAGTGGTTTGAGAGTTGGACTACGACTCTGGAGACCAGAATTCAATTCCCCACTCAGTCATGGAAACCCACCAGGTAACCTTGAAGGCATCACAGGACATTTCCGCACTAGCCTGTTATAGCGTGATGATTCCACTTTCATCATCCTCTGGAATCCTAGGGTTTGCAGTTTCAGAAACTGTAAACTCCAGGATTCCAGAGGATGTTGAAAGTGGAATCATCGCGCTATAACAGGCTAGTGCGGAAATGGCCACACTCTCAACCCCCAGAAAACCCCATGATAGGTTCATCTTAGAGTTGTCATAAGTCTGAAATTATTTGAAGGCACATGACAACAACTTAATTTAAACTTGAGGGTAGAATTTCTGTTATTCGTCAGAACTGACAAAACCATTGCCACCTTGAATATTCAGTTATTCATATTCATTTTGAAAATCACTACATGAATACACAGACTTATGGAATCTTCTGGCCCAGACACATCCTGTGGCAGTGAGTTCCAAAGGTTTGTTAAATGCCAAATACAAAGACTTTTTGTTGTTGTTGCTATTTAGGCAGTTGCTTCTTGCAGATTCCACTTTATGCTCCTAAGACATACTGATAACAGGTTTGGTCTCCTCTGCCCCATTCTGCAGGCAGAGGACTTTTGATCTTATTTTTTTCTTTGTTGTCCCATCCTTTGTTGTCCCATTTGTTCAGTCCATCATTGTCTTAGCAGCAGAGATTTCCAAGAAAGTCTGGTATTTCCCAATACTATGCCCACTCAGCCCCCTTCCATGTTAAAAACTCTTTTTCATTGTTTTTAATTCAGTTTTGTTTTAATCTTCTAATATACTTTTATGTGTGTTTCAACATGGCAACATGTTGTGCTCTTTTATCTATACCTTCTGTAATCAAATTTGTTGTGAGTCACCTTGAGTCCCACTTTTGGAAGAAAGACAAGATAGAAAGCCCATAAATCATTATTTAGAATTGCTCTCTGAATCTCTCCCCACTTTCAATTTCAATACTACTCTCTTTTCCTCTGCTGTCCCTCAGCATGTGCTAAGAGGTATTGAGGAAGAACTTCCTGACAGTAACAGCTGTTCAACAGTGGAATACACTGTCCAGGAGTGTGGTGATGTCTCCTACTTTGGAGGTTTTTTAAGCAGAGGCTGGAGGGCCATCTGTTGGGAGTGCTTTGACTATGTATTACTGAATGACAGAGGATCGCATTGCATGTCCTTTGTGGTCTCTTCCAATTTCATGATTCTATGGTTCTATTTCCTACCTGTTCTGTTGAAGGGTGGGAGAGTCTCTGAACTGGCTGAAGCCACTCGTTCTTGCTGCCTGAAGAACTCGCGAGGGTTCTCGGGCCGCTGAGCAATGATGGCAGCTGCCTCCTGCCGGAATGCGAGGGGAAGAGGCGAGAGAGAAGGGTCAAGCGCAGCCCAGCTACTTGAGGTGCACAGGCCACCACTTCTACCACCCCAGTCACAAAAGCAGCCAGAACTCCCCATCCCCACAGCAGCAACCCACCCACTGCTCCATGCAGCTGCAAAGGCAACAATGACAAGATATGGTACGCACCACACATACGACAGTGTGCCCGTCACCTCATGCCCCACCCACCCCCAGCAGCAATGGCACACAGTGACACAAAATAGAGACAGCACTAGAAACTGGCTTCAGACAAAAAATGAGTATGATTGAAAGGCGAAGAGACAAACACCTCCTTGCTCTCCAGAGGTAAAACTCATACCCAACCCTGCTTAAGCAACACTTCCACTTGTCATCATCACCACACTCCAGCTGCTCAACAGGACAACAGTCATAAAACTGAAGCTTCCTCTGCCCGCCCTAGGGGGAGGGGAAACTCTGCACACAGTACAACACAATTCTCATGCAGCAATAGCCCCAGCGGATGTCATGGCGCTCTGCTTGCCCTATACAACGCATGCTGTGCCCCGGGGCCGCACTCACCTCCACCTCCGACTCAGACTTTTTGGGCTGCTGCCTGTCTTCGTCGTCATCCTGCTCCCCCTAGGGAGAGAGGTCAGCGTCAGCCCCAGGGCACCTCAACCACACCGGAAGGCCCTAGTTTTCTTTTCCCTGACCTAACACAAAGCCGGAGCGACAAAGATCTCTTGGGTCGCGAGGGGCTCACCCTGGCTGCAGAGCTGGTCCCCAGTGTCACCAGCCAGGCTTGTCGCTGAACTCCTACCTCTTTCAACACCCTGAGGGAGCCAGTAGCACCACTGGACAACCCTCCCCTCGCTCTTGAAGCAGCACTTACAAAGATGGATTGCTCCTTCAACCGCTGTTTGGCTTCCTCTGCTTCCAGGCTCTGCTGCTTTCGCCTAGGGAGAAGAGAAAGAAAAGGTTTAAGATGTCTTGATGCTAACTTCAGGAAGCCTGGGCAGGCCTGCACACCGGTTTTGTTTCATAACATTTCATTTCATTACCTTCCTCTTTCCCCCTGATTTAATATAATATCCATACCCTTTCAAAACTCGTATCTAGCTTCTTTAAACTTGTAGATGTGTGCCTTCAATTCAATTCATTTATGGCAACTTTAGTGCAAACCTATTATGAGTTTTTCTCAGGAAGATTTATTCAGAGAGGGTTTGCTATTGCCTTAATCTGAGGCTGAGAGAGTATGGCTTGCCCAAGGTAACTCAGTGGGTTTCCATGGCCAAGTTTCAAACCTTGGTTTCCAGAATTCTAGTCCAGCACTCAAATCACTACACCACACTGAGTCTCCTCTTTATCCTAAACTTGCATATATTTGGGAGTCGCTCTTGCACACTTGGGGTTTTCATTATAAGAAGGAAGGGCAACTTTGGAAGGGGGGGTCACATCAGGGAACTGTATCTACCACATGCTATGCTGCTGAATTTGCTGCCATACTGCTGTAATTCAGCAGCACAATAGCAGCAAAAAGCTGTGATTTGACTTTACAGCAGTATGCATACATCCTTTCATAGTTTCTTCTAAATGGACAAGCTGGCTTCTTTTGCAACACACCAAAAATAGGCAGAGCAATGGGAAATTTGATGTGCATGTGGCCATTTAATGTCAGGAAATTATAAATGGGCTGTTTATTACTCAAATAGAATTTAAAACAGGGAAAGGTTCAGTGGCTACTTCCCTAGCTCCCAAATAAACATGAAGGAGATGGCAAAGATCTATTCTTTCTGATATCCCTTCAGCCTATTCTGTCAGGACACCAGTCAACTTTGCTGCTATAATTGCACAATCCATTTTAATAAGTCATCACTCCTAGTCCATTTCCACACTACACTGCTTCAGTTCTATTATTCCACTTTCAACATCCTGTGGAATCCGGGGATTTGCAGTTTAGGGAAGGGCATTCAGAATTCTCTGCCAGAGAGCTCTTTGGCCTCAGTAAACTATAAGCCTCAGAATTCCACAGGATGCTGAAAGTGGAATAATAGAACTATAAGAGTGTAGTGCAGAAATGGCCCTAAACCAGTGAGAGAGCCAGGTTGGTATAGTGGTTTGGGTGTTGGACTAGAACTCTGGAAGACCAGAGTTTGAATCCCTATTTAGCCACAGAAACCCACTGGGTGACCTTGGGAAACTCACACTTTCTCAGCCTGAGAAGAAGGCAATGGTAAAGCCCCTTTGAACAAATGTGGATAAGAAAATCCAGTGATAAGTTTACCTTAGGATTGCCATACATTGGAAATGACTTGATGGCTCAAAAAACAAACTCCAGTGAGCTTCTGGTCTGAAAAAAGTGCGCCAGCCACAGGGAGCTGATGTGCTGTGCTGTGCTGTGCTGTGGTATTTTTCAAATTTACAAGTGACTAAAAGGTACCCCTTTCCAAATCAACTTAATTGCTGTCTTGCCTCTCCATACTTGCAATGACACTTCTATGTATGTTGTGGAGAATTCTGTGTAGGCTTCAGGCTTGACAAATATACTTTGTATTTATTTCACTCAGCCTCTAAGAGCCATTGGTCAGAGCAACATTGGCTCAGGAAGGCACATATTCACAAAGAATTAAGGAACAGGGTGACTTTGAGCACACTCTCAGCCAGAAATGTACAATCCATATCAGAATGAAGTTCACAAGTCCTTTTTCCAGAAAAACCTACTTTTGAGCTGTCCCCGAGAGTTCTTTTTTCCAGCAACATAATGTAGAGGGACAGAGAAGCATTTTAGTTGCTTGCTGTAAGGCATTTGTGAGTCTAAAATTCTGGTGGTATTAATGCAAATAATCCAGAGACCTACTAGCAGATTCTAATCCACTTTCTATCTATTTTTGTCCTAAAGAGCTCATTTGTGTCAGATCTGTGAGGCTGCACCTTCATTCCTTGAGCAGTGGTTTTCAATCTTTTGATGTTTCAGATTTCAGGTCCTAGAATTCCTGATTATTCACTATGTGGCTGGGTTTTTGGAAGTCTGATGTCTGGAGGGCCAAAGGATCACAGTGACTGTTCTAAGGTACACACACCTGTGATGACACAATGCAAGGGTCAATCACTGATAGTGGACAAGTTGCCTTTCAAAGGAGATGGTCTAGTTTTACTAGTCTTGACAAGCTTCCTGAAAACCCACAAACCAAAATAAGCTTTCAAGGAACTCCTTAGTCGGGACAGAACATTGAAATCATATTGGGGAGTTCAAATCTCCAGTTAGCTATGGAGCTCACTGGGCGATCATAGATTAATTTATATCACAGGGACATTGGGAAGATGAACTCTTTTGTGGAAATGTTTGTTACTAGTGAAATAAATGCATAAGAGAGTCTATGGTTCATTAACTTTAAAAAAAAAAACCTTAAGAGGGCAGTCCGAGAGACTTCACCTTTCACACCAAATTCTCATGTTAGTAGTGAGTTAAAGTAGGCTCTCACTAAAACCAAGCCACTAATTCAGTAACAGTACTGATTCAGTGGTAATTGGGAGGCAGTTAGAAGAGTCCAGACAGAAGGAGGGGCAGCCTGTGAGACAGGGCAGGGTTTTCAGCCCGTGAAGAAGCATATGAAGATGGCACAATTCCAACAAGAGACGAAGAGAAATTATTCTTGATGCCAGGAACTGGGGAAATGTCTTGTCAAAGCAAAATAAATAAAACAACCTGCAGCCCACATAGGAGTGGAAAAATTGCTCAGGGACTAAAAATATTTCAAACTCAGTCTGTGGTACTATCAAAGAGTAGTGGACACTTATACCATAGTTGCCACTGATCTGCAAGATGAAGTGATTTTTGCATAGCAAGAAATCTTGATTTTCTTTCCTTTGTTGCCTTTCCCACGGACAACTACCACCTCTGCCAGATCCCCCTGCTTCACTGCCTCTTGCCTGTGTTCCTCAATCTGCTCTTCGCGCTCCCGGTAGCGCTTCTCACGCTCCTCCTGCTCCTGCCTCTCTTGCTCCATGCGCTCTTGCTCAAAACGCAGTCGCTCATCCAAGGCTTTCTTCCTCTCTTCCTCTTTGCGCAGCTCCTCTTCTTTCTGTAAAGGGACAGAAGGCTAGTAGAAGCCAGCAGTTCCGCTGAAACCATGCCACTACAATGGCATGCCCATCAGTCATGGACAAAAAAAAAGATAGGGGTGGAATGGGGAACAGGCTGTCCTGCCTAGAAATTGTCTACCTTGGCCTGTTCCCAGAACTGCTCTCGGTTGAGACGTTTCATCTCCACAGCCGCATCAGTCTTCTGATAGGTGGTGCCCTAGAATTACAAAATCAAGTCAGAAGAGAAGTGTGTGTGTGCTCCTGCATTTCAAGCAAGGAAAGTTTGTTAACCCAGCCAGTTGCCTGGTTTTCAGCAGCAAGTGCTCTGGCATTAACACTATCATTTGGTTCATAACGTGCAACAAAAATGTGGGGGTAGCTAGTGAGAAATCCCTCCTGAAACTACTATATACTACAACTTCTTCTGGAGGGTTTGTAAAGCAGGTGGACTGCAGCACCATGTGTATTGTCAGTATTCTTTAAGGCTTTACTGCCCAAGTCAAGCTAAAGCATAACCTGCTTTTGCCCAAAGCCCAAGAGCATCTGGTGTCCAGCAGCTACTATTTCATCTTCCACTGAGGAAGACAGAGGACTGGCTTGGAAAAGAAGGAGCAAGAAGCATTACCACAGGCTGGGAGTTTTCATCCTCACGCAGACGAAGGCGGTGCAGCACTGGACTGGCAATGCGGGCCAGGCCATTGGAGAGTCGCTGACCAATGGCTCCTGGATCAATATCTTCCACACTGCTAGCATTGACAATGACATCCACACCCTGTTAGGACAGACATTCAAATCACACAGACATATTGAGTATGAGATCTTTGGGAAAAGAAAAGAAAACCAGCTAGCCAGAAATACAATGGCTAAGCCAGAACTTGCAAATGTTGTTTTTTGGAATATGATACTTAAGAATTCTTGTGACCAGGGGATTCTGGGGAAATCAGTACACAAAAAAAAGGAAGGTGTCCGAGATCTGACTAAAGCCCACTGACTAACGCAGACCTCCTCCCATGGTATAATTCCTCCCCCTCCCCCATTTTCATGAAACTCAGGTACTGTGTCACAAGAAATAAACTGGCTGTTGCCTTAACATTTGGATGTAACAGCGCCAGCCTCCTCCATTCACACCTGTACATCTCTCCCCACAAAGCCTGTCACTGACCTGGAAGAACTCTGCAACCTTGGCCACATGGCTGGCACAGGCACACTTGCGGGCATCAGCTACATCCTCTCCCACCTGTCAAGCATAAGGATGCACAGCTGATGGGAGCTGCCACACTGTGCAATGACAGCGGTGGGCAACATTTTCATGCACACACAAATACAATGTTGGAACTAGAAGTTCGCCTGGATAGCCTAAAAAAGCAGCACCAAAAAGCATATATTTCATCCCATCTGCAGTATTTGCCATTTCTAAGCCCAATGTAAAGTACTGGCAATCACCTTCAAAGACCTGAGTGGATTGGGCTCAGGTTAATTGGACTGTCTTACCTATACAAACCTGCCTAGGTTCTAAGATGGGCCACTGACACCTGGATCATTCCTCCACAGGTAAAATAGATTAAGCTGGTAGGCAAGAGACACAGATTCTGCTCTGTGTTGGTCCCATCCTCATAGCATTTCCTACTAAGAGATGTACATGTCATTCTCCGATTGTTTTTAAATAGATCTTTTATTTAAAAAGGGCTAGACAGGGCTACTGTCAGGTGGATCTGTAACTGGTTGACCGACCGTTCCCAAAGGGTGCTCACCAATGGCTGCTTTTCATCCTGGAGAGAAGTGACTAGCGGGGTGCCACAGGGTTCTGTCCTGGGCCCAGTGCTGTTCAATATCTTCATCAATGACTTGGATGAAGGAATAGAGGGCATGCTCATCAAATTTGCAGATGACACCAAATTGGGAGGGGTTGCTAATACGCCAGAGGACAGGATCAAAATTCAAAATGACCTGGACAGATTGGAGAGCTGGGCCAAGGCTAACAAAATGAAATTCAACAGAGAGAAATGTAAGGTCCTACACTTAGGTAGAAAAAACAGAATACAGAAATATAGGATGGGGGACACATGGCTGGATAGCAGTATGTGTGAAAGGGATCTAGGAGTCTTAACAGACCACAAGCTGAACATGAGTCAGCAGTGTGATGCAGCAGCCAAGAAAGCCAATGCAATTCTCGGCTGCATCAATAGGAGTATGGTGTCTAGATCGAGGGAGGTACTGGTACCACTCTACTCTGCTTTGGTTAGACCTCATCTTGAATACTGTGTCCAGCCCTGGGCACCCCAATTCAAGAAGGACATGGTCAAGCTGGAGCAAGTCCAGAAGAAGGCGACCAAAATGGTGAGGGGCCTGGAAGCCATGCCCTATGAGGATAGATTTAGAGAGCTGGGTATGCTTAGTCTGCAGAAGAGAAGGTTAAGGGGACATGATAGCCATGTTTAAGTATTTGAAGGGATGCCATGTAGAGGAGGGAGTGGGCTTGTTTTCTGCTGCTCCAGAGACCAGGACAAGGAGGAATGGATTCAAGCTGCAGGAAAGGAGATTCCACCTGAACCTCAGGAAGAACTTCCTGACAGTCAGGGCTGTCCAGCAGTGGAATATGCTGCCTCGGAGTGTGATGGAGTCTCCTTCTTTGAAGGTTTATAAGCAGAGGCTGGATGGCCATCTGTTGGGAAGGCGTTGATGTGTGTACCTGCATGGCAGGGGGTTGGACTGGATGGCCCGTGTGGTCTCTTCCAACTCTACATTTCTATGATTCTATCTTAAAGAAATTGCTGTTGTAGGCTGTCTCTGAATGGATGATAGCTGATCTCTCAGAATGTGGATTTTCATATTACAATATGTTATGTTTAAATGGCTTTAATCTTAAATGTTTAATTCTTGTTGGCAAGAACAAATAATTTTACCATTTTGCTCCCTGCTCTGAGTAAGGCCCTTTCCGCACCTTAGCTTTTTTCGGCACTGGGGTACAGGGATCACGCGAGCAGCCTCCAGCGAGAGACTCTCGCATCCCTGCTGCTTCAGCTCCACATGAGCTGCCTGCTCCCGAGCAGGCAGCACAAGAGCCCTGCCTCTTCCTTCCGCAGTGCAGCCTGGGAGTTTCCCAGGCTGCGCTGGGGCAGGAAGCGCTGCTGCCGCAGCTCCGGAGGCTCCGCACACACAGTAAATGCACGTGGAGCCCTGGAGCAATGCACAATTGTGCACCATTTTTGGCTCAAAGCCAAAAATGAAAAGATGCATGAGCAGTGCCTGCCCTACCTCAGAGCATTGCGCGATTGTGAGTGCGTCGTGCAGATTGCTCCTCACAATTACACGACACTCGAGGGGCCCTTTCGCATGGAAAATGCCATGCAAAAAGGGTCTAAGTGCCATTTTGGAAGACTATTCTCAGTTTGGTATTTATTATACAGAAAAACCACACAGGTGTGGGGGAGGGTGCAAAAAACAAATGCTATTTTAGGTGCAAAAACAAAAACAAAATGTGATTTTTTTTTAAAAAAAGTTCCAAATGCAAAGATTCTTGTTTGTCCATTTTTCAATTCTTATTTAAATATTCTTTCAATCAATTCCAACAACTTAAAGAGTTCCTATGAGAAGGGGGGAAAGATGGAAGAAGCAGTGGGGAAATATAATAAGAGTTTGAAATGGCTGTTTTCCAAAATTCCGCAATAGGGGCAAGATGATTGCACTATAAACATCTCATCTGGATGTACCCAAGTTACAGCCACCCTGCAAATAGTTTAGGGAGGGGGCCTACATGCTGCAAATTCTCACCATCCTCCATGTTTTATCTAACAAACCCTCAGGGTCAAGATCTAGCCATAGGAAGCAGCTGTTCAGAACTCGTAACACACACACACACACACACACACTTACAGAACAGAACTCTATTTTTATGCTATGTTTTTCAAGTTTCTGGACTTGTTGCAGTTGTTCATTTATGCTGCTCACTTAACCACCACTGCCAATGCGTGGTGTGTTTCTTCAGCTAGGTTTTCAAAACGAAAAAATGCACCCCACAAACATTTTTATGGAGACTTTAAAATAAATAAATAAGTACTTGACATGTGTCTTTCCTCAAAAGCAATGTTGAAAGAATTAAATGACGCCAAGCATGGCTAGGAAGCAAGTCTTAGTGTAAGTAGAGGCAGGGAGCCGCCAGTGCAGTCCGCATGCCAGATGGTTAAAGAAAGTTCACTGTGCTGATAACCAAAATAATTCCACGAGAGGGCAGCACAGATACACTGATGGAAGCCCAACAGCCAGGAAGAAGTTTGCTAGAAAGATAAAGCTTGACTTCATTATCCCCCTCTCAGAGCTGGCTTTATGTGCCCCTGTACTTGTGGCAAACACTAAAACAAACTTCACAAGTTCTGGGGGTACATGTTCTTTCTTACATCCCTACTTCTTACATAGAGATTATCTTCATGCAGAAAGAAAGGCATCTGTGATTGGATCCAAAGGATGCAGCACAAGCCTTCACCATTATGTAACCATTTTGACATATACAATCCAGACTAGGCTCATTTTCAGCCCTGGTGTGTCTGTTAATACGGCTGCCAGGTCCAGAGGCCCTGAAGGACTACTGCACTTTTACAAACTGCACAGAATGGAGAATTTTAACTTGTGTAGTTGTTGCCACCACAGGACTATAGTGACAGGAAAATCTCAATTTTGGTGGAATTTTCCCATCCTGTAAAGCTCTAAAAAACACAGAGGTCCTGTCAGTTAACTTTAATTCTGTATTCTGTCTGTAGGATGGCAGATTCCCCTTCAGAATGATAGATTTGCTTTTATGACAGAGCAAATTATGTTTCCAGACGCTTTGGAAGTACGCCTTACCCAGTTAACGAGGACATATTTAGGTAGGGTGGCCTGGGGGTCTTTGACACTGCAGAATCCGTACATCACCTTCTGATTCTCAAAATGGCTGGAGAGCTCTTGTAGGCCACCAGCTGAGGAAAGAAAGAAACACATTCATGGGACACAGACAATTGCCACAAATCCTTCCAGCTTTGCAGAGGTGGAAGGCGGAGCACAGGGATAACAGTGAAATTCCTCCTCAGTCCCCGGGGAACGCTCCTGACACAGATCATGGCCAGCTAACTTCCCAGTGAAACCCAATGGCAAATTCAGCTCAGCCTTAGAGAAGAAAGTAGCCAATCTATTTTTCTAAGAGGAAAGGTGACAGGGCACTGAAAACTGCTGGGACAGGAGAGACAAAACAGCATAAGGACACCCACTGAGAAGAAATATGGACAAGGGATGCTAATACTCACTTCCTGAGGCAGCCAGTTTCAGGTTATCAGAGTCATCTTCATAGGTGTACAAAGCCCTGCAAGACAGAAAATCATGTAACAGTTTGAAAGTAGCAGGTACAATAAGGACAGACCTAGGGAAACGTTCTGTTATCCCTGCATTTCCACAAAGGAAACCCAAAATCAGTATGAAGAAAACCTGGATGCTAGGATCTATGCAAATTAAGGATATCAAGGCTAAGATCCAGCACGATGCTGGCAGAGATTAGGGCCATTTCCGCACAATAGTGCCATCCTGGTACAGGGACACATTGAAGCTGGTCCATGATGTGTGCCATAGCACGACGTCATTGCGGTCTCGTTCTTGTTGCTTCCCCAGCTGTCACGATCACGCAGTATACCATTACCAGAAAAAATCTGGTAATGGCCTTCCTTTGCGTAATGATCGCGTCGCTGGCAGCTGTGCAGAAAGGACAGAAGTGCTATCAAGCGCTTCCTTCCTCAGTGCAGCACAGGAAGAGACCAGCTGCACTGCGGAAGGAAAGAAAGAAAGAAAGAAAGAAAGAAAGAAGGAAGGAAGGAAGGAAGGAAGGAAGGAAGGAAGGAAGGAAGGAAGGAAGGAAGGACCGAGCGTGTCCCAAACACTACCAGGGAGGTGAGTGTTTGGTTCCCACTCTCATCCCAGCAGTGGCACTCCCAAGATGACACTGGGATGTTGTGGGATCACGGTATGGCTGGGAAATGGCCAAAGTCTCCATCAGCCTACTACAGCACACTATTTTTTTCAGAGGTGAGCAGAGGAGGAGATTGCTCCTTCATCTCAACTTTTCCCCTGGCTATATAAGAACATCCAGGGGGCTCCCATATGCAGCTCTGTGCTCCTGGCCAGTTCCTGACCAGTTGTGGGGGTGCACTCTGGAAAATTTTGATTGCCTTTGCACTCCTAGAGAAGGCAGAGCAGTTTCTGCACCTGATATAAGGCTGCACCTTCTCAGAGTGTGCAAGGGCACCCAGAACATGTCCTGCTGCACTCCATATTAAACAGGGTGAGGCTGCAGTTGCACACCTGAGGTAAGGGGCATTGCACAAGGTGACACAATCATCCCTCCAAGTTCACATAGGTTAGGGGACGAAAGACCCTCGCAAAAGTGGAGAAAACACAAATATCTCTAGGCCCCCCAAATCATATGGAACACCCCCAAATAGTTTGATACATCTGAATCTGTCATGCCAGCTGCCCAGTTCTGCCTTGAAGGTAGTAGGGTTCCTTTGCACAGCAGAAACAGGTGGCTGGTGGAGCTTGTCACTGATGCTGCTGCTGCCCTACGCCATTTTTAATAGAGATTTACAAGTCTCACCTCACAGTCACAGTCTCTCTTGGTCTCCTAAGGCTTGCAGAGAGACTGCAAACATGAGGCAAGACTTATGAGTCCCTATTAAAAATGGCGTAGGGCAGCTGCATAGGCAGCAGCAAATAATCTGTGAACAATCAAATGCACAAATGTTAAACTCATAGATGTGGAAGGCCGACTGTACTTAGTACCTCATTGTGCAGTGTCCCAAAGAGTACATACACTAGCATAAACAGGGATTATGCTGATACAAGTCACTTACAAGATTCTAGCCCTAAATAGATGTCATTCACATTGACATACTCGTATTTGCTGGCATATAAGACGCACCCATATATAAGACACACCATTTATACACTGGCAAATACTATTTACTGGCATATAAGACATACCAGCATATAAGACACACCCCACTTTTAAACACTATTTTTCTGGGGGGAAAGTGAGTGTTATACGCCAGCAAATACAGGTTTTGCCCAACTGCTATGGTCCTCAAAGAGGGCAAGGAACTACAAAGAGTACTGAAGCCCCAGTGTCCTGACACTGAAGGTTCAAAGATCTCAGCAGGTTGGTTATGAACCACAAACTTCTTTTCATACAGCTACAAAAATGGCCTTTTTTTTCTTTGTTTAATGAAATCCAAGCGCCAGGATGTTCCAGTTCTAAGCCTCACACTCAATTCCACATGTGATTGCAGAAAATGAACAAAACAGACAGTCTTTAGCAATATCAACAAAGGCCATTTCCACACCTTACCTTCTTCCAGCAACATCCCGTAGCGATCCTGGCAATACCTTTGCCAGGATGAGAGTGTGTCCCCAACGCTCCCCTCCGCACCCAGCTGGCTGCCTGCAGATGGGAGCACAAGTGGCACAAGTCCTCCTTCCACACTGCAGCCAGCCTCTTTCCCATACTGCACTGGGGAAGACAGCGCCTAGATAGCGCTCCACCCGTTCCACATGGCCACGGGTGACTGGAGCGCATTCATGGGCCGTTAATGGAATATCCTGTGATCATGACAGGTAGGGACACATTGGCAGTGGGACCATGATGACATCATGCGAAAGCACAACTCACAGACCATTGCCAACATGTCTCCTTCGCAGGACAGCAACACCATGCAGAAATGGCCAAAGATACTAGCACTTTAAAAATATACCATTTTTGTTATGGAATGAAGCTTTCATGAAATAAAATAAGATGAAATACAGTACAGTACAGAAACCATAGACACTGAGAATTATTTTATTGACAGTGACCATTCTCCCCCATTAAAAAAAAAAAACTGCTGAAGGCACAAACACCACAGCATCAGGTAAGGCAATTAACACATGTATTGCGATTTTTTTTTAAGTATTTATTCGTGATACAAGATGTAGACAATGATAGGCAACATCCAGGGGTTTTTTTGTGGGGGGAGGGTTTCATATTTGCAGTCCTTGGATTACACAAGGCCATACACACTGTACTTAATGCTACTTCTGCCTGTTTGCTGAGGTGGCAGTAGCAAGACTAGTGACTGTGGCAAGAGTTTAAAACAAAAAACACACTTCCCACAAACTTTATTTTACAAGTAGAACTGTGCTTCCAGGAATAAGATTCTGCTTGTAAACAAGGCACTTAGACAGTGTGCATGGTACTTTAAAGTAACAGTGGTTCTCTTTTTCACCAACCAAACCAAATTGGATAGCAGCAACAGTAAAAAAAAAAACATAAGAGGGTGTATACCCATCAACTGTCCTGATTTGACAGGAAATGTCCCAATTAAACTTTTATAATCCCACTTTTTCAGTGGCTTTTAAAATGTCTCACCTTCCCTCTCTTTCTCACACTTTCTCCCTTTGCCCTTTCCTTAATTTATTGCTGCAAACTGGGTTCAAAGTACAAAAGTAATTTGCACTCATTTAACTTAGGGGGGAGAGAGATTGGAGAGGGAATAATCTTGCCCTTCCCAATAGGTTCAAGCAAAAGCAAACAGCTGCGGCCTCTACTAATTTTTGTGTTCTTCCTCATTAATAGCTTTTCCTATCTTGATCACACTCTGATGTTGCCAGAAAAAGTTCTCAATTTTCATCTGTGAGATGTCTGAGGGAATGATGGGGAGGACTTAATGGTGGGACATAATAAAACTGATTATGCTGATTCTTTTTTTTTTTTTGGTGGCGGCGGACGTAATAAAAGCCATTTCTTAGACCCTTTTAGCACCTTACCTTTTCGCAGTGCTGAGGTGCGGGGCTCGTGCAAGCAGCCTCCGGAGAGAGGCTCTCACGTCCGGGGTCCTTCAGCTCTGCATGAGCTTCGTGCTCCTGCGAGAGCCCCACCTCTTCCTTTCACAGTGCAGCCTGGGACTGCACAGACTGCACTGGACAGGAAGCATGACCGGCCTGACTCCTGAGGCTCTGCATGCAAGGTAAGTGCACACAGGGCCCTGGAGTGATGCGCGACTGCGCACCATTTTCAGCTTTAAGCTGAAAATGAAAAAATGCGTGCACAGTCCGTCAGGCCCTGGAGCGTCGCACAAATGTGAGTGCATCATGTGGACCGCTCCTCACATGTGCGCGACACTCGAGGGGCCCTTTCGCATCGAAAATGCCATGCAAAAAGGGTCTTAGTCCCACCACCTTCACAAGCATGGCTGGCAGGGGGTTATGATCAGGTCTTCTTGGTGGCTGTCCCCAGGCTCTAGAATTCCCATCCCAGGGTGGTCAAAATGTACCCCCCACTCCTTGCTGTCCTTCTATTGACAAACAAACTTTTTTTTTTAAATCCAACAGGCTTTTAGAACTGAAGGAAGGGCTTTTAAAAGGATGCTGTATTGTTTTTATAGATCTCTTTTTAATCTGCTCTTTAAATGTACATTTTAAATCATCTTAACATTGTGAATAGTTTAATTGTATTTTGATATTGATCATTTACATGTTTTTGAGTAAAACAGCATTTGTTTTAAATTGTAAGCCACCTTGAGTCCCAATTTTGGGGAGAGGTGGGGTATAAATAAAAAAACAGAGGAGGAGAATGGCATGGGGCTGCATGTGCCTCACCCTGACAAAGGCAGCAGAACTGAATCTCTGAATTATAACTCAGTCATCTCTCATTCTAATACAGTATGTCTTCAGAGCTTCTTTTGTTCAAGAATCACAACTTTATGGTCATTGTCAGCATTCTTGTGAGGCTGATGTATTCTCCCACAGGCTTTTGAACACTGTCATTTCTTACATCAGATGTGAAACCATCCTACATAAGGAAGGAAAGGCCCCATGGGTTTAATTTGCATTCTAGCAATGGATCATCAAAGAATATTACTAATTCCATAGAGATCTGCAGCAGGGTTACAGAACCAAAGACCAGGCTATGCAGAACAGGACTAGCTTGATAGCTCCTGTTTGAGTTGTGTGGAGGAAAGAAAGCACGCCACAATTGGGATTTAGTTAAAACAGGCTAAACTTTCCACCTGCCCGGACACTGCATGTGCCTCCATCAACACAGCTCAAAAGCAAAATGTCACAAGAAAAAGAAATCACTGAACATGATACACTGGCAGGTAAAGCAGAGCAACGATGTTAGTTTCGCCCCAATTCACATGAATGCCACTTTTCATTTATTCTTTCCCCAAAATTATGCTTTGGAACTGTTTGGGAAGAGGTGGGGGAGTTTTGATTAAAGGCCAGTGCTGATAACAACCAGAGTAATAACTAGTGCCTCAAACATTTTACAGAATTATTCCAAGCTCTGCCCTCTGTGATCACCACAGTTCAAAACTTAGAAGGTGACAGTCCCTCTTTCTTTCACTCTGACCTACCTCACAGGGTTATTGAGAGGACAAAGTGGAGAGGAGGAGAGTAATGTACACCACTTTGAGCTCACTGAAGGTAGGAGATAAATACAACTAATAATGGCTGGTATCCTTTTGGTGATATACACAGGCATAAATCCAATTTACACCTGTTTTTGTCTCCTGCCTCCAACACCCCATATAGCCATTTACAGTCAGACAGCATCTGACTACATTCCTATGGCTGGACACACAATGATGATCTCACCCTCTTGTTTTTGTGTGTTCAGTTATAGGAATGTAATCAGATGATGGATGGCTGTTCCCTGCCCTCTCATAGCCAGTAAATGACCATGTGGAAATACAGGCAGGAGACAGGTGAGTTCTCCATGTGGGAACAGTGATGGATCAGAGTTCTATCAAGTAGAAATGTACATTCCAGGAGCAGCCTTCCATACAGAAAATGATAACACTTGAACAGTTATAGATGCATCCTGTGGAATCTTGGGGTTTGTAGTTTTGCGAAGTACTAGATTTCTCTAGCTAAGAATTCTACCCCTCCCCCCCAAAAAACCCTGCAAGTATCAGGAGTCTATTGGAATCATAGTGCTACAACAATGCAGTGGGGGGGAAAGTGCAAGATGATGCTAGATCTTGGCCAATAATCAACAATAGACAGTATTCTGGATCAGTTGCTTAGTTAATAGTGTTACAATCATGGCAAGTGTCACAATCAGGACAAAGTAGTAATCATGGATACAGAACAGTTACCTAGATCTACTCATCCATAACTGTTCCGTATTCATAATCACTCCTTAGTCACAACTGTGACATTCTTGCTACAATAGTAACTCCCCCACCAAAATATTTTACTGGGCATCAGCTGCATGGGGCAAAGAAAGTCCATTCTGCCAGTGATCAGAGCATAGATGAATGATGTTTCCATCAGGTTTGGGAGGAGTCAGGCTAGAGCCATTTCCGCAGAAGGCTGTTATAGCGCTATGATTCCACTTTCAACATCCTATGGAATCCTGGGGTTTGCAGTTTCCCTCCTAAAACTGCAAACCCCAGGATTCCACAGGATGTACAAAGTGGAATCATAGCGCTATAACAGCCTCGTGCGGAAATGGCCTAGGAGAGATTACTTAGTAAAGTATATTTAACTAACTAGCTGATACAGATTACTGGCCAATATTTGCAATGAACATTCTTTGTCTCAGAATATGGCTGCACCTCTGAATTTGATCTGCCAATGTTGTGAGGAGGGAAAGGGACTCCCCATGGTTTCTACTGACACATTTGACTCTACTGCACTTCCGAATGAGCCACAAAATGGTGCAGAGAGAGAAACAAAGCTCTTTTGAGTTGTACATTCTCCCCCGCCATGCTTTGTCCTGCTAAACTAAAAGAAATCACCTCACTGTAAGGTAAACCAATCCCTTTGCTTCCTTTAATGTTGCACTGGTAATATTAACTGTACAGCAGGTCATATGAAAAACTGTGAGGTAGAGGAGGGGGGTCTTCCACTGAATGGGGAAAATTAATGGTGGAGAGCGAAAAGCATTTCCCCTCTGGGATGGTGTAATGGCTGCCCACCTGGAGAGTGAGACCCACGCATGTTTCAGGCAGTGAACTGCCTGTCCAATAAGCATGGGGAGGGAGAGGAGAGAAAAAATAGTGAAATTAAAACAGCAGCCCCAGCATATCAATGAGCCATCCGGGTTTGTGTGAAGGGGCCTCCATGGAGACCGTCTCTAAGATACCACCCTCTCTTCCATATCTACTCAGGGAAGTCCACGCCCTCCATCCTTGCCAATCATCCCGCAGGGATCAGCTCCAAACGTTTTCACACACCCTGCCCAAGTGCGCTCCCTGCACATGGGGTTCTGTTCTCTTTGCCACTTCATTCCAGGGCCTCATATGAAGGGGGAGAAAGGAGCAAGGAGAATTGGTCCAGGCTGTGTGGGAGGAGAGTGTGTGAAATTTCAGCTTATCAAGGCAACCAGCATCCCTCTGTCACCATGGCAACCACACTGCTATCCAGCTGGGACACAGTTCATATGAAAGGCGAGGTGATTTAGAGGGGAGGTGGCATGGTGGCGAAGGTGGGGGAGAGAAGTGTTCAACAGCAGCAGGCCATATGCTGTTCCTACGCTGGGCCTGGGCGCTTCCATCACCATAGCACAGGTGGGAGGTATTATAGGGTTATAGCAAGCATTTGCTGAGTTGCGTTTCTTTCTGGACCGCGTGTGCTCCATTTGCTGAACTGCCAAATTCTTTGGCTGTTCACGTTCCAGGACAGACTGGGGCTCCATATGGCCTCAGTGCCTCGGTCCGGAGTCCTGCTAGAGTAGAAGGAAGAACTCCAGCATGAACTGGCTGCATTTACTCCTTGAACCCATTCCCTCTATGGCCACAGGTAATGAAAACATTGGCTTTATCAAAAAGGTTGCTCATAACACACTCACATTATCCCTTTGCACCTCAGTGACAAATTCTTTGCTATGGGAGGAGGAAATAGTACAGGTCATGTTCAGAACTGGCAAAAAGCACACCCAGGAACCACACGCTCTCCCTCTCCACCCATCCCCAAAGCAGCCAATCAACCAGGGGCCCGTTCAGACTGCACAGTTATAGCACCTTGATTCCATTTTAACTGTCATGGTTTCATCCTACTGAACCCTGTCAGAAGCTCTCTGACAGATCCTCAGATTCTGCCAAATCCCAGGATTCCAAAAGATGGGATCACATACCCTCCAACTGTCCTGATTGGGCAGGGACAGTCTCAGTTAAACCTCTGCCATCCTACTTTTTTCAGCTGCTTTCAAAATGTCCCAGTTGCTCTCTCCTCCTCCCACTTTCTCCCTTCACTTTCAATAGTTGCAGATCACATTCACGGTGCAAAAGTAGTTTGCACTCAATTAACTCAGCATGGGGGACAAGAAAAGAGGGGGTGAAATCCAAACAGTAGGCTCAGGCAAAAGCAGATTGCTGCCGACACTTCTACCTTTTCATGTTCTTTCTAATAAACATTTGCCATCTTGACCACACTCTGATGTTGTTGGGCCACATGTATCCCAGTTCTCAACTGTGAAATGTTGGAAAGTATGGAACCATGGCAACTAAGTGGGAATTACAGTGTTACAATTGTGTAGATTAAAAGGATCCCTGGGCTCATTTTCACCCTATTCAAACCAGGTAAGGGATCAGCAGATCCACAATATGTAGGATAAGTGGCTGCTCATGGAGTTCCCTTTGACAACTGGTTCCAGGGAACAGAATGTTGGGTTAAAGAGGGCTTTGGTCTGATCCAACATAGCTCCTCTTACCTTCTGGAACCCTGGTTTTGCGCTGATGTTGGCTGCTTGAATCATGCCATATCAGTCAGGTGCCTGTGTGCAGTAACCTACCACTGTTTCACCACAATAAAATGTTGCCTGAGTTTCCCCATACACAAGATGGGTCCTTTCTACTGCAAGTTGCCAAAGGAGGGTTGAGGCTGGTCCTGAGGCCTGCTGCCTGAAAGTCTGTGCTTTATCTTGATTGGATCACGAAGGATCCAAGCTACAGACCTGCATTATGCTCCTCAGTTAGTGGGACTGTGTTCTGCATCCCAATATCCTCAGATGAAAGTGAATGAAAGACAGGACTTTTTTGTTTTACCTGGGGTCTCTGGCTTTGAGTCTGGATTGTCCCATTGATTTTTCCAGAGTTGTGCTTGGGACAAGGCTGCCAGTTGGCTCATTTCTCTTTTGTCATAGGGAGATGCTCAGTGCATTGCTATGGCCAACACTTGAAAAATCCCAGTATTGGTTACATATTTCACTCATGTTGGTAGAAATATGGGATCTGTTCTTTGAAGCACTCTAATATATATTAAAAGTGGATTACAAAAGGTTAAGAAGTACTTAATCTGTGCTAATTGTTCTGGTCCATGGAACTCAACATAAGGTGACCTCCATGGATTTTGCAAAATTGGGAAAGCACATATGCCTGTAGTTCATGTTAGCATTCCAAAGCCACTGGCGGTTCATGGCAGTGTTATTTTTGTTACTGGCTATCTCTGTCTTCCATATATCAAAAGTTCGACAGGTCATCTCTGTGCTGACAGTACCTCCATCAGCTGAAAGCTCGCTGCCTCTCGGTTCTCAGAATAGCACATTTTTATCCAAACATCCTGGAGGGACACTCAAAATGTTTGGATGAGATTCAGTGAGAATGATGCTAAACACAGTATTGCATTTGATTTGGCAGAGGATATTTTTAAGCAGGAAGGGAGAAAGAGACAGAAAGAGAGCACGCACTGGGGACAGCAGTGTCAATTTTATGGTGTTCAATAGAGCTATGATGTTCTCATATAAAGGTCATCTCTTGAAACAAAGGAAAACTGGTAACCATGGCTTATACTGAGATGATGTCACATGGGGCAGACACTGAATGTATATATTACATTTCTCTGGGAGGGACCATAGTCAAGCAGGTAAGGCACATGATTTGCATGTATAAGGACCCAGCTTCTGATATTCTGTTTAACCCTTTTTGCATGATATTTTCCATGCGAAAGGGCGCCTGGAGTGTCGCACAATTGTGAGGAGCAATCTGCACAACACACTCACAATCGCACAACACTCCAGGGTAGGGCAGGCGCCGATCGCACACCTTTTCATTTTCGGCTGAAGCTGAAAATGGTGCCAAACTCCCAGGCTGCGCTGCAGAAGGAAGAGGCAGGGCTCTCTTGCGAGCAGGCAGCTCGTGTGGAGCCGAAGTACCCTGGACGCAAGAGCCTCTCACCAGAGGCTGCTCGTGCAATCCCCGCACCCCAGCACCAGAAGAAGGTAAGGCATGGAAAGGGCCCATTAAACAATAGGTGATGGGAAAGAGCCTTGCCTGAGACCCTAGAGAATCACTGTTGGGCAGAGCAGACAAGTTCTTCTCCACCTGACATCCTTTAGAACATGTTGGGACTACAGTAGCCAGTGCTGTCTAGGTCACATGGGAGATGCAGTCCAACACATCTGGAAAGCATCCAGTTTGGGAAGACCGTAGAGGATACTGGAACAGAGAAAGGAAACTGCCCTCATATGAGGCGAATGCCTGTCTGCTCTTCCTCTAAGGTACTGAAGCAACATACATAATGCACTTGAGGGGTACATTAAGCTGAGACAGATTGGCACTGTTTGGGAGTTCAAAATACCACTTATTTCTATACATAAATAGGGTGCTCGGTTGCATAGTTGTGCCCCTTCTCCCTTCCAACAACTGGGGAAAATGTGGGATAAGAAATAAATATCACTGTTATCATCATTAATGTGCACCCTGGCTGAGCAGAACTATGAACCAAGGTCTCTTTCATCCAACTTCAACATTCTCCTCATTACACCACATTGACTCTCAGTTCAGTCCCTCAAATCTGCTGGATAACTAGCGCTTAGGCCAGTTCCACACTACACTGTTATGGTGCTGTTATTCCACTTTCAACATTCTGTGGAATTCTGGGGTTTGTAGTTTACTGAGCCAAAGAGCTCCCTGGCTGAGAATTCTAAATGCTCCTCCCTAAACTGCAAACCTCAGGATTCCATAGGACGTTGAAAGTGGAATAACAGCAGAGGATAACAGTGTCGTGCGGAAATGGCCTTGCACTTTCCATTCCTTGTCATCTTAAGCTCAGTTGTTTAGGGTCAGTCACTATCTGTCCACTACCCCAGGAGGAGTACTGAGAGAGTAAAACAGGATCTCCCTCTGTTTATTATATTGAGCTCTTTAGAATAAAGATAGGACACTAACATAATATATAAACAGGCTGCATCATTTTCAGCAAAACTTCCATTCCAGTCACTTCATAAACAGACCCTGGTCTTCCGAAGTATGAAAGTTAACTTTTCTACTCAAGATCTCTTAATTTTTGTGATGGAACTATGGAGGACAAGTCTTTTCCTGCTTTTTTTCTGGCCCACTCATTACTTTAAAAGCTTTTGTCAATGTATTTTCCCTGGGACCAATGACATCAACATGCTGAGAGCAGTAAGAAAGGATGGAAGGGAATCTAATGTCAACAGAACCGTCCATCTTTCCAATGTCTGAGTGCCCAGAGCTGGTTTTGCCATGCAGCAAGGAAAACCAAGTTGGCACCATGCTGACAGTGTTGATTAAAGCAAAACTTGGTATCAAAATGGATTTAAAAGTGTCAGTTGTAACAAGTTGGTGGTAGCAGCATTTGGATTTTGCTTCAATCAGCAACACACCTTGGACAAGTGCCGCCTGTGCCCAGAAAGAGATACTGGAGTGAGGGGAACTGTGGACTTGAAAGAATATGCGAATATTATAAAAATGCAGAATTTTGCTTTTGTTTTTAAAATCAAGATTCTCACTGTTATGATCGCAGAGAAACAAACCTGGAACCATGTAGGAAGATGTTGGTGCTTGTGTTCAGGCAGGGGGTAGGATTCTGGTATCTTGCAGACACTACCATCTGCCCCAAGGCTATTATTCCTGCCCACTTATTTCAAGCCTTTCCCCTTATCATAATTCCTTTCCCTCCTCTGCCACCTCAGCTCTTGCCTCAAGACTTCACATCCTTTTGAAAACCCTATCATTATACAAGCAGAATTATGCAAAATAAAGGCAAGCAAATTATTTAATTTGCATAATTTATTCCTACCAACATCATTTGTACTTGCTTAGTATTGAGTGCACGAAGCCCTCGCTACCATAGGACATTGTGCAAAAGCATCAACAAACTCATGGGACATCCCTGTAAGGTGGGACAACACAATGGAGCACAAATATAGTATTCTCAGCTCCATTTTCTCTCACAAAACTAAAGCAAACATGGAAATATTTCTAGGGTAGAATTAGAGAACACTTAGCCTTTTCTACATAACAACAGCCCTCCACTGAAAACTGGAGTTCTGATCCTAACATGAACTGAGCCAATACTACCCTATCTCAGCATCATAGGGTTAACCTGTTCGTCCCCAGCCCAGAGATTAAAAAAGAGCCAACTAAGGTGGAGGAGCATTTCTTGGACCTCCCTATGCATAGTAACAGGCAAAAATTGGCAATTTCAGTAAGTATTCCATGTTCCTGTTCCCAGTATTACCTTTGCAATTTGAGTCTGGGTACAGTTATTTGTAACAAAGCAAGCTTAATGAACTGGTCTGAATGTTGGACTAGGATTCCAGGAGAGACTGGAGTTTAAGCTCCAGTGCAGCCATGGAAAACCCAAGTGAGGGAAATCATGCTCTTTCAACCTCAGGGAAAGGCAATGGCAAACTCTCCTTAATAACTCTTGCCAAGAAAATCCTAGGCTAGGGTTACCATAAATTGAGCCATTTCTGCACAACACTGTTATAGTGCTGTTATTCCACTTTCAACATCCCATGGAATTCTGGGGTTTACTGAGGCCAAGGAGCTCTCTGACTGAGAATTCTAAATGCTTCTCCCTAAACTGCAAACCCCAGGATTCCATGGGATTTTGAAAGTGGAATAATAGCACAGAGTAGTGCAGAAATGGCCTCTGAGTTGATCTGAAGACACAAAACAACATCGCAGGCATTCATGAAGATACTGCCATCTTTAAAACTGTTTACCCAGATTCATACCTTGTGTCTCAATAATCCTTTTCAATCCAGGTTGACATTTGTTTTGGAGAGAGAAATAGCTCTGGTCATCTTCTTGAATGAGAGACTGGTTACTGTTGCTGTTGGCTTTGGTGGATTTCTCAGTGGCACTCAGTAATATTAGCCATAGTGTCCTTCTGGAATCATCACTTAATTGTAGGGGTGTCAGTAATACCTGCAAATGTTCTCATCCTCATCTGGTTAGAAAGGGTGTATCAACAAGTCAAGACACCTTGTCAAAAATTATCTGTTGCTGCAAGGTTTTGTCAACCCTGCACGAGACCAAAAAGAACAGCACTTTTGTCCCCATTAGCAGTACCTGTAGCAAAAATATTGCAGTTTGTATGACTTCCCCCTTCCAGGATTTTGTTCACCATTTATTTTATATAAAAATACATTTCAATTTTTTAAAAGTTGGGGTTTTGCAAAAACATATAACCATTGAAAATGTGCAAAACCTTACTCAGTGGAGAGAAAACACTTTGTTCTCATGTGTGAGAACAAAATAAGTGATAATTTACATCTCTACCTAATTTGGAACTTAGAGGGACCACATGATAGGGGGTGCTATCTAGTCTACCTGAAAATTTCCTGAATGGTGCTCAGGGAGTATGACTGTGCAATCTGGCCATTGGTCTGTGGGATTCTTCGGGACCTTATTTTATTCCCCGTAAAACATCTCTGGGAGTTTTAGAAGCCTCCTAGGAGATATTTCAAACTGGGGTTGGGTCTCATCCTTGTGCTATTGATTTTCACCTCTACATCTCTTTTTCAACAAATGCCAAGGTCCTGAACTGTTGCCTGGATGCAGAGATGGAGGGACTAGCAATGGGGGGTGGGGGGGATGAGCTCACTTGAAATAAGGCAGAGATGCTGATGATGAGTAGGCAATCCAATGTAGAAATGGGATAACAACCTGTTCTGAATAGGGTTGCTCACCCTCAGAAACACTTGATTTTCCCAGATAGTTGGAATTGCTTCTGGATGCTCACTTGGCTGCTATGGCCAGGAATGCCTTTGTCCTGTTTCAGGTGATAGCCCATCCTGTAGAATACAAACTTGGCCGCAATAACATATGCATTAATTACTTCTCCTTTAGAGTAGTGCAACTCATTCTGTACAGAGCTGCCTTGGAAAAGTGATCAGCATCTGTAGTCAGACTACTTTCTGGGGTATTTCTGGCCCTGTTATTTCCAGCTGAAATGCTTCCTGTTTTTTTCTTTCCGGGCCCAGTTTAAGGTGCTGGTGCTTACCTATAAAGCTCTAAATAGCATGGAGCCAGGCTATCTGGAAGACTGCCATCTCTAATCTGATCTTCTCTCACAGGATAGGGGTCTTGTGACACATCCTTCCACCAACAGTGTCAAGTTGGTGGAAATGTAGGACAGGACCTTTTCCACAGCAGCCCCTTGATACAAGCACTCAACCTGGCGGTAGGGGAGCAGGGGAGGAAGCAGAGGAAATGAGGCACTTAATAAGTAGAGAGGTGGTACAGGAATACCTGGCCGCATTGGATGAATTCAAGTCTCCAGGGCCAGATGAATTGCATCCTAGGATATTAAAAGAGCTGGCAGAGGTCATTTCGGAACCGCTTGCTATAATTTTTGAGAAATCTTGGAGGACAGGAGAAGTTCCAGCAGATTGGAAGAGAGCAAATGTTATCCCCATCTTCAAGAAGGGAAAAAAAGAGGACCCAAATAATTATCGCCCAGTCAGCCTGACATCGGTACCCGGAAAGATCCTGGAGCAGATCATTAAGCGTTCAGTTTCTAATCATTTAGAAAACAACGCAATAATCACGAGAAGTCAACATGGATTTCTCAAAAATAAGTCATGCCAGACTAATCTGATCTCTTTTTATGATAGAGTTACTAGCTTGATAGATGAAGGGAATGCTGTGGATGTAGCATATCTCGATTTCAGTAAGGCCTTTGACAAAGTTCCCCATGACATTCTTGCATCAAAGCTAGTAAAATGTGGGCTAGACAGGGCTACTGTTAATTGGATATGTAATTGGTTGACCGACCGAACCCAACGGGTGATCACGGATGGCTGCTTTTCATCCTGGAGAGAAGTGACTAGTGGGGTGCCACAAGGTTCTGTCCTGGGCCCAGTGCTGTTCAATATTTTTATCAATGACTTAGATGAAGGAATAGAGGGCATGCTCATCAAATTTGCAGATGACACCAAATTGGGAGGGGTTGCTAATATGCCAGAGGACAGGATCAAAATTCAAAATGACCTGGATAGATTGGAGAGCTGGAGAGCTGGGCCAGGGCGAACAAAATGAAATTCAACAGAGAGAAATGTAAGGTCCTACACTTAGGCAGAAATAATGGAATACAGAAATATAGGATGGGGGACACGTGGCTGGATAGCAGTACGTGTGAAAGGGATCTAGGAGTCTTCATAGACCACAAGCTGAACATGAGTCAGCAGTGTGATGCGGCAGCCAAGAAAGCCAATGCAATTCTCGGCTGCATCAACAGGAGTATGGTGTCTAGATCGAGGGAGGTACTGGTACCACTCTACTCTGCTTTGGTTAGACCCCATCTTGAATACTGTGTCCAGTTCTGGGCACCCCAATTCAAGAAGGATATTGACAAGCTGGAGCAAGTCCAGAGGAGGGTGACCAAAATGGTGAGAGGCCTGGAAAACATGCCCTATGAGGATAGACTGAGAGAGCTGGGTATGTTTAGTCTGCAGAAAAGGAGGTTAAGAGGGGACATGATAGCCATGTTTAAATATTTGAAGGGATGCCACGTAGAGGAAGGAGGGGGCTTGTTTTCTGCTGCTCCAGAAACCAGGACAAGGAGCAATGGATTCAAGCTGCAGGAAAGGAGATTCCACCTGAACCTCAGGAAGAACTTCCTGACAGTCAGGGCTGTCCGGCAGTGGAATCTGCTGCCTCGGAGAGTAGTGGAGTCTCCTACCTTGGAGGTTTTTAAGCAGAGGCTTGATGGCCATCTGTCGGGAGTGCTTTGAGGGTGTTCCTGCATGACAGGGAGTTGGACTGGATGGCCCGTGTGGTCTCTTCCAACTCTACATTTCTATGATTCTATGATTCTATGATTCTATGACTGCAGAATTCCCTCCCAAGTGGAGTTTTACACTGGCATCAACCATGTCTACGTTCAAATAGGCTGCAAAAATATGTTTTTATTCCATGTGATTTTTAATGAGTTATAGCATATAAAGCTTTGATTCTATTGTCTTTTTGTGTGTGCTTTGGTTCTTCTTTAGTCTTACTATTTAAAATGGATTTTTACATTTTATTTTAAATATTTTCACACAGCACCTTGCTAAATGCACTTCCGAAACCAAAAGTTGGCTTATAAATAATACATACTATTATTTAAATAGAAACATAAAAAATGTTAAGATCCACTACCAGTACCTATCCACCTGAAAGAGGTTTAGAGGAGATAACAATTTCCCCTCAGCTTGTAGTACCTAAAGTTTCTCAATCCTGCTGAAGGAAGGCAGAGAGAAACCAACATACAAGCGCGCACGCACACAAACCAACCACAAGTCTCCAAAACCTTGAAGAATCAGTGGTTTCCTTTTGCATTTCTGAAAAATGTTCCTCAGCTAGTGGTTCTGGAAATATTAGAAAGGATCCTGCTTTACCCTGCAACCCAACTCTAGTGAATGTGATAGAAAAGCTGCAGCGTCCACAGGCTCATTGTGCAGCAGAATGTGTTGGCTAAGCATTTCTGTGTAGGTAGGCACTGCTGCACTCACCCCAGGACAGGATAGAAGGAGTACCAGCTAGGAGCAATCCTTTCCAAATCTTCATGTATGAAGGCAAGAAGACTCAACCCTGAATTATACATGGATGAAAGAGCATCCACCCACGCTGCAACCTTTTACAAGCTTGCACCTCCCTGGAAGGAGGACTTCAGGGAGAGAAAGCTGAGGGTGGCAGAGCAGGAATAGGGGTTGGCACAGAGTGACATCAACACAGCTGGCTAAGGCAAGACTAGGAAAAGACTGAAGGAAAAGCACCAGGAGAAAGCAGCAGCATGCTGAGACACTTAGCTTTTTGCTCATGTCCCACTTGATCCACACTGGGAGGTCCAGCCTGCTCTCCACCCGCATTGAGGCTTCCAGAGTCCAAGTCATGACAGTGCCATGCAGTGGCTTTCCCAAGGGGGGCTGCTAGGCAAGGCAATGGCCACACTGCAGGGAGCCAGACACAGATAATGTCACAAATGAGATTGACTCTAATCCAAAAAGCCAAATCCCCTAATTGGC
This sequence comes from Ctenosaura bakeri, assembly GCA_948474755.1. Lineage (NCBI taxonomy): Eukaryota > Metazoa > Chordata > Lepidosauria > Squamata > Iguanidae > Ctenosaura > Ctenosaura bakeri. The sequence continues at coordinate 236,513 of CAOLHI010001432.1, read as the reverse complement.
AGCTCAGGACAAGTCTCTTTCCTGAAATAAAGCTGCAGCTGCTGTTGGAGAAGGTGACACCCAGATGCACCTCTGGATCCAGACAAAAACAAAGAGATGGGGAAAAAAACTCAAGTGTGACTTTAATGGGGCCACAGTGTGTTGGTCTGGGCTACGCAAGACCTTGGAGAGTGAGAGTGAACATGCTGGGGCGTTCACAGCCAGGTCCAGAGGGCGGTATGGATGGGACAAGGCTCTGTAGCCAACAGAAGCTGAGGAAGTTGTGGGAAGACTTTGCCTGGAGAAATCATGAAAGGGGAGCCGGTTTTTAGTTGTTCATTTTGTTATTGTTGTATTTTTACTGTGGGGATGGTGAGAGGTGCTTGTGAGGTTTTCCCCTCCCAAACAATAGGCTTCTTTAACTGGGTGTGTGGAGGGGTGCCATTTGCTGCTCCACAATGGGTAGCAAAATGTTTTGTGAAGACCATGCTTCCCCTTCGTTGTAACATCTTTATGATCCATCTGTAGATAAACATTCTTTACTCTCACCTTAGTCTGGGCAGATTACTTTTTTTACAGACATCCAGTCCTTAAATTGAAAGCCAAAGATTAATGGGATGGTGTGTCCTCATATACTTCGAAATCCATCTTAATGTAAAAATGAGAATAAGCTCACACACAACCAAGCATCTACAGAATGTGCATCAAGTATGCGGCATTAACCAAAATGACGAAACATCAGCCCAGGTCCTCACAGGGTACCTGGGGATGTGGGCACACCAGAAATCACTGAGATTTTGGGGGCCTTCCAGACAAATGTGCTTTTCAGAAGGGTAGTGAGTGCCAAATGATGTCGCCCTGGTAAATGTGGAATAATTATCATTTTCCAGAACTCAACCCACTCAGTTCAAATGTTGGGAAATAGCGGTTCTTTCCTCAGGAAGCACACCGGCTGTGTTGTTTGAGTTTATTGTGCTGGAGGAAGGTGGTTGCAGGAGCATCCAAGGCAGAGATTAGTTATTGCTGCCTGTTCCCCATGACATGCTCTATCACGTTCATCAAGATATACCAGGATTCACAAAGCATAGCTCCTCCTGCCAAGGGAATAATCCCAGTTCTCAATGGCTCAGCTAAATTTATTTCCTTATTTGAGAAACCTCCCTGCTAGCAAAGACATGCATGTCCAGGGGACTAAGCTCACAACAGAACCCATCTGGCTCAGCCGGCTGGAGGCTGAAATGCATACTGGATTAGAAGCAGGAGGATGATGAACACACAGTGATGCAACCAATTTAGCAGAAGAGTGCAGCTCATCAAGACACTGGGCAAAACAATGTAGCTAAACTGGGGGAAAGAAAAGGAAAAGCATGGCTGTGATCCTGTTGGGGACTTACATCTTTGTAAGAAGGTGAACATATGCAGGAATTAGAATTAAGCAGTTCCGTAACATCCATATCCAGTTAAGGACTGCTTTAAAGTTACTACGCAGGGGAGCCAGCAAAGTGACTGATGCAGAACGTGGTGTATCGGGACACCGGCTAGGAAGTGCCAACGCACATCAAGACACTCTTGCTGGCACCCCATACACATCTTTGCAATTCACTAACAAGGTTTCTTAGTATGTGTAACATACGTAACATACACCTTAGTAAAGGATTCTGGCCACTTTCTTTTTCATTTTGGATCAGCATGGAGAAAATGAGGAGGACATAGGGAAGGCACAAGGCTTTCTTGCATACATGGCGTTTCCCAGTACATATGTAGGTCAGCCTACTAACTTTTGATTTCGTTATCTTGGATCTTGCTACTTCTCACTTTTCCTGTAACACTTTAAGAAAACTTGCATTGGTTACAGTTCAGCAAGGCATAGATAAGGGGAAAGGAACTGAAGTGGATTGTAATCCTCCCCTCACCCGCCTCTCTTACAGACACTTACATATACACACACACACAGTCTCTAGGTTTGAAGCAGATCACGCTCTGGTCCTCTTGACAGAACAGTGATAGCCAAACTGGCAGAAGCCTGAGAGCAGCTGGCTTTCACACCTTTTAAGTGGCTACAGGAAAGGGTATTGAAGAGTGTTGGGGAAAAAATAAACGCCTGGACCCCACATCAAATAACCAGAGAAACACTGCCCTAGAATAGTGCTACACAAATGGTAGTCACTGGATTGGTGTTGGTCGTCAAGTCATTGAATGCCAGTCCCTAGCAAGGATGCAAAGAATATTTGAAAACTAAACAAATGGTCAAAATGCATGTTTTTTGCACGTCAAGAAACCCAGAAGAGAAGAATCCTAGACTGACAAGAATATTCACATTTTGGGACTTATTCTGCAGAAAATTCTCATGTGATTAATTTGCATACAAAACAAAGTTTTCTGCACAACTAACAGCTTTTTCTGTGCAGTAAATACCGGTAATATTTCTGCGCAGAAATAGTATATTTTCTGCACAGGAAATGTTGTTTTCTGCATAAAAAAAATCTTCTATGCAAAACAACCACATGCAAATTTTTGCAGATTAAATCCCGAATTGTGAATAGGTTTCAAAAACTGTGTGTTTTTTAAAGACTTTCTCATAGCCAGAAGTGAGGAGTTACATTCTTAATCCCTAGTGAGTTTCCACGAAAGAAAAAAACAATTGAAACCATTGTTATTAATTTTATTTATTCCCTGACTTTTCCCCAAAATTGGTCCCTCCCACATGGAGAAAAAAAATCTAATTGCTGTCTACCACCTCAGAGAGCTTGAGAAGTACTGCCCTTGAAAGCTTCATCACTGATCAGGGATTTAAACTTGGGCATCTCTGGCCATACTCTGACACTCTCTTACTTAGGTGAAGAAATCTTTTGCCCTCCAAATGTGTAGGATTACAAATTCTGCACTTCTATGCTGGCTGAGGCTGAGACGAGTTCAAGTCCAACATAGGTCGTCAGTCAATGACTCACAAACCATGCTTTAACAACAACACCACAGCAAAAGATGCAATACTACCCTACGAAGCACTGAGTTTGAGTATCTGGGAAAAGGGACTAACTTCTACAGAAGAACAAGTAGCATCTTGTAAAAAGTATTTTATTACTTTCCTGAAATACCCCTGGATAAAAGGGGAACTACTGCTAATGGCTATAGGATGAGGGGGCTGAATTATCTGTGAGTTCAAAGAAGCTCTTTGTCCCTTTTCCAAGCGACCTTGAGAAGTGGCCCAGTCTGGCATAGCTCAGAGAGCCGGCCATGTTGCCTTTCATGCAAACAATAGGCAGCTAATTTTAGTAGGTTTCTTCCACTGCTAGGTTGGCCCTGAGCTAATAGTGCTGTGTAGGAGTCAACACTGCCATGGGCACCTGTAGGCATCTGAACACAAGCAGACAGGATAGGACAAAAGCCCGGGGCATCAGGCAAGTAGCACTGTGATGTGGGGAGAACTTCCACCCCAGCCTTCCAAACTCAGCAATTAAGCAACTAGCAGGGCACTATGCAACTGTACCCTGAAATATAATTGCTCCCCATGGGTGGGAATGGAAATGCAACAGCAGCCGCAGCAGCTGTTTTCAACTAAGGAGAGTCTAACTCCCTCCCCACATCCTTCTAGCCATGCAGCTACCACCAGCTCCAGAAGGAGGCTGTGCTGTGGGTGGGCAGCATGCAGGGGCTTCTACACTGGCAGCCAGCTGCCCTCTTTCTTGTACGGCTCACCAGCACAGTTGCTGTTGCTGCCTGCACCATGCACAGGTGATTCATGTTCTTCAGCAATGGGGCACATGTGTGTGTGCACGTTTACCTTTGCGTTCTCTGAGTGAAGGAGGTACCACCCCCAGGCCTCTGCTCTGGATCTTCCCATGCTGAGAATGTCCAAAGGGAAGAAGAGCTGATGAATTATTTTTAGCCAGGCCTTCCAAAAGGAAAGGAGGTGAAGGAAGATGAGACAGCAACAAGGGAAAGTTTCTGCCCAGACCCCACCCAAGAGCATCTGGGTTCCTGCTGACTGGAGAGGTTTTTTAATGCTTATGTCAGCTTTCTTTAACCTGCAGCTCTCCAGATGTGCTGGGCTACAACACCCATCATCCTCATTCAACATGGCTTGTGGGGAATGATGGGAGCTGTAATCCAGCATATAGGCAGGTTTCCAGCCTCATGTGAAGAATGTACAACACTCTCATAAGAGGATACACCTTTCCACAACACTCATTAACACTCACTAATTTTATTTATACACAAGACACTACCGCACCCACCTCTCTATGTATGTAAAAATAATTATTACTCTGCTTTGTCTATTCTTTTCTTTTCTTTTTTTTACCCATAAACTGGTAAAAACTGGTATCACTACATGCTTTTCCCAGAAGGTCTCCCATACCAAAAAAAAAAAAAGGAAGGAAGGAAGGAAGGAACGAAATTCTTATTCTGGATGCTGCCCTGGCTTGTCCCAGCTGCTGGTTCTAGCAGAAGGGATGAGTTGATACCAGGGAGCAGCAGCGATGTTTACAGCTAGCCCTCTGCCTCAACCAGGGCCCAATAGATGCTGAGACTCCTAAAAGATGACCAAAAAAGATGCCCCGACTGTATTATCCAACCCACATGTATTTTTCTAATTCATTGTTGGTATTTTTTTTTCATTTAGTGGTGCCCCATAATCTGAGGCCCTAAACTGGAATTTACTTAAGCCATTTCTGCACTAGACTGTTATAGTGCTATTATTCTACCTTCAACATCCTATGGAACCCTGGGGTTTGTAATTTAGCCAGGGGCTTTTACAATTCTCAGCCCTTTGGGTGAGCCCTGAGCTGAGCTCTCAGTCCTGAGCTCTTTGGCCTCAGTAAACTGCAAACCCCAGCATTCCATAGGATATTGAAAGCGGAATAACAGCACTATAACAGCCTAGTGTGGAAATGGCCTTAGGTTGCCAGTAAATCCATCATTGATGCCAAGGTTTCCCATCCCCACTGCCTGCACAGTCCTGGGGGGTACTTCCAGTTGCTTTTCTGCTTGCAGACAAGAGGAAAAGCCCCAGACTAAGCCTCCCCTTCCCTCTCCAAGGCGGCCCCTCCCGAGCGCCCTACTTCCCACACACACAGGGGCGGCCAAAGGAGACCAGCAGACCACCTCTGCCGCCGCCGCCCACTACCATTGTGCAGCCCCGGTCCACGCACATGTGTTTCTAATGCACCCGGAGCCCCAGGGAGCCGGCGTGCGGAAAAACGGCACCAAATTCCTTTCTGATCAAGTCATGGGCCCCGACACCAGCAGCAGCAGCAGCGGCCTCCGCAAGGGGAGGGGCACCGGGGCCGGCCAGACCCTGGACGCGGAGGAGGAGGGGGCGCACGGGGGGGGGGAGCGGCAGGGAAGGAGAAGAGGAGGGCCCAACCGCGCGACCCCCTCCTCCTATTGTCGAAGGGGCAGGACTGGGAAAGAAGGGTGGCTTGGCCTTATGGGGCGGGGAATCCTTCAGAGTGTGTTTAGGGATTCCGTCAAACTCCATTTCCGCACTAGCCTGTTATAGCGCGATGATTCCACTTTCAACGTCCTCTGGAATCCTGGGGTTTGCAGTTTCGGGAGGGGCCGGCGGGCCCCTCCCGAAACTGCAAACCCCAGGATTCCAGAGGAGATTGAAAGTGGAATCATCGCGCTACAACAGGCTAGTGCGGAAATGGTGAAAGTAACACCATCAACCCAAAGGCTTCCCCGCTGCCTTTCTCGCCCCCTCCACCTCTGCTGTGGTTGCTCTCTCTACGGCCCTCCCTCCTCTCGCTGCCAGACCCGCAACCCAAATCCCCCACCCTCCAGCCCACCGAGGAGGGTGGCCCAGGCTCCCGCGTCGCCCTGATGGGGCCAACAAGCGCCGCGCCTCGGAGACAGCAGCCAGCGGGCGCTTTCCGGGGTCCCTGGAGGGGGGAGCGGGGTCCTACGCGAGGAACCCCGACGCCAACACGGGGAGAGGGGACCCCAGCAGCCCCTTCGCGCTGCCCCCGCCTCGCCTCTCCTCCTCCTCCCCCCTGCAGCCTGGCTCGCTCTCTCTTCGCCCCTCCCGCGGTTCTCCAGCTCTCGGGCCGCCCGCCGACTTGAAACGCCGGAGTCACGTCACGTGCGATCCCGATCGCTGGGGGAGGAAGCAAAGCAGAGGGAAAGACCGGTTCCCGCGGAGCCCCTCCAGGCTGCCGGCCTTGCCGCTCCCGCGCCCGTGCGCCCCCCTCCTCTGCTCCGACCCCGGGACCACCCAGGTGGGGCTGAGTGTGGAAAAGAAAAGGTTGCTGGCGGGCAAGAGGGAGGGCCGGCCAGCAAAGCCCGAGCGCTCCGCTCTCCACCCCGCCCCGCGGACGAGTCTTTTGTCCGTCCCTCGCTCGCTGGCGGCGGGGCAGAAGGCAGTTTTCTGCCACGTTCAGCACTTTTGCGGCTCCCGATCTGGGGGAGGCGCTCCGGCTCTCCCACGGCCAGGCCAAAATGGGATTGATGCCCTTCCGCCGCCCAGCAAGCAGGCAGGCAGGCAGGGAAGCGTGGCCGGGGGAATTTACAGCCTTGGTCCCCCCGAGGCAGGGGTCTCTCACCCCGATGACCTTGAGCCGCGGGACCTGGTCCGGTGCCCCCTCCCCTCCCTCCCCCCGCCCGCAGCAGCCTTCCACTTTCTCCCTTTGGGGCTGGATTGCAGACCACACGCCCTGGTGCATTGACAGCTGCTGTCCCGCTAGGGTGGGGTTCGCGGCATAAAGAAGTTATTGTTCAGCCCACCCCCGGCTGGCTGGCTGGCTCGCACTCAGCGCCTTTCGGGGAAGAGGGACCCTGCCTTGGCACCCGCTTCCTAAAAGCCCCGCCAGGGCTTGGTTTCGGACAAAGGGGGAGGCGCGCGGTCTGCTTCTCCAGATTTTGTTGCCGGGCCCGCGTCCTGGAACATTCCTCTGAGCACGTGCAGAGTGCTGCGGTTCTTTCAAAAGGCCAAGTCACTCCGTCTGTGCTCTCTCGCCCACCACATTCAGGATTTAGGGTTTTCCCAGGAAGCTCAAGTCCAGGGCGGCCGCAAACTCCACCGGCGGAGGTTGCTGAGCGGGGATGTTTTCTCACACATCTTTGGAAAGGGTTGATCTGCGCCTGCGATCCCCTCGGCCGTATTGAAAGGACATCGGAGCTTTTCAGATTTGTTCTCCAAATAATTGACTCGGACAACTGTGTGCTGGAGCTACCGAGACCACGCCCACGCTCCCCCAGATACCAGCCACCCAGAAACCGGGGGGGGAAGGGGACGTTTTTCCGGAAAGAAGAGGAAAAAGCCACACTTGTAAGACAAAGGCCATTTCCACACTAGACTGTTACAGCGCTATTGTCCCACTTTCAACAGCCTATGGAAGGAATCCTGAGGTTTGCAGTCTAGGGAGCGGCTTCAAAGGTCCCTCCCTAAACTGCAAACTCCAAGATTCCATAGGATGTTGAAAGTGAAACAATAGCGCTATAACAGCCTAGTGCGGAGATGGCCAAATTCACAGTCAAGCTTGCCAGAGGGGGGTCCTCTGGCCCACCTCCCTCTTCAAAGGGTAGCAGAGGCGCATGTGGGTATGGGGGCAGCCGACCCAACTCTGCCCTGAATCTCCAAAGTGCAGATATACTTCAAAGCCTCTGATAAGGAAGCTCCTTTTTACAAAGTGTTTTCATGCCTGCCCAGCAGCCCTTCATCCTTATCCTTTGTCTAGCTGGAAGCTTTTGAGCAGTATTGGTATTGGAAGGAGGTCTGTAGAAACATACTGTTGGTGTTGGGTTGCAGCAACATATCCCTAGTAAGCAGTGCAACCAAGGTTGCACGGGGGGGGGCCGAATGGGATTCTGCTCTAGCCAATCCTATTGTGTGTAGCTGTGTGTGCCTTGCTACAAAATATAAGGTAAACAGCAGCTAATTCCAAAATTTTCATTAGTTATGTGTGATCAGCAAAACAGAAAGAAAAGTGGGGAGCAAATAAGCCTAATTCACCAGCAATCCCCAGAACCGTTAAAAAAGCAGAGATCTATAAGCATGGCCACCAAAACAGAAATCATAAGACAAGTAGATGCATTTTGGAAGAAGCCTTCAAGTCGTCATTAGAAGGTTCAGATGTTTTTACTTATGCAAGGCTTACCTGCTGCCTGCCACTCCAGTGTTCCTCTAATACAGGGATGGGCAACTCTAGCACTTAATACATGCTCAAGCATGCTTGCTTTCCCACCATTTATGTTAATAGATGGCAGGGTGTATATAAACTGGGGGGAGAATGAGGGCATTGCCTCCCAAATAAGAAATTTTCTCTGCCAATTAAATTTTCCTTCAGTTTCCAAATTTCTAGCATTGCAAAGAGTGAGACACTGAAAATCACTCACACCTAAACTCTTGCCTTTGCTGTGTCTGCATTCCCTCAGTCACTTTGCCTGCCCCACTTTTTTGGATGCCTGAACTGTACTTCAAAATGATCAACTGAAGTTTTAAGTCACTGCAATGTTAAAAATTTCAGACTGAAAGAAAATTTCATCAGTGGGCCAGAATGATTGTGGAAGAAGCGGCCTCATTTTGACACACACCCCACAGCTACATCCCTGACAGATGGGCAGTTATGTCCAGAGGTTGGAGGGAGGGGTTGCTTACAACTCCCATTGGCCCTAGGCAGCATAACCAGTGGTTAAAGATTATAGCAGCTGCAATCCCAAAACATCTGAATGCCACAATTTGCACAGCTAGCCCCGATGTGAGCCCCGTGTGAGATTCACACATACCTAAAGAGGCTTGCAGTAGACTTAAAGCAGTGACTGCCAGGCTTAAGATCTAAAGTACCAGTTAAGGAGCTGCTTGGGAAAAAGAGGAACCTTGCAGGAAGAGAAACATTTCCAGCTGGGCCCCAGATGGAAAGGGGTTTCCTCTCCCACACTCTGAGGGCAAGCTTGATGAGAGTGCTTATGCTGTTCATGGTGCAGGAGGGAACAAAGGAAAGCCAGCCAGCTCACAGAGAAGCAATCTCAAATAGTAGGATGGCAAGTATGGATGGCTGAATTGAGGAGCGGGGAGAAAAAAGGATGAAGTACCAGGAAAGGTATCCAGGGGAGGGGAGGGGAGGGGAGGGGAAACTGAGTGGAAGTCTGGAAACCAAGCCTTATGAGGAACGACTGAAGGAACTGGATATGTATAGCTTGGAGAAGAAAAAACGGAGAGATGACACGATAGCTATCTTTATCTGAAGGGATGTCATGTAGGAGAAAGTCCAATGCACAGAAAACACAGCTTGTTTTTTGCTGCTCCAAAACTAGCACACAAACGAATTGATTCAAATCAGAAGAAAAAAGATTCCGCCTAACCAATAGGAAGAATTTTTTATTGCAAGAGCTGTTCAACAGCAAAATAGATTGCCATGGAAGGTGTGGGTTCTCCATCTTTGGAGGTCTTTAAACAGAACTTTCAGGATTGCATTAGATGTGTATTTCTACATGGTAGGGGGTTGAACTAGATGCTCCTACAGTCTCTTCCAGCTCTAGGATTTTTTGATTCCTTGATTCTAAGCAGGGGGAACCAGTGTGGTGAAATGGCTGGAGCAGCTTCCTCTAAGTTTGCGCACTTCAGATGCTTTGAACTATATATCCCATCATCCCTGATGCCAGCCATCCCATGCCAGCTAATTTACAACAGCTGTAGTGTAAAACATCTGGGTGGTGGGTGATGAAGGGCTGACTGGGTTAAAGTGAAAAATAAAAGAGTTAGAGAAACTCCACTTAATTCCTCCCCCAGTCATTAAGATCACTGGACCAGTCACACTCTCTTTTAGCTTGACCTACTTCATAGGGTTGCAGTGAGGACAAAATGGAGGAATGAGGGTTGTATCCTGAGCTTGAAGGAAGCATGTTTTAAAAAGGTCTTGGTATGATAGGTAAATAGAATGAGATGGCTAACACAGTATTGGAAACAAGAATTGTCTTTAAAGTTATAAAGAATTACATTAGTAAAACTTGGAGCTAGAGAACTAACTTATGTCATGATGTGAATGGCCAGTTAGCCTTTCAGGAGGCTTAGGGGGGGTGTAGTATTTATTCTTTGAATTCCTATTGGCTGTAGCCTGGAGTGCACTCTGGCAAGTACCAGACAAATGCTGTCTCTCTGGAGAGATGGGACTCAGGTGAGTTGAGGGCAGCCACTGCCCTTGAAACAGTTCACCAAAGGGACATCAGACTCTCTTCAGGCTAGATTTCTCTTTGCCCTCCCTTCTCCATAGACAAGAAACATTGCCTTGGAAACAAATCCATTAGCACACCCAGAGCACTCAGTCCCACCTCTAGCAGCAGACAACTCGAGGAATGACCCCATTTTCTATTCAAGGGATTTTCTCCCACACTGACCTTTCCCTGCCATTTCTTTTCCTCCCTTGCTGCCTAAGCTCTTTGAGGCTCTTCAATTGCCCGTGGTCCAGATCAGCAGCTATCCAGCCTGCCCCCAAAATGCCCCAGGGTCTTTATTGGATAGGATCCCAAGAATTTTGCTTGGTTGTTCCTTCTCCATTTTCTCGAGTTAGTGGTATAATTTGTACAGTGTCATCTATGTTCATAGCCTTTCACAGTGGGAGGGCAAGAAAGGACAAGTCTCTGCTCCAAGGGGCTTACAATCTAAAGATTTGGGAAGAAAACAAGAAGATTCTGGTTCATCCTCCCTTTCTGTTCCTCTGAGATCTCCTTTATCTTTGTAGGTGACCATTCCTCCCACCCCAGATATGTGCCTTTCTGAGCATGGAATATCCCCTAAATGTGTTTGTCATTTCCTGCCACAAACTCCCACCCTGTTTATGGTTAGTGGATGCAAGCACACCATGTGCAGGCTGCCTTTCAGGCTGAAGAGGCCACAAGGCCCAGTTTCTGAGCTGGAAACAGAGGGGAGTGTCCTTAAAAAGGGAAGGAACTCGGCAAAGAGGAGCAGCTGGAGGGAAGAGGAGGAGGGGATCTCCTCTGGGCTGTGAAGCTCTGGGGGTGGGGAAGGGAGAAGAAAGAGGCAGCTGCAGCAGCAGCACACCATTTACTCACACTGGTTGGGCCAGCAAGGGAGGTGAAGTAAGATAAAATGTTGATAACTGTTTTTGAACAAAATAACCACAGAAGAGCTGTGGCCATCTATATGGCTCTCCACAAGCCACTGCAAAGCTCGTGCATGAGCAGGCACATCCTGACACCTTCCAGCAGGTGCTATTGGATTACAACTCCCATCAGTCACAATCAGCTTGATGGACAGGGATTATTGACTTTGTTATCCAAACATCTGGCACAGTGGCATCTCATGATACATGACAAAAGCTATGTTTTTTTTTTCCTTTTGTGACCTATGGGCTACTGATTTGGGCAGCCCTGGGAAACACTGTAGTAGCAAAAGTGAAGGAGCTGGCTTCACCAGTAGGTTGAAAAAAAAAACTGGCTTAATTGCTACTTATGGCCAGAAAATATGCCCTGACCAGAGAAGCCCTGGGAAAAGGAAAACCCTTTGGCCTTGGTATGATGCCACATGCCTACACCACTTCAGATGAAAAAGAAATACAGAAATGGTTGCTATACTTTCACAAGGATTTTGCCTTATAGAGATATAAGAGCTTTCTGCAACCTGAGTGGAAAGAGGAAACCACAACAGTGGTCCAGGGAACAGCACTCTTGGCAGACAGACAGAACCAGAATGAAGGGCAGGGTGTGGTACAGCTAGCATGAAGGGGACTTGAGAAATTGAAGAAACTATTTGCAGAGACAGAGGGACAGAAAGAACAAGCAAGCACCCCACACATGTCAGTAATGACTGAGGGAGTGAAGAGCAGTAATTCAAGGTAAATGAAACCTTCAATAACGATCATCTCTAAGTTTAAATTCTGAGTCAGTACTCTCTTTAAAAAAATGAAAAAATCTACGCACACTACAGAATTGGTCTCTAAAGTATATAAACTGCTGGTCATGGAGGTTTCTAAAAAGCAGAACCAAGTTCAGTGCCCCAGGACATACTACAATATCCAATTATTGCCAGTTGTATATGTAACACAGAGAGTACAAATGTTTTCTATTGTTCTGTGACTTGCTCATATGCAGAACGTTTTACATGTGGAATACACTGAAACTATAAGACTATGACTTAGGTTTCTTTCACATGACACAGTTATACCACCTTAATACCATTTCAACTGTCAAGCGTCCATCCTATGGCATCTTGGGATTTGTAGTGTCACTAGATATTTAGAATTCTCTGATGGGGAGCGGGAGTCCCTCCCCAAACTACAAATCCCAGGATTCCATGCAGTTATGGCCGTCAAAGTCCTATGCCTGTGTAGTGTGAAAGATGCCTGTGTCACAGTTGCCTGACATCGGGCACCGGTAGCTAGTGATCTGAACCCAGGTCTAAACATGCTGTTGCATAATAGGTACCTGACTGACTGCTCTATGGAAGTGAATTCACAACACTGCAAGATGAAGGGACTATTTTTTTTTGGCAAATGAGGTTCTGCTAACTTGGGCCCTTACTAGAAACCTTACCATTCAATACTGCTTCTCCAAAAGGGTTCGCACATAATGACCCTCCTGTCTGTGCCACAGCTGCAAATACCTTCATCATTTGCCATTAGGGCCATTTCCACACGAGCCTGTTCTAGCGCGATGATTCCACTTTCAACCTCCTCTGGAATCCTGGGGTTTGCAGTTCCGGGAGGGGCCAGACGGCCCCTCCCGGAACTGCAAACCCCAGGATTCCAGAGGAGGTTGAAAGTGGAATCATTGCGCTAGAACAGGCTCGTGTGGAAATGGCCTAAGTCTCAAAGCACGACCAAAGAAAGGAAGAGAACTCAGGAAGATTCCCTAATGCTCAGAGTGTGAGCATCCATTAAGCGGAAACAGGAACGAGGCAGGCCTCCTCATTAACACCTGCCCTGCCTCCCTTCCAGGGCTAGCGGGCTGTGGAAATGGAACACACGCCTATGGTTTTGGAGCCTTTGTAAGAGACGACTCCCCTTTCATCTCCTTCTCTCGGGCAGCCTTCAAATGGAGGTTTTTCTACGCAGCAGCAGGCCCGGAGACGAAAAAGAAGGGCTCCGGTTGAAACATCTGAAGCATCTCTGTGGAAGCCCCGGGCTCAAAGAAGGACAGTGAAAGGGGCTGCCTTGGCCCCATCCGGCCTCCAAAGAGAACGGCGGGGCCTTCTGGCCACAGCCAGAGAGTCCTCTCCCCTGCATCTCCTCCAGGCTGAGCCGCTACAAGGAAAGGATGCGGCGCTTCACGGGCCCTGCCCTCCCCGAGCTGGGATGGGCGCCCGCGGCTGCCTCTCCCTCCGGCTCCTGCGCCGCCGCCGCCGCCGCCTTTCCTCCCCTCTCAGACCCCCCTCCTTCCCGTCCTCCTCGCAGCCCACCAGCCCCTCCTCTCACGCCTTCAGACCCCCGCCTTCTTCTTCGACCAGCCCCACCTTCCTTTGTGTGGCGCGTCTCTATCAGATAACTTTCACCGCCCCCCCCCAGGCGGAGAAAGGAGGAGAGGTGGGGAGGGACGGCGGAAACCCGGGCTGGCAGCAGCGCCCAAGGCCAAGCCGGGCTGCCTCGGGAGGGCGCGCCGCAGGGAGCGAAGCAGGTGGAAGGGGCCGGGGGGCCGCCCCGCCGCATCCCAGACCCGGGGGAGGGAGGGAGGGAGGGGGAGAGAAGGGGGCGCCCTGGCACGGGGGGGGCGGCGGCCACACGGCAAGGGCGCGCCTCGGCACGCGAGTCGGGGGGGTGGGGGGTGGGTGTCCGTGTCGGGGGGGGGTGCGGGCGGGAACCAGGGGCTTTCACGTGGTGTCCCCGCCGCCCGAGAGCGACAGGGATTTCTGCGGGACGGGGGGCCGCTCATTCCGCGTGCCTCTTTTCGGCGCACTCGGGAGGGGGGGCGCCTCCTCGGCCGGTGCCTTCCTTGCGCCCCACAAAAGAGGCCTCGCCTAAGCCCCCCGACCTGGCCATGTTGCCAATGCACCATTTTGGGCTGCCGGGAATGGTTCCTCTCGCCCGCCCCCCGCCCGTCCCAGGTTTCGGGGCATCTTGCCGGCGGGAGGCGCAAAACCCCCCGGCTCGTCCTTCGGGGATGGTGGGGGGACGGAAGAAAAGGAGTGGCGCGACCCCCCCCAGAAAGCAGGCGGGCAGGCGCCGCCCACGCCCCCCTGCACAAAGCGGCGGGCGCCAGCGCCCCCTCCCCTCCCCACCGCGGGGACAAAGGGCCGGAGCCGCCCGCCCGCCCTCCCGCCCGCTCCTCCCCGCCGCCGGGGGCCTTACCAGTCGGTGGGGCTGTCTTCTCCGATCACCTCCTGATACGAGGCCAGCAGCTCCAGGCGGTTGGCGCTGAAGCCCACGCCAGCCATGCCGGCGGCGACGCTGAAGGATGCTGCTTCGGGACGCGTCGGGGAAGGGGGGCAGCCAGGGAGCCGCGCTCGGAGAGAGAAAGGCCGCCGCCTGCCTGCTCGCCTCGCAGACACTGCAGCAGCCGAAGCGGGCGGGCGAGCGAGGGAGCCGGGCGGGCGAGGAGCGGAGGCTCCGCCTGCCGCCGGCGCGCTCGGTCCTAGCGCCGGCCGGGCTCCGCTCCCCCTCCCACCTCTGGCCGTCCCCGCTCTCCTTCTCCCCAGCACCAGCCGCCTCCTCCCCCTCATTTGTCCACATGTGGGCGCCGGGAACCATCAGCCATCTTGCGTCGGATCGCTCGAGGCGCTTGGCGAGGCAGGGCGGTGGAGGGCGACCCACCACCCCCTTTAGCCGAGGAGCCGGAGCCAGCCACCAAGCGCCTTGGGAGTTGACCCCGAGCCGGTCTCACGACGCCGCCGGGTTTAAATTTTCAAGGCAACGGAGGTGCCGAGGCTACGGCCGGCGCCTCTCAAGGAAGCCCTTTTCTTCTCAGTCCCACCGGCCTTTTGCAGAGGTCCCGGCGAAGCTGGGCGCGAAGGGGCGCTCTCTGTACATGGCCCAAAGTCATTTTCGTTCATGTGTTTTGCATGATCAAACCCAACAGGGGCGAAGAGGACCATCAAATCTCTGCATGCACACTGTGCACCGCTGAATCTATTCAGCATTTGTCTTGAACTTTGTGACTCTGAAGAAGTTTCAGGTTTCCTGTGCAATGTGTAAGGCAACCCGTGAGTATTTGTCTGCCATCCCCTTTTTGTAACCGCAGCTCTTGGTAGCTACACAGCAATTAAGGCCTAGCTTTGAAGGATCAAAATTACATAGCCAACAGTAAACACAGAAGTGCTCCTTATTAATCAATGCTCTACTTACTATTAGATCCATCAGCAAGACTGGCATCACTATATAACCTCAAATTCTGTTTGGAGTAAGACCACCGACCGCCACTTCTTCCAGCCTCCCTCAAGTCCTTCTCTATTAGGAATCAGGAAGGATTTCAGACTCCTTCCTTGCTTCCCAGAATTGCTTTCACAGAAGATCTCGAAGGCTCACCCCCAGATTGTGTGGGCAGCTGTATTCTCATGGCGCCTTGTGAAGCAGGTGCCAACATTTGTCAAGTGTGAGGGTGTTTACATTTTCTACCCTTAGCATTGCATTTCTTTTCTCAGGCACCTGGCTTTTCTAGTCAAAACTCAAGAGGTTTCCAACATCAATGCACTCAGTTTGCTTCAATCAAAATTCCCAGAGTCCTCCATACAACATGGCCTGTGGCTGGGGAATCTGGGAATTGTAGTCCATCAGGTAACACTTGCCAGCTCTGCAGTCCTGAGGCCTCCCTAAACTCAAGCAGCAATTTATGAATGGAGTCTGGCTGGGACACCCATCTGCCCTAAACTCTGCTTATAGATTATCAACTAATTACTTTCCTTGCGATTATGTCCCCAAAGAATTCATCTACTCTGTGGCTGTCATGATGCTTTGGCTGCCTGGAAAAAAAGAAAACACCACTACTTAAAAAAAAAAGTGATATCCTTGCATTGGGGGTGGTGGAGAACTCTCCCAGGATGGGTTCTGTGATGACTAGACAAAGACTATCCTCATCTTACATCCCTTGCACAACACATCAAAGCCAGCACAAATCAGTTCAAAATAGCAAGAAACTGCAAAGAGCAAGGAAGTATCTCTCACCAAATATAGGATCAGTGATGACCACCAAAGCAGAAGTTAGAATAAGGATCAGCCACAGAAATTAGCCACTGAGAGGCCAGTAAAACAGAGGCAAGCTCATACAGCCTATAACAGCAAGGTCTGAAAAGAAGGAAGTACATGAAAGATTTTCTTAAGGTGTCAGGAGCTGCACAAGAATGATTAATTTAAAAAATAAATAGGAAGAAGAAACAATGCCTGAACTGAAGGGAATGGGGAGGGGGAATGGCCATGGCCTGTTAAGAAGACAGTGTCTCTGAATTTGTACCACTTCCCACCACCAAGAGGTCTTGATGCAAGGGTATACTAGCTTGTTGCTGTGTCTTCCAGTCATGTTTGATTTAGGGCACATTAAAGCAAACATATTATGGGGTTTTGTTGGTAAGATCTGTGTATTGGAGGTTTGTCTTTGCCTTCTTCTGAGACTGAAAGAAATGTGACTTGCCTGAAGTGACCCAGTGAATTTCCATGGCTGAGTGGGGATTTGAACCCTGATCCCAGGTCATCATACAACACTCAAACCATACCACCACTCTTGTTCTGTAAACTAGCTTAAGTAGGTGCAATTTTCTGGAGGATGTGTCATTAACTTTGAGCAAAGTACACTTGTAAGTATGGTCTTGCCAATACACTATTATCTTCCTCCATTTAATCCTAATGTGGTCGTTTTCTCCAGTACCTCCATGAATGATCACAGCACTAAAGCTTTTTACTTATTTATGCTAAACAACTTCCATGAGACAGCTGGTTTTTCATTTAATGTGGCCAAGAGCAAGATAGCCCTAATGAAGCTGAACTCCTAGCTACTTGTAACAAAATGATGTCTTATATGCTTGCTGTCCAGCCAGGCCATCCCAGTTTGTTGCCCTGAACCATTATTTCCCAGCACGTTGTCAGTCAAAACAACAGTACTACCATCTTCTTCAACTGTGACAATAATGCTGAGGTCTTGAGCCATGGATCTGAAAGCATCCCTTTGCTTCAAGGTGTCCCATATTGCAGCCCCACCTGTAATTTGCACCTGACTTCTCCATCTCTAGTATCCCATGCAACCCCTGTAGAGGCTCAATAACCACGGCACACAAATGTAAGAAAGAATTAAAACACATATTTTATTAGGCACTGAAGGAAGTCACCACTGTGGTGAGAAAGAATTACAGACTCCCAGCCGGACAGGATGGTTCTGGGAAGCACACTTCGATCAAAACAGAAATAATGACTCTTTGGTAGGGATGCTGTGGGGGTCAGTTCTGGCCCAGGAGTTGTGAGCTACTGGCAGATGCACATTGTATACTGGGGAGTGAACTGCATCTTCATGTCACAGTGAGGGAGAAAGTTTTGGCTGATGAGAAGAAGCTGGCAACTTGCAATGCCTCTGTTCTCCATGGCATTTTAGCATCATTTTTACTTGATTTGTTTCAACATATAGCACAATGCTTTATTCTAGCAAGAGCTAGTTTCACTCTGGAATTAGGACCTTCCTAGTCTGAAAACACTACTGTTCCCAAAGTAGAAGTTTTGGAGGACACATGTTTCCTCTTGACTTTGAGAAAAGCTATTTTACTAGTATAATATGCCTAGAGTGAGCTCCTATTACTAAGTGTGGAAGTAAAGACAAAAGGCAAAATAGATTGGCACAATGTTGATCCAGTCTGGATTGCAGGAGTGTTTTGCAATGCTTTCTCAGCAAGAAGAAATGGGTAGCCCCATCACAAAGGAGGCAGGGAGCAACAAAAACAAACCGTATTCTGATACACTTTGGGAAAAGCTGTTGCCCCCATGGACCTCACGACAAGCATGCATACACAGTGGAGATAATGAAAACTAGGGAAAGCCAGGTATCTTCACAATAGTGCTAATATCTGGGATTGTTCACTTAGGAAGTAACATTCCTGGGCCTCCAACTTCTTTGGTGATAGCTGGCAGAAGAACAGTGGTATGGGCAAGTGTCAAGTCTTTCTCACTAAGGACGCTATGGCTTCCCAGCGTGGGAGGGCTGCTGGTGATCCTGCCCCACCTGTGGGTGCTCATGCAGAATGGAATTCTATGTTTAAGGGAGGGAGGCAAAAAAGAACGACAGAAGGGAGGGGAGGAAGGCAGGGAAGGGAGGCAGGGAGGCAATAGTCAAAACCCATTTAACTGAATCCTCCTAAGTACTGAAAGGGAACCACGAGCATTGCACTCCCAGGGGGAATGATTGTCAAGTGAGGGGTCTCGGCTGAGTGCACTCTCTTCCCCCCTCCCGATCTCTCTTTCAAGACAGGATGAGCTGTGGAAAAGAAGGGATGCAGGGCTAGGGTAGGCAGCAGCTTGGGCAGTCGGGCATTCTCCTCCCCACTCCTCTCTCTCAGCTCTCTCTCTCTCTCACACATGAGAAAAAGCATGGCTCTTGCACAGTGGCTTGTCCTTTTTGGAGTAGAAAGTCTTTCCTTCCAAGTTGACCTGGCAGATCTGCAGAGAAAGGGAGCAACTCAGTAAAGCAAGCACCAGTAATTCTGCTCCCCACCCCACCCCTGTTTGCCTGCCCCCTGTTCATTCACAAGGACAAAGGGGAAGGGCAATGCCACAGAAGCTGCCCAGCATCTACCAATGCTCAGCTTCACATTGACATCTGTTGCCTGCTAAGATTTATTTGTCAGCTGTCAGCAGGAGGCATCAACTTTGCTTGCCACAAGGCAATGAAAGAAACCTGGATGGGATAAACCAAGCAGTTTCACTCTCTACACCACCAGCTGAAGAATCTTTGCTTGATAACATGCTTTATTCTAGCAAATGCTGCCCCTGCCTGTGAGCAATGTCTTGAGTCCTTTTATCACAAATTGTACCTGAAGTGTAACAGAGCAAGACTCTTGTAGAGCTGAAATAAGACTTGCTAGCATGTGTGTGTATGTCTTGTGTGTGCACTCACCGCACAGACGAAACAAGTATCGTGCCAGCTGAAGCCCAGCGCCTCTAGGAAGCGATCACCAGCATCTATCTTGAAGTCACAGCCACGGCATTTGGTTCCAAACATCTTCTCATAATCTTGGGGCAGCCAAAGTGGGGGAACAGGAAGGAGGAAACATTATGCTTGGGCCAAAATAATCAACAGGTCAAGCAAGGAAGAACATCTCTGCATGCATCCCCAAAACATAAATCTCTCATGCTTGCAAAAAGCAGACTGGTTTCCTTGAAGGGCCATATGATGATATTTTAGGAGCACAGCTGACTCAGATTATTGGTCCATCATGCTCAGTACTGTCTGTCTATGCTGACTGGCATCAGCTCTCTAGGTTTTCAGACAGAGGTCTGTCCCAGTCCCAACTGCTAGGTGTCAAGATCTGAGCTTAGGACCTTCCATCACCCACCCAAAGCATGCACTCTGCCTTTCCACTGCGTTGCTACTATGTGCAACTCAACATTAATTCAGAAGCTTCCTCTTTCATCCTAATCTACAAATCTGCTATTCCTGCCCAAGGTCTCCTTCTCTAGTTGTGATTTTTTTCCTACTATCTTACCCCCCGTAATACTCCAGCACACATGTCTCTGCTGTTTTAATCAGGGCCCTCACTGAGCTAACCAACTGTGATGTTGCTCTGGAGGCTGGTGGGCTGGAAGACCAAAGACACTGAGGAGATGGCAGACAGCCCTTGCAGTTATGTCAAGCAAGGCTGCACATGCTGTTAAGAATCCTGCACACACGCCCTCCCCACCCCACCCAGCTTCTGATGAAAGGCAGCTGTTCATTCATCTGGGAGAATTCCAGGCCCTTTCAAAATGTGGGGGTGGAGATAGAGGCTACTTCATTTCTGGATTCTTTCTCCCCCTATGAACCTCTCAGTGGAATATTCCAGAAAAGGATAGTGTTTGTCAGCACTGGAATGAAGGGAAAGAACAACATTTCCCAACATGCCCTATGGCCTGCTCTGTGATGCAGGTGCTATTCTATCATCTCCATAGCAACTTTGTGGAACTGGCACTGCCCGGCAACCATCACCAAGGGGGCAGCCAAGCCAGGGTCAGAGGAGGACGCCATTACAAGTGTTTTGTTTCCAAGGCTCCTGCTGCTGCCCACAAAAGTCAGGAAAGTCAAAAGTAGAAATACCATCAATGATCTATTCTCTACCCTGCCCTTCATTCTCTTCTGAAGAAGACTCGTCTGGTGCTAGATACTCCCATTCCAGGAAAGATTATGAACATTCAGCACACCTCTTATTTAATAATCTAGTACAAGGTTGTCCTAGGTGTCTCTCAAAAGAACCCCATTCCTTTTGGAAAGTCTTCAATCTCTCCCCTGCAAGTGTTGATTATAACCCCCATCATCATGAACCAACAGCTGTGCTGGCTGGGGTGATGAGAGCTGTAATTCAACACAATCAGAGGGTGCCAGTTTGAGAGCGAGGACTCTGATCCAAGGAACTACACGCAAATTCCTCCATACCTCTCTCACAGTAAGGTTGCCCTTCTTCCATGTAAAAGGCACGGTTGCGGATAGGTGTCTTGCAGGCGGCACAGATGAAGCACTGGACATGCCAGGTCATTTTCAGGGCATGCATAATTTCCTGAAGCAAATGCAAGAATGTGACTTACTTCACTACAAGGTTGAATTTCCTAAGAACTTTCCAACATGCAGCATTATTTAGAACAAGAGCTTATACTTACATTTTCTGAATAATCTTACCAACCCTGTAGGGTAGGGCTAAAGATATCACCACATTACAGATTTGGGGGTTGCAGGAGTATTGTTAAAGAACACACAGTGAGCTTGTGGCTGAAGTAAGATTTGAACTATAGGGTTCCAGCTTACAGCTCTTCATCACTTTGCTATATCAGATCAGACTGAGCCAATTCTCAGGTCTCTAAGAGAATTAAAAAGCAGATACACAAGCTTTGCACTACACTCTTCCCTGAGCAGGGCTTTGGGCCACTTCACATGTACTGCCATAAGGCACAGGTGGGGAATCTGTAGCCTCCAGATGTTGTTTGGCTTCAACTTCAATCAGCCCCAGACAGTACTGCCAACAGGGTGAGATTATGAGAGTTGTAGCCCAACAACAATTCAGAGGGCCATAGCTCCCTCATCTCTTAACTAAAAGGGATCAACAAATATTTATTGCTAGCTAGGGAAGCAAGGTGCAATGGCAATAACTGGCTCTTTATAATTTGGAGGTGGTGGGTAGAGGACATACCATTGAAGCCCCAAGTGCTGGTTATCATCTATAAAAGCCTCATGTGGCCTAGGTCCAGCCTATCTGGAGGATCACAATTTCCCATATGAATCTTCAAGAGGGGAAAACTTCAGTGCACAATCTGCATAGGCATATTTAATGGGAATGCAAGAGAGCCCCTTCTCTGTGGCTGTTCTCAGACTTTGGACCTCTCTTCCGAAAGAGGCTAGGCAGGCTCTTTCCTTAGAGTCCTGTTCTTAACAGATAAAAATTTGGTCGAGATTTGAGGAACCAATTGTTTTACATGTATAAAGGGCTTATTGTTTATGTCGTTGTGTTTCTGACTTATGGTGACCCTAAGGCAAACCTATCACAGGAATTTCTGGGGCTGAGTGTGTGATGTGCCTAAGGTAAGCCAGCAGGTTTCCATGGCTGAGTGGGGAACTGAACCCTGCTCTCCAGGGCTGTAGCCCAACACTCAAGCCACTGCTCCATGCTTCTCTTTTAGTGTAGTTCTATTCCATGCTTTCAAAATTATTGTTTTAAATGGTTTCTGCATAGAATTAAAACCATTTAAAACAGTAATCTGAAAGCATGGAATAAAAGTACACTAAACAAGAAGCCTTTATACATGTAAAACAAACAGTACAGAAGTTCAATACTACTTTTCTTTTTTTCTCTCCATCTTTTGACCTACATGTTATTTTAGTTGTGTGTGGGGGGTGTTAAAATTTTTGTAAGAATCTCAGTCTTTGGGAAACAGTGGAGTGTAAATAAATTGATTGACTGATGACACTGGAATGTGCAGCCTGTGACCCCGGAGGCTATGTTCCAGTTAAACTCACCCCTGTAATCTTCTTCTTGCACTTGGCACAGTTGGGGGCATAGCGTATATCATAGCACTTAGGGCAGAAGATGGAGCCCTTCTCCTCAAAAAAGCCACCTTCATCTAGCACATTCCTGCACTGTGAGCAGGTGAACTCCTCAGGGTGGTAGTAGCGGCCCAGGGCAACCAGATAACGCCCTCTAATGGAAAGCAAAGAGAAAGGGGTTAGCACTGAGATGGCAACAAACCTGGCTAGGAATCAGAACCCCATCAGTCCACTGGGGGAAGTCAGAATGTTACAGATCTCTCCTCCTCCTGCCTCACGAGGAACTGCCATAGGACAAATTCCTCCTGCTGCCGTAAAATGGTTGATCTTACATCTACACTAAGCAAAAGGAATACCTTTGAGGCCCAATTCACACATCACAATGACGTTATCATAATCAAACTGGATTAGGATATGCTGAGGCTCTCAACTATGTTGCATTTAAGAAGCTGCATATCGTTAACGACAACAAAGTGTTTCATTCCAATTTATTTTATGCCCCTTCATCATCCAACCCCCTAAGCTACAGCTTACTTGTGTTAAGTCACTGATCACTATCCTCATCAAGCAACAACTGGCACCATATAATGAGCCATCACCATTGCAGACAGAATTTTCATATCACCTCCCATGCAATGACCATCAAGGAAGCTGATTCCCATGTACAGCTGCCAGTCAACTGAACTCCACACAGCTGTACTGCTCACCTGATGATTTTGCTACACTGGTAGCAGATGGGGGTTTTGCTGGCACTCTCTGGCGCCTGCTGTGCGGCCTGGACGATGGAGTTGCGGTTCTGCATAGGTGTCGGAGTGGCTGGCTGGCTGTGCTTGCTCAGCACTGTACTGGTTTTGTCGGGGGCATATCGCTCAGCAAAGGAAGGATCCACAGCCCAGGGAGGACGACTGGCAGGGCCCGAGACAGGTGCAGGTTTTGGAGCAGCAGAACCTGGAATAGTTACACATGGCATCTGGCACTTTCTGTTTGCAGAGACACACTGTTTCGTGAATGATTTGAAACTTGCATTGGCTATTTTGTGGCTTTGTTTCTGGGGTGTGAGCAAAGTAAAACTTGGCAGTTCCTTTTTCCACTATAGCACTCTGAGCTCCCTATTTATGGGGGGATTGTTGTACAACATGGAAGCTGTAGCACAAAATAAAATTTCCAAGTTCTGAAGAAGTCACTGAGAACAATCTTCACCTCCAGATTCGGGTAGATGGACCCTCTTTCCTAGAGGAAAGAACTAGCAACTGCCCACTGACATGCATACAGATGAAAACTGTATTGCTTCAAGGTGAAGGGAAGTTTTAAAATGGTAGGTAACAGGCTTTCACAGGCAAGGAAAAACAGGCACCAGTACCCCAAAGCTTCCCCAGTAAGGAGCCTGGTTAAAGGTCTCTGCTTCACACTGCCTTCAGCTTCCCATGGGTAAAACTACCCTAACTTACCATATCCAGGCTCCGCTTTCAAGGATGGCACAGAAGACAGATCCGGCATGGAGACCTGGCTACAAAATAACCAATTAGTTCCATACAAGCTGGCCCCTTATCCCACCCATTAGTCAAGGCTAGTAGTTTGGACAAGCTTAAGAAGTCCATGGAGGGGAATCCCAGACCTATAGAATGCTCCCAAACTTCAAGGGGCTCACAAGAGGAATGAAGTTAGAACAAGCAGTAGAATATCTGTGGCATCAAGTTGAAAATACACCCACACCCCCTGTGTGGCAGTGACCCCTATTGGCTGGGCTGGCAAATCCAGGATGATCAATCACTGTTAAGAGGAACAAGGGCCAACTAGGCTAAGTCCAGACTGAGGAGTCCAAGACAAAAGCAAGCTAAGACACAGAAAGAAGAAACAACCCCCCCTTCCATCCAATTTATGTTCAGAAAGGGCATTTGTCTTCTGTTCCCTGTAGGACTAAGGAAAGCCAATGTTTAGCAAAGCCTAAAAAGGAGAGATGCTTCATGTATTTCCAGAACACTGAGCACAATGACTACAGTTACTGTGTACTTAAAGAACATAGGCTTGTGGCCTGCTTAACTCTTCTATGAAAAAACAAAACAAAACCAAAGCGCATAGTATGTCTTCTGCAGGATCACCAAAACCACCAAAAGTCTTTTTCTTAGGCACAACTGCTATAGAACTTGAGTCAGAAGCAGAAAAAAATGGAGGTGCGTGTGTGCATTTTAAAGGGCACGTTCCTTAATTGGCTACCGGACTTGGCAGAGAGGCAGATAAAAATGGAGCTGTGTATCTGTTTTAACGGAGGTGTTCCTTTCCTGTGCAGAACAAGTAATTGCCTTCCTGTACTAATGGTACAATTCCTAGGATACCACACCAGGCAATGGTATATTTCCGCTCCTACCAGCATTGTGATGAAACATGAAAATGTAGGACCAGCATAGCCTCTAAGGCCTCCCAGTAGGACAAAATTGCATTAGATGACTAGTGGGACAGGATGTGGCACAAAACACAAGGCAGGGAGTATAATAAAATAAAATAAGCTGAAGGCACTCAAGATCAGGTAGGTACAGTGCTTGGCCAGCCATCTGCTTTACAGCAAGGCCCAGTTAAGTGGTAATTAACATCTGCTTAAACCTGAGGGGCTTTAGCTCATCTCTGGCAAGAGGCAGCCATTTTTTTTTAATTGCTTGCCCTCTTTACACTTATTTACAAATTCCACAACCTAACCTGGTAAAACAGTACAGGAACCTACATCTGTTCCAGAGTCCCCAGGCCAGCTTGTTCTCCTATCAGATATATGCTTGAAAATATTCAAAGACGAGACTCCATTCATATTGTACAATTACTAAACTGTATTCTTAAATTTTGAAGTTTTTCCTCGAGTTCAATCCATTCCCACCTTCCCACAACAAACATTTTGCTTTGCACTCCTTCCACTGAGGGTCATATGAAGATTCTCTTCTCTAGAATACTTTTTCGGCAAGTATTTTGGTTTGGGGATACGGGTCATAATAGCTGTTTAGTCACACAAAACATACCTAAGTTGCTTCATGTGAGACTCTGGCAAATGGTACCTCAAGTAGGTCACACAGAGCCTAATCCCTCAAAACCATATGGTTCATTGCATTGGTTTCTCCATACACCCAAGCTTTTTGACTAAAAAGAGGGCCACCCAGCTTCTTTGTGGCTCATTAGGAAAGATATATGGTATCAGGAGTGTGGGATTTCAAGGCATCTCCCAAGCACATTGGAGTTGAGGCAGAGGATGAAGACCAAGGAGATGATTGCCGAGTGAACCATGGAGAGGATCTGGAGGCATCCATTTTTCAGATGATGACCCAAAATAAGGGGGACATGAGCACTTGGGTTCAGACATCCTTCCCCTAGTCAAGAGCAGCAAAGGAGATTCTGCTCAGGAGCAGAAGCCACCTTAACAATGGGAAGGTGGAGAATGGAACAGCAAGTGGGAGGGGGCTTGAAACAAGATCTGCCCTTCAGAGGCAGAGGTGCCTCTGAGCTGCTCCTAGGGAAAGCCCAGAAACAAGAAAGAAAAGGAGGAGCTGCAGCAGCTGCTGTGCTTGTTAAGCCCCTTCCCTTCTGAGGCCTCAGGCTCTAACCTGGGTGGGTTGGAAGGAGGGATTAGTCAGTGGGGCAAGCACAAGGTGCAACTGTTTTCTGAACTGTACCATTCAGACTGCAAGTGAGGAATTGTATGTCTGTTTGTTTGCCATGTTGGGGGAAATCAGGTTCACATATAATATGTCACACTGAGGAAAAGGCTGGGATTTCTTTTCTTGACTTGCATTCTTGGTGTAGAGGGGTATTTCTTTTTTTCAAAAGAACAAATGGGGGAGTATTTATTCCATGCAGAGCCAGCACAGTGTAGTGGTTTGGGCACTGGACTATGACTCTGGAGACAAGAGTTCAAATCCTTGCTCAGCCATGCAAACTGACTGGGTTTCCTAGAGGAAGTCACACGCTTTCAGCCTCAGAGGAAGGCAAGGGCAAACCCTCCTGAAGAAATCTTGCCAAGAAAACCCTGTGATAGGTTTGCCTTAGGGTTACCGTAAGTCGGAAGGCACACAGCAACAAACAGAAAATTTGTTCCCACATGGAAACTTTCACTTGCAATGAGAAATGGTATATATAGCTCAGCAAGATTTGTACTATGCAGTTCTCCAAGGCAGGGAGAGGCGAACACATCATGTCAGTAGAGAGACCAGCAGCAGGAAGCTTGTTGAAGAATGAAGAATTTATGTGCCCCTCCCAAAACCCAATATGCACCCCCACCTTTCATTCAGTCACCCAAGTCTAAGGTGCAGTCAAGCCAAAGCAGCTAACTTTATAATAAATATCTTATGGCAGGAGTGGAGGGGTAACTCCTGACAGGCTCTTGCATCACCATCATCCTATGCCCACTATGGTTTGCTAACAACCTGGTATGAGAAGCTCAGGACTCCATACAATTATACAGAGGAAATAATGCACAGAGAAAGGAGAAGGTAGTTCAGTGCTAGATTGTGAGTAGGATTACAGCTCCCAAAAGGAATCTAAGATACCAGAGAACCAAGGAATTTCAGGTGAGCAAAGACAAAAGCTCTGCTGAGATATCTTGTAAGTAACAGCAGAGAGGCCTACACTCCACTGTGGAACAATTTTGCCCACGCTACACTGAAAGAACCCACCTTCTTAATTTCCAAGGGTCAGTGCAACAAAATAAAGAGACAGGAGGCAGTTAAGAGAATAAGAACGTTTATTTTTATTTCTTTTGCTACAAAACAGAAGACAGTAAGCCAGTCTTCATCCAGACTCATAACTTTTGGCTGAGCACTGGTTCCAGGCATTTTGGGGGTGGTGGATTACAGCACTGTACAGAAAACAGCTGAATTCTGTGTCATGCCTGTAGTCAAAACAATGATAAAACTCCTTCTAGAGAAAGGGCCCCTTAACATCTTCATGTGCTAGGCAAACAGACCTATGAGGCATGAAAAAAGGCTGTAGAGGTAGAAGACCCATCCCCAAGGGATCTGTTCCAACTCTATAGGAACATCTATATACTAGTATAATTGAAACCAGAATTAGCCTTTTTATAAAATTAAGGCACACTGCTGTTATTCAAGTGTAAGGAGAACAAGTCTGACACAGGAAAATGTATCTACCACTTATATAGCACTGTGGTTGACAAGATAGTTTTCCAAGTTCTTACGATATGGTCAGCCCTGTAAGAAAGGAATGAGCTCCCTTTCCTAAAGAAGATGGTCAAAGAACAACCACTCATGGCTGCTCGAACGAAGAGGAGAAAGAACAGACTGTAGCAGGACAGAAGGAAAGGGAAGAGGCAAAGCCACTTATATTATTAACTATTTCAAAAGAGAGAGAGGACACTGTTAAGGAGAGGAACTCTCATTCATTTTGACTCTGTCACCTGCTGTTAATAAGCTGTACCAAATGTGGGCACTGGGACACTGAGCAACCCCCACATACAGAAAATAAAAATAAAAAAAAGCCATGCAGTCCAAGAAGGGTTTCTTTCCAGCCAGATAGAAACATGTGGCTGGAAAAGGCTCCTCTTTCTTTGAAACACTCAATCAGGAAGAGAAACATTGGCAGCTCATGAAAAACAGCAAGTCCCATCAATCCAAAGGAAGGACAGTAAGCTTCTGTGCAATAGAAGCCTGCTTTGGTATATCTTTCCCAGTAAAAAACAGCAGAAGCAGTTTCCTAGTCTCAGAGCATCTCAGAGGTGGGGAATCCAATTCTCCCACCTCATGATACAGCAAAAACATGAAGCCCCTTCTCATACGCAGATGGAGGCTGTGGCATGAAAATACAAAACGAGAGGCTATTAAGCAGGAACATCCTGCTTATTTCCAATTTTCTCTTTAAGTTACTTCCCCCCAACACAGGTCAATTACTCCTTTCCAAGGAGTTGCTATAGATATGTAGAATTTTTTTATTTTTTCTGTTTCACTTCAACAGTTAGAAGGAATCAGACAGACAGCACCCTTCCCCATAACATGGGCATGCAACAGAGAGAGGTGGAATCAGAAAAGCAAGACAGAGTTGCCTAAGAGAGCACATTCAGAGAGGTAGCCGATCGCTGGTGGTGCCAGTCACGTAGGCGAGTGTAACGGGGGCTCTGAAGCTCCGTAACAAACTTTTCTCTGGAGAAAAAGAAGAAGAAAAACAAAGAGACAGACAGGTGGGGGGGGGGCAAAGTTTGAGGAAAAGAGAGAAAAACAAGGATGCAATTCACACACTCCTCAAATTACTGAAATATAAGAAAACCAGGAGAAGATTTCCATCCCTTCCACCCCAAGCAGAGAGAAAGGCTATACTGGCCCCAGTAGGGGACAGGGCATTTACAGAAGCGCAAAAGAGACTTTGTACATTGTCACACCATTTCATTTTTAAACCCCAGCAGCCACAGGGTAGAGAGTGCCAGCGAGAGTCCACTCTTCTAGCCTTAAGCAAAGGGGATGGGGGGCATTTTACCTGGTTTTCTTGACATGTTCATCATCCGGGTCTTGCACTGGCAGTAGCAGAGGAAAAGGAGAAAGAGAGAGTATCACGGCCTGAGTCAGCCAAACCATTTTAAGGTTTCTGACCAGAGGGAAAGAAAGGAAATTCTACACAAAATAAGAACACCCTCCAGAGGATACAGGGACTGGACAGCAGCAATTATGGGAGGGGAGCAGTATGAGGTGCCTGCTGATCTCTTACAGCAGCAGCACACAAACAGACTGAATGAGGCCAACGAGGCACTGGGGAGGGAGAAGGGAGCATGCACATGATCCTGTCTATGGCTGCAGGACAATCTGGGTGCAGAGCCCTCCAAAAGTGGCCATTACCAGTTGGCCAGGGTACAAAATGCACGTGGACAAGGGCCAGGGTCACTCTAACAGCTTAGGCATCCTCACTGCAACATCTCCCTGAAGCGGGTGGTATTGAATACCTGTCATTTCCTGCAGCTTCACTGGCTAGGACCAGCTATAGGCAGGAACGCAGTGGAACAAATCACCCACCAAACTGGTCCCCCCACCAAGGAGGCACTTACTGAATTCTGTGCCCGTGAGATGGGCCAAGATACGGAAGGAACGGGACTGGGTAGTGCCAGTCCGCGGTCGCCAGTCTTCCGTGCCCTCAATAAGTCTCTTTTTGCTGGAGTCGCTGGGGAGGAAGGCCGGCAGGCTAATCAGCCGTAGGGAGTGCCTACAAACAGACAAGGGCACTCAGCCAGAGCTGCACTAGAAAGAGCGGCTGCCAGGCATGCATGACACATACAAACTGCATCAAGCCAAAAGCCTGAGATGTCAGTGCCTGCACAGATCAAGACGCGGCCATGGTTTCATAATTCTGAACATCACAACGAATAAGCGCAGCTATGTAACCTGCCCTGCAGAGGCAAGGAACAGATCCTAAAGTTCCCTCCCCAGCACTCACACATCTGGGTTGTTTAACTGTCTGGAGCTAAATTACTCTTTTTTGGACTACAGCATCCAGAGACCAGCAGACAGCATGGTCACTGGCCATGGAAGCTAGGTGATTCTGGGACTTACAGTTGAAAGAAGACACCCTGCCAAGCTTTGAACGATACACATTACAAAACACCTATTTCTCCAAGTTGTAAGAGAACTCATCTCCTCAATTGCAGTCAACTGTGTACTTGCTTATATTGATAGGCAAACACATTTTTGGCATGTATCACGATGTCCCAGACTCATTCTCTGGTACCTCAAGCAACAAAGGTAGGAAATACCACAGTGAGTTCCTGCCACTTAAGAGCAAGCATGAAAGAACTGTGTTAAACTGAGAAGTCCCTATAAACCAATGTTGGCCATACTGATGGGTTCCAAGAAGCTCAAGGGAAGGTATAAAAGGCATGATGAAGAACCGGTAGTCTTCTGGATGTTAGTAGGTCAGCCCCATACAGCATGGTCAATGGCAGAGGAAAATGGGAAGTATAATCCACTAAGACCTGGAGGGCCACATTTTACCCACTTGTGGTGTAAAGTAACAGCAATTTGCACAGTATACAATACCTGAAGCAATACAGTCAACCCCCCACATTTGCAGGTTTGACCTGCACAGATTTGATTATTTGCGAGTTACTTTAACTCTTGCTCCCACTATCTCAGGCACTTCTTTTCCAGAGGAACCTTCCGAGTCACTCCTATTGGGCCACGCAGTCATTTAAAAACCTGCCTCTTGTTCCCCTCCTCCACCACCAGCATTGTCTGGCCAGCTAAGGAGGGCTCATAGCCCAATTTCTCAGCACCAGAAACCCTCTCCTGATGCCCCCCACACCCAAAGAAGGAGATGGACAAGAGAGAGGAAGTATAGGGCCACTGTGTCAACATCCCTCCCTTCTCTCTCCCTTCCCCAACCTAGTTTGACTTCTGGATGCTCACTCTCCCCATCATGCCATTGGCCCACAAACACATACACATTTTGATATTTGTGATTTTTCCACTTCTGTGAGGGTCCCGTGTCCCTAACCCTAGTGAATGTGGAGGGTCGACTGCATTAATTTTGAACACTGGAGATGTCTTTAGGAAATGTAGCTAACAGTAACTGAAACACTAGAGCAGATACTGAGAATGGAAGAGTCTCCTTTAGAATTTCTAAAATCCCCCAGCCAGATTCTGGGAGTTGTAGTCAAAATGAAGGATCTTCTCCAAGCTCTGAGTAGTAAAAGCACCAGAGCTAGATGGACAAAGAGCCTGAGACAGCTTAAATCGTCATCTCCTCCATCAAGGCCATAGCTTCTCAGCACTGCTCTCATAACATCCCTTCATATTAAAATTTGTATACACTTTTAAAACATTGAAAATTAGCTGTTAGAGCCTCAGCAATAGCTCCTGTCAGCTTTGAGAGCTATTCCAACAAGATAGGAAGGGATATTCACAAGTCACCATGGTACAGCAGCAGAGGCACATCATGCAAGAAATGCAGCCCATTCTCTCTGGATGTTGCTACTCGCCCCCCCCTTCTTACTGGTCCTCCAGGTAGTAATCTCCATAATCAGGTGTGGGGTTGGCTTGGGGTGGAGCCTTCACCTCAGGGGGATGAGCATTAACTCTGAATCCAGGGATATCAAGAGAATAAGAGAAAAGAAGAATACAGGTCAGGTAAGAAATGTCATCAACTCTTGCAGGTCAACACAAGTGGCTGCTGCTCATAGGAAGAACCATCAGAGGCGGCAGCAGCTTGACTATACTGTCAAGAAGACAAACAGCACTGCTCCCTGCCAAATTTAGCACCTCTTTCTCTGCCTTTATCTGGGTCAGGCAGTCACAGCTATAAAGCTGACTGTACTTTATGAGGAACCATATTAGACCATCCCGCTCCTGAAGAACTGCCTGAAAACTCCCTCAAAAACCAACATGGAACAACTCTCAGCCTCAGGGCAGCAACTGTGTCCCAACCAGCTCCCTCCCATGAACAGGGCTTTTCACCTCAGACTAGCCACCAGGGAGACTACAAACATGCTGTCATTCTGACAAAGCCTCTGGCACAACCCAAAAACATCTAGCCAGGAGGAAATGAATAACATTGCCTTTCTTATCAAGGGAAAGAAAGAGACCTCAGCATTCAAATCCATTACAGGCCTTGAAATTGGCTGGTCCCCCCTCCCCTCCTCCCAAACATAGGCACATGTGGATTTTTGAGGGTATGGGGGAGGAAGTCTCACCCGGTTACAACTACAATTATTCCCCGGGTGGGGCAAGACAGGAAGTAGGAAATCAGTGAAGCCAGAAACATGGTAGGGCATTAGAGGAGTTTTCCAGGTGTCAACAGGGTTTAAAACATGCAAGTAATTACTAAAAAGACAAGCACACATAAGTTACAGACCAGCCAAAAAGCTTACTGACTTGTCAGGTTTCTGCACCTGAGAGAGGGAGGGTGGGAGGGAGAGAGAGAGAGAAGGGGAAAGAGAAAAAGAGAGAGACAGGAAAGACAACGATAGGTTAGAGTCACAAGGCAATGATACAAATTTCTCCCTATTCTGTCTGAACAGCTGGCCACCCATCTTCCCCAAACTTGTGATTGTTGCATTATACTCTCCACTGCTCCCAGCCAATAGTCATGACATCTTCGTTATAGATGATAGGAGATCTAGTCAAACACACTTGGAGGATGTCAGGGAATCGAGCCTGGGAAAATGTTTTTTAAATGCCTAAAATTCAAATATCTGAAGTATTCACAAGTATGTTATAAAGCTTCAGTGAGCTTGAGCAGTTGAAGAAAAGGAAGAAATGTCCAGAATCCCTTACCTAAAGAGCTCCTATTTGCTTAGATTCCAATCCTCACCTCCAAAGAATCTGCAAACAGACCTAGCTATGGATTTTCACACATGTCAAGGATCCTGAAAGTACTAAGCACCATCACTGTTTCTGCTAACATGGAGAGCATGTTCGTTGAGGCTTCTGGCTGGTAAGAGGACCCAGTGTAGACCAAAGACAGGCACGGTGCAGAGCTTGGGATGGTAGCCGGACAATGTTGCAGAATGACAGAATATATTTCCCATACTCTGGCAGAGTGCACATACCCGTGTGTGTGTGTATGTGTGTCAGAGCTGTCCTGTAGATCATCTAGCACAGGTACAAGCCTGAAGAGAAGCTGTCAGTGTCACCTCAGCACCACACATTAAAGGAGTCACCCAAAGCGGTACTATTTTCAGCAGCATCCAAAAGCCTAAAGAGGCTGCCACCCACTCGCATGCAGTCAAACATTCAGGGCAGGTTTCCAGACAAGAGAAGCCCATCTTGGCAGAAAAAGAGCTGTTCAGACCTGCCTGTTAGAAGGGGAGCTAGATCAGCCCTGCCTTCCCACAGTGCACTCCCGAGGGCAAAAGAGGGGCTCTGTGCTACCAAGAATGCATTCAGTGTAGACAACAATTCCTGCCTGCATGGTCCTGGCTCAGGTGATCAAAGATACTATGTTATGTTTTCTGTGGTCATCACCTTTATGGTCTAATTCTGTCAAAATTTTGCAAAGACAATATTTAGGGAGAATCCAAATGTTTGTTAAACAAGCATTCCATGAGTTCCCCATGATAGCTCCTCTCTATATACACAATGGTAGAGGGCAAAACCTCAAAGATGGCAGCTTTGGGAAGTGTCCATAAAACAAGCCCCCTAATACAAATATAAAAAGCCAATGGGACCTGGAGTGGGCAAAAAAGATATGAACAGCCCTGGAACTTGACCCAAAGTGTTGGTGGGGTCTGACATCAGCCACTCAGTATCATACCTGGGTGGACAGATTTGGGCCAAATGGTGTGAAATGTGACCCTGAGGATAAACAAGCAAGAGCTTCTGTCTTCTGTTTACAGAGCACTATATTGTAGTTTGCCAGAAAGGAGGGGAAGGTGGAGAGATGTACATTTAGAAACATCAACGACACTCAATTTTAGAGCGATACAGTCACACACCAACCCATAAGTAGGAAACACCGAACACATGGATGCAGGTCCCTGACTACAGGATATAGACTTCCAGCTATTAACTTTCCATTGGAGAGTAGACAACTAAAGTGTCAGGGATCCTGGGATGTTCCACCATATTCTCAATTGTTCCCTATGAAAGGCATTTAAAATAAGTGAAACATAGTAATGTATAAGCTACGAATGACTTTACTTTCCATCACTAATTCAGCGGCAAACATCACATTCAATTAGGCCTTTGTTGGATTCAAGTACTGCAATATTAGCTCCAGCCACCAGAGGTCACTGCAACATCAGATGTTTAATATGACCAAAAACTTTGCAAGGAAGGGGTGTGTCACCCACACTACCCACAAACAAGCCACACATGCAGATGCACAAGTGGGCATGATAAAGTGAGAGGTGCTCTGCAGTGAAATCACCTTAGCCTACCCTCACTCCACCCA
Organism: Ctenosaura bakeri; assembly: GCA_948474755.1. Taxonomy (NCBI): domain Eukaryota; kingdom Metazoa; phylum Chordata; class Lepidosauria; order Squamata; family Iguanidae; genus Ctenosaura; species Ctenosaura bakeri. Next base: position 202,592 of record CAOLHI010001432.1, on the reverse strand, counting down.
CCATGGTCCAGGGTACCTAGAAGCACAGCAACATACCCATTGTGCTGTGTGGTGCAGACCGGCGCAGAGGGTGTGTACGGCACAGGTTTCGTCACCAGCCCAGGCTGAGAATTTGGAGCAGAAGCAACTCCAAAAGGCCGGGCTGTTTTGTTGAGGGCAGAACTGGGAGTGAAGTTATATTTCGGGGGTTCAGAGGAAGGAAGTACATCCTGAGCGGAAGACAAAAACACACAACAGCCAAGCTGACACAGTGCAGGCAGCATGCAAGAGCACCTGGCTATCCAGCTGATGCCAGAGGTCAAAGTGCCCTAGATAGAAGCCAGGCTGCTGTTTATTCTTTGAGCTTCAAGGCAAGGAGTGTTCTTCCAAATTTTAAAGCATCAGCCACAGTCATCAACACCCCTGGCTAGCAGGAGCCAAGACTTAAGCTAATGTCTTGGATGTGTGCCCCATTCCTACTCCAAAGAGACATCTTGCTGTCTTCTCTTGTTCAGCTACACCCATTCACATAGCGGAAGTGACCATGTTAGAACTCCCCTGGGGAGTGTCCCTGAGGAATGGCAGAGACGCAGTGACGGATATGCCTTGCCTTCCTGTCAGCCTTGGAAGAAGAGCAGGCAAAGCGTTCTACATGCTGTGACACTGTGTGGCAAAATCAACCCATGCATTTCCCTTCTTCCACCCGCCTGCCCCATTCCATGGCACATCTAGCTCCCCTTCTCCACTGACCACTAGGAAAACAGAGCAGTAAAGATACTCTTGGATAAAGTAACACCAAAATTAAATGCCAGAAAGAAGGGAATATACAAAGTGCCTAGGAAAATTGCTGTTTAGAGACTACAATCATGCCAACAAGTTTGAAGCTGTGCATTATTTATCTGGCAGAGTAGGAATGTCTGCCCCAGGCTTAAAAGAGAGCTCACTATAAGCCTTTGAAGCCTAAAGCAGACATGTCTGCTGGTTTGTTTGTTTTTTGTTTTGTTTTGTTTTTTTCTGAAAATGCAGCATAACTGGTATTAAAATATTCCCCTGAACAAGACAGATGCTACCTAAAATGAACTGGATGAGTTTTCTGTACACTGTGGCCCCCTTTCATTGCACCGAACACTAAAAGAGTGAAACAAGAGAAAATGTCTCACACAATAGTGTTTCAGGACTGCTACCCAATTATGTCACTGAGAAAACAAGACACCCAAGGAAGAAGCGGAAAACGTACCTTCTGAGGTTTGCCTAGAAGGTTCTGGACTCTGCAAGAGAAAAGCTGCTGTTAGCCAAAGGGTATTGTCAGGCAGTGACTATTTTGCTACATAGCCACATGAAGAAATTTCTGCAGGTCAGATACTTATTGCAGTAGACAGACAACATTTGTATAACAGGGCTATAGCAACTCAAAGTAAGCAGCTTGGTCCCTTTCACACTGCAAGGAATCAAGAAAGTAGCAGAGGATGCTTTTAGCACAAGTGTGGGATACCTTTTGCCCTCCAGATGTTGCTGGATACGAACTCTTATTACACCTCACCAATGGCTTATGATGACTAAAGCTAATGGGAGTTGCAGTTTAGTAACATCTGGAAGGTCACAAGTTGCCAGACATTCATCTGTGAGATCTGGAACTGAGAGGTCAGCCACACTGCTCTAGTGGTTGGATCAATTCTGTCCAAGATGCTTTGAAATTTCTGCAATAAGAGATCTAAAAAACCTCTGGGACAAACCATTTTCATTCCAATGTTCTTCTTGCCCTTAAGTTACTCTGTCTGTCTGTGTATCCATCCAAGGATTCTCCTGGTTTCCAGATCATTCTCTGACTGATAATCAATCATCAGTTTTCAGTTCCCTGTATATAGCACTATGATTCTACTTTAACTGCCATGGTTTCATCCTACAGAATCCAGGGATCTGTAGTTTAGGGGGCCATTAGAGAAACCTTCTGGCTGAGAATTCTTAACTACACACTCCAATGCAGCCATGGCAGTTAAAATGGGACCACAGTGCTGTAATTATATAATATGAAAGACCTCTAAGTCTGCCTTTCACAGAATTAAAGGAAGAATGAAGTGGCATTAAGATCAAACTTGAACTGATCCGATAACACAAGTCTTACTGTGCTTTGAGTGCAAGGCAGGAAAACTCAGGCACACACAGAATCTTTAGGTTTACATTAGATCCTTCCAAAAGGTTCCCCTCCACTCATTCCATGAAACACCATTCCTTTTTAGATGTAAAGTCATTGGACCCCATGGTCACACGAATTATATCCAGCTTGTATTTTAATAATTCTGTGTTTAAACTAGGAGCAACAAGAGTGGTGATTCTCTTTTAAAACAAGATGCAACCCCTCTCCAAGTAGTTTTACGGAACCAAAATTGGACATTCAGCCACTTCTTTTCATTTTTTGGGGTGGTAGGGTTGCAGCAGCTCCAAGGGATAGACCTCACCTACCCTGCCTTAAAGTAATTTGGTGCCAAACTGTTAAGATATTTCAAGCTGAATACCAGCACTTGAATCCACAGGCAATGAATGTAGCTAATGTACAAATGGACAATTAGCATAATGTATGCACGTGGCTGAGCACCAACCAGAGTGTCCGTGTTGATTGCTGTTTCTCAGCCACATTTCAAAGAAGCCCAACAGAGCGCACTGAATTAGTGCAGAAAGGTTTTATGGGTGATGTTTTCACCAACTCAAATTCATTCTGACTGTCATGTTTCCACACCAACCTGCTTTCTATAAGATTAGTGGTGGGTAAAATACCTGTACAATTCTATGTGGTAATACAGTGGGCCCTCCTTACCTGTGGTCTCCAGATATGTGAATTTAAGTGACTGTGACCATGTCACGTCCTATAGTTAAAATGGCAGCAGTATGTATGAGGACATGCTGAGTACCACCACTTATTATGGGATGCAAGCATTCCCATTTTTTATTTCATGCAGAGGTTCCTGGAACACAACCCACACAAATACAAAGGGTACACTAGTTTCCTATCTTAATTCCACATCTAGGATTTTGAAATTAATCTGAACATTTTTATCTGCGCAAAGTCATGATATTGTGAGACTTTCAGTCTCAGAGTTCTTTTTGCAGGAGAGCGTTCACCAGACACCTGGGTCGTGACAGTGATGCAAGAAGGCTAACTTGTTTGCTAGACTCCATAGTCATAAGACAAGAGATCAGCAATTACAGGTTTCTCACTCTCATACATTTCTAGTTGAAGTTTTTATTGTCCAATTGACATGGCTTATTTCTACAGTTTTATGGAGGCTCCATAGAATGTTATCTTCCATTTGTAACCTTCCTGTCCTTTGCTTTCCACAAAGGTTAAAAATAAACCAGTGGGGGGAAAAAGAGGTGGAATAGTTGTACAATATCTTGTGATAGCCAGTGCTTAGCAGACTTCCAGCCCGAAGCATTCTGATCACCAGGGCATTAAATATCCTTCCTGAAAAAACATAAGCAGCCTGGTAACCACAAGAACAGTGACAATTAAGCTTACTCTTCCCTTCATAAGCCTTTGTATTTGGAAGAATTTTGGGTTTTGGTTCAGAAATCCAGAAGCTCTGGCCTAAATCATCCTAAATTGTCTACCTCTGTTTTAGGTTTCCTAGACTCTATACTTAAACTACACATTAGGAGACCCTCTAGATTAAAACACAAAGGAATACTTCAACCTGTTATCAATCCTGTTTGCAGTGGGTACCTGTAAACAACTGGATATAACCTTTCAGTGAAGTAAAGGGAGCTATTTTTCTGTTAAATGCCAATATGAAAGCTAGATAGCCTACTGTTCTATCAAAATTTGGGAGAGTTCCATTTTTGGACTATGACTCCCAGAATCTCCCAGCCAGTATGGACACAGACCATGCTAGCTGGGAGATTCTGCGGACTGAGATCCAAAAATGCAATTTTTCCAAGCTCTCTACTATTATTGTGCATTAAATCTCTCCAGAGCTTGGGTCTGAGCCCAAGAAGGGTATGTTGGCTTGGATCAGCAGTAGCTCCTGCCGAGCATATCACATTCCTAAAAGTACAACCCAAAGCTTTCATCTCCCAAAACAGTGACAGTCTCCTACCTGCTTAAGCTGAGGGAAAGCTTATCCCCGCAGGCACGGATCTTGTTCTGTGCTTCAATGTGGGTCATGGTGCTGGTGTTCTCTCCATCAATGCTTAGCACCCAGTCACCTACTCCTACACCTGCCTGGGCTGCCTTACCTCCAGGAGTGAGCTGCAAAAGAAGAGAGGGAGAAGACAAGGATTTAGCCACAGGAGGTGGTTCCCAATACATAAAGACAAAGACAGGCAGCAAGAAATCCCTGCCCAGCATTGCCACTGCGTTCAATGGAGCAAGATCTGGAGCAGCAGAGTCACGAAAAGTTCACTTTCCCACAGTTCTATTATAATTCCCATGTAGTGTGGTGATCACAGGATTGGGCTAGGTCTGGGAAGAACTGGGTTCAAATTCATCTAGCCATGAAGCCCACTAGGTAATCTTGGTCAGTCACTCTCTCTCAGCCTAACCTATTTCATAAATTGTTGGGAGGTTGAAAAGAGAGTGATACAAACTGCTTTGAATTCTTCGGAGAAAATGTGGGTTACAAACAGAGAAATCAATACACAGAACATACAATAAAGCAGTTCACCCCAGGTATGGCAATACTGTCAGATAACTTTGCTCAGAGGCAGCATAATACAGTGGCTGGAAAGCTGGTTTGGATGTTAGAGACCCAGATTTAAGACCTGCCCAACCACAAAGGTCATTGGGTGCCCCTGGGCAAGTCGCCAACTCCCAGCCTAACCTCTTTTGCAGGAAAGCTGCAGAGTGCCTCTCTGAATTCCCAGGGAACACGAGAAGGATAAAAATAAAATATACATTTAAGAAGAAACATACTGTCTCTGCCTGAGGGCTTGTTCTAACTCATCTTCCCAACTGCTGTGACAGCAGACCATTCTGCACTGACAGCTCATATGCTGGATCCCCAAAGAAGCTGCTCACATCCAGTTCTAAGTCTTAGCTTGGACGGCAAACTTAACACAAAGGACCCCCTACCATGGGCCCTCTCTTCCTCTCCATATAACCCTGCACCTACTCACACAAGAACTTCATCTAACCACACACACAGGCCAAAGCACTTTAGATCAACACTGTCCTACAGCATTCCATAAGGAATAAATATAATCAATGGCAACAAGAACATCATAATCAAACATAGCTATCATTAACAAAACTGGAGCAGCCCAAGAGTTACCAAGCATCATACAACACCACAGCCATTCCAAATTTACAATCTCATTCTTAGGATGGAATTCTGTTAGGAACATCCACATGTTTCCCTTACATGTGTGGATAACCTTTCTGAGGCATGGCAGAGATTGGTATCTGTTTATTTCCTGAACAGTGCCCAAAGTCCCCCCCTCACATGCCCAACCCCCCCCCACCTACTGAAGATCCCTGGAAGCCATTCCATGTGGCCATTCTGTGCTTCACAGTGACCAGGCCAGCTTGGAGGAGTATCTGGCCTCATCCGCCACAGCCAGATGCAAAATTATCACAGCAGTGCTGAGGCCCCCCGGATGACCCTGACGCTGATGTCATCATTTCACATCTGGCTATGGGGAACGTAGCCAGACACTCCCCCAAGCCTACCTGACCACTGGCTGTACAGAGTGGCTTCAGGGGCTTTTCAGTAAGTCAGGGGAGGATATACAGCTCAGCATAGTTATAAGTTTGCATATAGATACTTACACAATGCTGAGGGGGGTTGAATCATACTGCCATGCAGTATACTAGCATGTAGTGTACATATAGTATGTATTATACTAGCAATCTATCCCCAGTGCCAATCCAGCTTCAACAGTACCCCAGGGGAGTGGGTGTGGGGGAGGAAGCAAAAGTATCTGAAAGACATATGCCAATTTTAAAAAAAAAAAATCCAACAGGCCTGCCGCCTGCTGGCTGTCTCTTCAAAAATGCAGCCTCCTCAGACCACCCAGCGGGTGTCTTCTATTCCTCCAAGAAGCCTGATAGCATTTTCAGATGCAAAATCTGAGAGCTCTTCTGAGCCATCCAAATCTACTAGCTGCACATCTCATTTTCAATTAATACCTTTCTGGCCTTCCTCATTTGCTCCTGGAAGGTGTCATGAGTGCCTTTCTTCATGGCAATTCATCTGATTGGCTGAGCACACTGGCTCATCACCCTTGGTCATCCTAGCTAAGAATAAACAAGGATATGGGGGGATCTTTTCTTTTGGCACCTCCTTTGACCACCAGAGGGTGCTGTACACTAAATCTACCTGACAGATCCTTAGGTATGTGAGTACAATGTGTGGACTCTCTTCCAAGACTCTTGCCCAGCACAGCCAGCTTCTTAAAGTTTGCTTAATTTTCTTATGAGACTTTGTTTTCTTCTCTACGCCCCCTTCCTTCTGAATTCTAACAAAACCTTTTAAAAACTGGACCTGAAGGGTTGCCATGAATTTGTGACATGAGCTGGTCCCTCACCAAGTTAATTGGAGTTATGCGATGAAGTTTTTGCCTCAAAGGAGAGCACAGGAAGGCAAGATTTCCCTCCCCAAAGTGATAAGAAGGTTCTTAGCTAGCTGCCTACCAATCCTTTCACTTGAAGCTCTAGACGTCCTTCTCCGCTGTGGTTAGACAAAAGAGGAAGGTGAGAGCAGCAAATACAACAAAATAGAATTACACACAACTGGCCTGGCTTGCAAGGAAGTTTTTAGGCAGAGCTTTGCTGCAGATGTCTTCAACATCATTTTCAGGGCAATTTTACAGAAAACATCTTTATAAAGATTAATACTGCACTCAGTTCTGTAAAAATCCAGTAACTCAAAATCAACATATGAAAAAGCAGCTTAAAACTACTTCAGTCAGGATTTAGGAATGAATTTATATGTGGGGTGTGTGTGTGTGAAAGTCAACATAAAATGACGAGGTATCTGTATTTTTAATAGTGAAAAAATGGAAATTTTCAGCAAGTGTCAGTTTTCTTGCTCATGCACAGGCAAGTTATATCTTGCAGAAATTCCTTCAAGTCTAGCTGGCAACAGAAGGGCATTCCCTCTATCTCCTTTGCATCTGGTCATCATACAGAGATTCTGCAAAAAGTTGTGCAACAGCTGCACTTTTACTGTGCAATAAAAACAAATTCTCTAAAGGGCCCAGAGCCTCTGGGAGAGTTTAGACTTGCTGATGAATGTGCCAGACCAGACAGAAGAGACTAAATGTAACTTCCCTGCTGTCAGCTGCTGACCCAAATTGCACTCCTCAAGCCTGTCAGCCGGAACATGCTGATTCTCACCACACTGCATCGTGCAACTGTGGATATTCTTGTCCTTCAGCTATTAATATTCTTGCCGTTCCATTATTACAAGCAAGTAAATGGAGGGGGGGTTCCTAACCTAGCATGCATGAACACCCACACTCCATCAAATGCTTTCATTTTGTCTTTCTCTGTTTTTTCTTTCCAACTCTCCAATATTTTGTCTACGTGCATGTGCCACTCTGTTCTTGGGTAGACAGGTAGAATTAAAAGACTGAGTAAATCCCTTCTGTCCAGGAGTGCAAAGTTAAATGATGACAGTAAACAAACTTCTCCAAAGGGCACTGAACTACCTGTTTCATCCAAGGCCCCCAAAATCCCCAGCTAGCACAGGTTGTAGTCCCCTACCAAAAAAAGTAAAGTTTTTGAACTCTGATTTTAACCTAGTATCTTTTTTTTGCTTCTCCTGTAATACACTATACAAATGTAGTAGGAGTAGCAGCTTCAGATACCCCAGAAAGAGGGCAGATGGGTGTAGAGACCCCCAGGCAGATTGGCCAAGAGACTCTCAGCTCCTCCACAGACAATGAGGCAACAAAACCACTACAATTATATAGTCAAGGTTGACTGTTAAAAGAATGGGGGATGTTTTGAAACACCTAGCAGATTACTTCTCTGCTATTCCATGGGAGCAGAGCTTTGAAGTAGGGAAAAGAACCTTTTTCTTTCTACACCCACCTACAATGCACTCACAGCTGAAGCTGAATAAACTGAGCTGAGTACAGTCATCCCTCCATATTCGCTAGGGTTAGGGGCACAGGACTCCCATGAAAGTAGAAAAATCGCGAATAACTCTAGGCCCTCCCAAGTCATATTTAACACACAAAAAACAGTATGATCACCATATTCAACCCACCATGGATTCCTTTGAGGCATCAAGGTTCCTTCACAAGGCACAAATAGGTGGCTGGTGGGACTTACTGCCACCCCCACTGCTGCCCCACACCATTTTTAAGAGGGACTTACAAATCTCTTTCGCAATTTCTCAGTCTCACTGGGCTCGCAGTCCCTATTAAAAATGGTATAGGGAGGCAGCAGGGGTGACAGCAAATAATCCGTGAATAATCAAATCCGCAAAAGTGAAACCCACAAATGTGGAGGGCTGACTGTACTGTACATGCAGATAGAAAGCAAAGCTGAGGCTGAAGGTGATGACACCAAGCCCTGAAGAACAGCTTAGAAAAGTTACTTTTTTGGATCACAACTCACACAATCACACCAGAGCCAATGTGGCCTTTAGAAAAGTTCTAAAAGGTAACCTTTCCAAGCTCTCTCCTGAACAATGACCCTCTGCTTTTATTGCCATTCTATAATATTCGCACACTGTTGTCAAAAGCCTTTTGAATTTAATTTTTATTTGAATTTTGGATTGCCCTGAGTCCTTTCCTACTCCCAACCTTAAAAAATATTTCCAAGTCCCCAGATGCCATTGTTCAAGTCTACCCCACCCTCATCTCTGCCCTAAGTAGATTTGTTTTATCATGAGTTAGAATCTTCTTAGAAACATTCAGGTCTGAGGACAGCAATAATTTACAGAAAGCAATAGCCTGCGAGTGCAAAGAAATACAACATCAAAAATACTTGGGAGTATCTCCAAAAAATGAAGTTATAAATGAGCCTTTGAAGAGCAATCTTGCTTGGAGCAATAGCGGATGATCACTAGGCATTTTAAACCCTTGACTGAGAAGAATAAAGACCCTCCCTCTCCCCAGGCTTGGAAACTTATATGAAACACCTGAAGTACAAGAGAAGGCCCTATTTATTACTTTAGGAACACAGTCACTAACAGAGTTTATTCCCTTGCAGGACTTCTGTGCCTTGAACATTTGCCTAACAAGCAGAAATACATCAGGTAAATCTGACCTCTGAGAAAGATAAAGAATCGCCTACCCACTGAATTTCTGTTTGTCACACAGTTTTTAAAAAGTGCAGGAAACCTGCTCAGAAAAAGGGGTTTCAGCCCTATGCATACAGCTCTACAATATCAGAAGATATCAAATGAAAGCTTCCTCTTGTATAATCCATGTGCATTGTACAGGTCTACTTGGAAATGGAACATCTTCTCCTACCCACTCCAATTATAAGATCATAAGAAGAGTCTTGCTGGATCAAATTAAAGGCCTCCTTAGGCAGTCATTCTGTTCCCACAGTTGGCCAACCAGATGCCACTGGGAAGCCCGCAAAAAGGACATAAGCACAATATTACCACCACCACTCACTGCACTTGCATCCACAGCAACTGATACTGTGGGGCATACAGTCAACAATCCTGGAGGTAATAACATACCCACCATCATAACATGTCTCTGTTTACAGCTTTATGTACCATGTACTTCAGTTAAATCCAATTACTATGCAAGCAGACTTCTATCAATATAGAGAGATGCCAAAGTGCTGTCCTCAAGCTGCATGGAGTCCCCAAGCATGGCCCTTGAAACCCAAAGTCCCCAGCTTTTAAAAAAATTGGATGTTTTCTTTCGGTTCCCCCCCCCCAAAATGGTCCAACAAGACAATGGCTCAAACCTGCTGACTTTTATGCTACCTCAAGACAGTCTTGTACCTCAAAATCTTCCTACAAAAGTAAACACTGGCCAAAATAGAAAGTTATGTGATATCACTTCTAGTTACTTTGGGTACACAGCTGGGACCTGCCAGGAGACACTAGGGAAAAAAATTGGCCCTCTTTCACAGTTGCCTGCCTCTGATGAAGTAGAAAGCCCCCATTATCTCTTCCTCTAGAAGCTCCTTTCTGCCCCCACATGTGCTCCAGGGGTTTCTCAATCTTCTAGAGCAGTGGTTCTCAATCTGTGGGTCGTGATCCCTTTGGGGGTGGTTGAACGACCCTTTCACAGGGGTCGCCTAAGACCATCGGAAAATACGTATTTCCAATGGTCTTAGGCTCCATTCTCTCCTCGGTGGTGGTGCGCAAGTGCAAGCCATGCGCTTGCGTCCTCCTGCCCCTTTGGCGAGAGCTGTGCGGCCACAATATCGCCACAGCAGGAGTGGTGGTGCACAAGCACGAGCCACACGCTCGCGTCCTCCTGCCCCCTGTTCAGAAGGGACTGAAATCGCTCCCCTTCTCTGCTACTGGGAGAACCTCCCGTCTGATGGTCCAGCTTGTGGGGGTGGCGGCAGCATGGGGGGCAGGCTCCCTCCTCGCCACGGCCCCTGCCCCACTCGCCATGGAGGGTGGTGCTGCAGAAGGGCCGGGGGGCCGCAAGGCAGTGCTTTTCCGGGGGGGCGAGCTGCGCCCGGCGCAAAAGACAAAGGCGCTGGGATTCCTCCCCCCCCCGGCCAGGGTCGACACTCTGGAAACTTTTCCCACACTGTCCGCCCCGTGGAAACGAGAGTGAAGCAGAAGCAGAGCCCGGGGGGGGGGTTCTCGGAGTTTTTTCCTGGGGGAAATGCGTGGCTCCTCTTTCCCTCCCTGCCCACCCACTTGTTCCTGGCCGGCGAGGCGGCCTTTGCCGGGGGTGGGGGAGGCATTGTAAATAATAAATAAATAAATTTATGGTTGGGGGTCACCACAACATGAGGAACTGTATTGAAGAGTCACAGCATTAGGAAGGCTGAGAACCACTGTTCTAGAGCAAGCTTCTGTGTGTGTGCACACATGCATGTGTATGCACCTCCATGTGTACTGAACACCATTGAAAATTGATGTTGTTGTTGTGTGTCTTCAAGCCATTTCTGAGTTATGGTGACCCTAAGGTAAATCTATCACAGAGTTTTCTGGTGCTGAGAGTTTTTGACATGCTGAAAACCACTCAGTGGGATTCCATGGCCAAGTGGGGAACTGACCCCTGGTCTCTAGGGCCTGTAGTCCAACACTCAAACCACTACACCTGCCGGCTCTCCTACTCGTGATAGGTTCATCTCAGGGTTGTCATAAGTTGGAAATGACTTGAAGACACCAAAGAACAACAATACTTCACCACTGAATACAGTTCCTTTTAAATCCACTCACACTGAAGCCCATTTTTACATCAAAAATTCCCACCACTCAGTTTCAAGTTAACTTTGATTCTAGTAGTAGCAGGGAGGAAGGAAAACATTTCTCCATCTTCTGCTGGGTGGGCAAAGTCTGGCATGCCAATTGAATGTGGTCCTGCAAGTCTTTTTTTTCCCCAGACTTCCAAGGATCAACAATGCAGCAGGAGGGTTTTTTTTTAAAATGCTCACAAATAGCCAGTAGAACTCTCAAATATCTGAAGGAACACCATTTTTCCATACTCTCTCATAAACATTTCAAGGCCTCTAGGGTACTTGCTTCAGCCTTTCTTCAAATCAGGAAGTGACCAGACTTCCTCTTCCAGCTACGTCTTGTTTTGAAAGCACATATATAAGGCTCCCTGATCACAAGGCCTGGATTTTCTCACGACAGAAACAAGGAATTTCAGAGTAAGAGCACTCCTTTGACGAGTATGTATGTGTTTATGTTGTATATTTTCCTTATCTGTTAGACTTGACGTTTTTTATTTGAATGTCATGCTCTGTGCCAGCTGTAGTTGATGTTTATGGAATTAGGCTAAATGACATTAGAAGGGGCTGCCACTTGTAACATCTCCATGGCTGGCTCCCCATGACATCATAAGGTGTCATCCCCAGGCCTCACATTTTGGGCCTGAAACCTCAGGGGCTGGGATTGCCCTGAACTGGCAATGTTACTTGCATAAGCCAAAGGAAAGCCTCTAGGCGAGCAAAGAGGGAGAGGAAAGGCCAACAGTATCCCCTAAGAGACATTACCAGATATTTGGAGATAAAGAATATTTGGCTCTCTGCACTTTGGTATGCAGTGACAATGCACGTGCAAGCCTTCCAGAGTCCAGCAGGTAGCCAATGTGGACCCCACCTTCGGCAAGGCTGATCCCTCCTTTACACCACACATAGTAATATTCCACCTTGACCTTTTTCTTAGCTAAGCTATCTCAAATGTTGTATATAGTTTTTTCATAAAAGAATTGGTCATGCCTCTCAATCATTTTGGTCTCCCTTTTCCACAAAATTTCCAGGTCATATTCAAACCACTTCTAGTATACAGGCTCAATAAAGATGTAAATGCTACCCAAGGTTATTGGGTGGAAAGAAGGCCATGGGATCAAGGTTAATTACCGTTGTGAAAAAGAGATTAGAAGTGTCCCTAACTTAATTTTAAACATAGTTTGGGACATTACTTTTAAGGGTCTAAATCCAATAGCATCCCAACTTGAGCAAGCACACTAAATTAATGAGGTCTTAGTAAATCAACATTTTTGTAAATATGATTCAGCGAGTCTAGTCTAAGTGGGATTAACAACTGGTTTTAATCCTTAGATGATGACTCAGAGGATCACACAGCCAGCAGAACCAACTGGGAACTGCAGTTCCAAATTAGAGCACTAAAGCAATGTTTTGCAAATAATGCAGTTACATTTATCATGTATTTATGAGACTCTATAAATAGTGTTGGACTACAACTCCCAGCATTTATCATCACTGACTGTACTGATAAAGGTTTTGGAAGTTGCAATCCTACAACATCTAGTGGCCACATAATTCTTAACTCATGCTACAACTAGCTTTTGGTAATCAATGTATAAAGGGCAATCACAGTAACAATTATTTGAATTATTTTAAAAAATAACTTGCCAAGTTTTAACACCTTTCCGCTCCCTCTGTAATACTCCACAGGAAGCTGCCTCAGATTAAGATCACTGCTCCATCCAGATGAATGCCAGAACTCTGACCAGAAGTGGCTCAGTAGGATTCTTTCCCAGACCTACTTGGAGATCCCTGGCAGTGTCACATTCAAATGTTAAATCAGGCCCAACCATGCAGTTGACAAAATTAAGATGAGACTGCTGTGGCAGTATTTACCACAATGTATATGCGCCTCCAAGTCACCTGTTGACTTATGGTGACCCCATGAATTTCATAAGGTTTTCTTAGGCAACGAATACTCAAGGTGGTTTTGCCAGTTCCTTCTTCTGAAGTATAACCTACATCACCTGGTATTAATTGGCAGTCTCCCATCCCAGGGCTGATCCAGCTTAGCTTCCAATATCAGACAGGATCTGGTGCCTTTAGGGTATTACTATGTTCTTAAGGCTTCCGAGCTCCACTTTGAAAATTGGGGCCCTGAGGGCAGACGCAACAGCACATCCAAAGAAAAGGAGCAGGGAGAAGAAACAACCCAACTGGAAGTGCAAGGATGAGAAAACATGTGATCCTGCATCTTGTCCTTGACCCCTTACCCCCCGGCCCAGGTAAGCAGTCTGCACTGGACAATGCATGGCCCTCATAAATTCTATGAAGCAACTGCCACCATACCAAAACTGATGCTGCTCTTTGTCAATATTTCAGATGTCATAGAGCTGTTTGTATTCTTAACAACAAAAGACGAACAACGGAAAAAAGAAGATGCAGTGCCTTATTTAGAAAGAAAGGAAGAAGCAAAGACTAAACAGAATTTAATGGCCTATGATGAAGGCATCTACACTGAAACAGAATCAACCTTTCAGTAAATGTTGTTTGGCTACTAAGTGAGCAGAAGGACCAGTATATCCAGGAACTTTCAGAAAGGTATCTATCAATGGTCAAATATTTACAACTTTAAACACAATAGTGTTTGCAGATAAGAACAAAGTCTTTCAGTCTACCACCTACAGTACAGGAGAAAAACTGGCAGGAAAATCCAGTTCCTCCTCAACTGTTCTGCAGGCCACTATCATCAGAAATGATATTAATATTAATCAAATATTAACTGAGATCTCCAAGATTTCAATTATATGAAAATTTAAGAGAGATCTTCAGGAGAAGTATTTGATCATCTTCAACTGTGATATTTGGAAGTCTAAAAAAACCTTGGTTTAGTGGTTTGAGCACTAAACCCAGAGACCAGGGTGCAATTCCCCATTCAGCCTTAGAAACCCACTGGGTAATCTTGGGCACATCACGCACACTGAGCCCCAGAAAACCACATGATAGGTTCACCTTAAGGTTGCCATAAGTCAGAAACAATGTGAGGGCACACAATCACCACAACAACAAAACTTGCACTGCACCTTCAAGGTTTCCTTCTGATCTTTAGTTATTAACACATCCTTTTCTATACCTTTAGAGACAATTTTTGGGTTCCAAGCAAGAGCGCTGGAGCTGGAAGTTTATTCCCAATATGCCACATTGGTAGAAGGACTAAAGTTGTAAAATCCCTTTTACTTCAGGTTCATTAAAATGGTTTTGTCCAGAAGGCCAGCCTGTAGCAGTGGTGGACAACTGTGGCACTCTAGATGTTACTAAAACACAACTCCCACAATACGTAACTGTTGGCTATGTTGGTTAGGGCTGATGGAACTTGTAAGAACAAGAAACACCTTTGGAAGGCCACAGTGGCCTAACCAGTCAGACTCGGCTGGCCAAGTCTGTATCAGTAACTCCAAGGAACTAAAACAGGAATCCTATCCCATCTGGAGCTCCCCTAGAAAGATTACTAAAAAGAACCCCCACCAAGTAACAGCCAAATCCCCACAAATTCAGGATTGCTCTCCCTTGAGACTGTTTTTGGGAGAAGTCAGGCTTCAGCCAATTCTCAACATGTTCTTTGCTCCTCAGAAAATGTGCATCTCCCACCAAATGTAACATCTATTGCCCTTGTAACTGCTGTGTGGAATATGGCCACTCCTGAGCAATGCCACCGAAAAAAAGGACAATACTTGGCCTTCTCTGCCACTTTGTGAATGTCTCCCACAAAAGAGAACGTATTTCTTTTATTTCATTACTTATTTGAAGTCACATACTGACTTTTCTCTGTGCTGAAATCGTGGCTAATTGACAAACCCATAATTTAAAAGCAGCTGGTCAATTTTTGAACCTCTGTATACTGCTGGACTGTAACTCCCATCACCCCCACTCAGCATAGGCAATGGTGAGGAATGATGTGAACTGCCAATATTTCCTCACACTTGCCTCCTCTTCCCCCAGCTGCTGCTTGGCTAGCTAAGGATGACATGCTGCCCAATTTCCCACCACCACAAATCCTCTTCCAAAGCCCTCTACACACCCAAGGAAGGAGAAGGGCGAAAGAGAGGAAGTATAGAGTCAACTTCTCTACCCATCCCCTCTCCCTGACCTGATTTGGACCCTGGATGTCCACTCTTCCCAATATGTCTTGGCCCCCTTCCCACAAACATACACACATTTTGATATTTGCAGTTTTTCCACTTTTGCAGGGGTTCTGGGCCCCTGACCCTAGCAAATGTAGAAAGATGACTGTATTGATTATCTGATTATCATTTTAACATGCTTCCTTTAAAGCAGTACTATTTAAAGTGATGGACCATAGACAGTGCCAGTTCACAAGGCACTGGCTCCCTGTCCACCACAAATTTCGAGGACAGAAAGGGAATGTGGGAATATTGTACAGGTCCCTGGCACAATGGAGAAAAATGCTGCTCATCCATATTAGACAGTTTATGAAGCACTGCTCTAGTGCTCTGCAGAATAATAACTATAGAGATGTAACACAATTCCCCAGTCAGCTTGTTATTCAGAAATTATGTGGCACCACATCAGCATGGAAACAACCCAACTTCTACTTATATAAAATTGCTTTTCAGCCTCCCATGCAGATACACAACAAAAAGATGAAGTGTGTGCCACCATCTCCACCTCCCCCTTTATTTGGCATCAGCAGCATGCAGTGTCCTGAAAGGCAACAGGCATTTCCCACAGTTCTAGGGAAAGGCCCATACATATAACTTTGCAGACGAGAATTAAGCAATTCTCATGAAGCCAGTGAAGCAGTAGTCTTCCTGCCTCATTCATTCTGAGGCACACTTTAGGAGAGGTGGAAAAGGAAAAGCTCAGGAAAGTTAGCTTTTTAAAAACTATAACTCTCAGAACTAACTATGTAGGCTGAGGCATTATGGAAACTTGTAGTCCAATACAGTAACTTGTCAAAGCTCTGTGAAGAGGGAAACTGAGTAAAGCAACCTCCAGAGTTTCAACAGAGAAATTTTACTAGAAGATAGGAGCTCTGAGGCAGAGAGCCTGCAGTGAATCAATGCTTTTCCCATAACCTAATCCATGTGTCACCCTCATGCCTCTTGGAGCTACAAAGCCACAGGAATTCCTCAAGCCCTTATGTCTGCATGGAGAGAGGATGGGGAAAGCAGCTGGTCCACCTCTCTGCAGGCTCACCTCTTCCAGCCATCTCATTCATCTCTTTCTGTCAGTAGACAGAGACATTAGCTCATCAGCAGCAATGCAATACTCACCCTGCGGGGGAAGCGAGGCATTAACCCAGAGCCTTCGTGCTCCACTGGCCCCCATCAGCAGTAGAGTGAGAGGAAAATAGGCACGTAATCTCACCATTTCATCAGCACCAATCTGCATCCTAAAAACTTAAACTCTAGGTACAGAGTGGGGAGGGGGAAGTCAGGGGGAAGCTAAACTAGAGGTCTTGGGTACAGCAAGCCACAAAATTAATTGAAAGGTGAACAAGTGGTTTCTTTAGAAACATTTAAACAGGCACAAACACACTCCTCAACAGAAAAAGAATTACAAGAATAATGGATTCCACCCTTTCACTCCAAATTCAGACCTTGGAAAACTGACTCTTTTGGATGAACTCCCCCAAATTCCACAGCCAGTGGATTCTGAGAGTTGTTTTACAAAAAGTAACTTTTGAAAGTTCTGCCCAAATCAAGAGATGGAGAGAAGCAAGCCCTATATGCATGCAAAGCTTATTTGTGTTCTTTTCTCCACACCCAGAGAGTCCTTCTCAATGGAGAGAGGACAATTGTTCCAGAAGCCCTTGTGGCCGTAAAGGTCTCATGGAAATATCCCACTGGGAAGTGGCGGCTGAAGAAAGCAGTGAATGCTTCACATGCTCCTTTTCGGGGTGCTCTATCAGCAACTTTTTTCCGAAGATAGTACATTGCTAAGGGTACTACCAACATGGTATAGTAGTTTGAGCACTAGATTACAACCCTGGAGAACACATTTAGATTCCTCGCTTAGACATGGAAGCCTACTGGGTAACCTTGGGTGCATCACACACTCTCAGCCCCAGAAAACCCACAATAGGTGTGCTTTAGGGTCCCCATTAGTCGGAAATGACTTGACGGCAAACAACAATAACTACCAACACAAATACAAGTTAATCACACTCTGAACTTTTCCCTGCCTACTACCATCACTGCATCTCTTCAGTTTCAGGCCAGTAGCAGATGCAGCAACCCCTCAGCATGCTGGCTTGAGATAAGGGGAGTTGCAATCCAATGCATTTATAGGGCACCAGGTTGGGAAAAGCTGTACTACAACAGCCAAGAAGTTGATTGCTCCAGTGCACTCCTCTTTGTTAAAATCAACTTGTGCCAGAATGATTACCCAGTTCTCACAGATGTCACAAAAATCTCCAGGACTGAATACTCCTGACACAGCAGGGCTTCCCAGTCTCCTAGGAACTACTCTGTGTATGCTCCCAATGACCTCCTTCTTCTTTACCCTAACCACTGGAACATGAAAGCAAAGAGGCAATCACATATTTGAGAAGAGAAGCACAGGATAACCAGGTGCTTTGTTCATGGTACTATCTGACTCAACACATGAGTCCAGGCACTCCTTTTCTCCGTGACACGTCCTATTAGATGTCTTGAAGGCCAGGAGCAGGGGAAGTACCGTATTTAGGGTGAAAGCATAGGAATGATTAAACAGCTTGTAGCCATTCCTGGCTCTTTGGGAATGAAAGTTCTCCTGGTCCTTGGACAAAGCACAAGCAGTCCTCTCCCAAGCTCAGCTCAACATGAACATAAAAGGACCAAGCATCTGCTGTTAAACCCCTGAGGGCTGGCACAGACCACTGGGAGTGTCCAGTGGCAAACTCTTGCTTTCTAATCCAGGATGGAAAAACTAGGCGTTGCATGCAACACACTTAACACCATGACAACACATATCACAAGAGACCTGTATTAAAAACTGGAGGACAGAATAAGCTCCACTAGGTCTAGAAAAATCAGAACAGCAATCCTCGCAGAATGAAACTGTAAAAGGAATAATGCCAAAGCAATCTTCCCCCTCCTATTGCAGCAAGAGAGAATCATTTCCCCCCAGCATTCACAGGTACACTGTTAGCTCATGTCAGATGTAGTAAAAAGATAAAGGACTGACATAACCACATGATACTTTATACTCCTACAAGACAAGGGGCTGTCCTGCAAGAACGAGCTGTGGCTTAAGGGTTATGCTCCTTAAGCTCTTACTCTCTGCAACAACAGAAACCACGGCACAGGCATCTACAACCTCTCCTATCAAAATGAAGAGAGGAATCCATGGAACTCAGGGCCCAGTAAAACACTTTCTTTGGACTATACTTCCCAGAATCTAGGTGGAGGGTTCTAGGAATTACAGCATGGAAAATGTTTCAAGCTCTGGTGAAATGTAGGTGTAAATTGTGGGCTCCTGAAGGATGGAACAATCAGGCCAGAAATGTCTTTGATGTTTTCAGATAGGAAAGAAACTGTAGAAGCAGAGAGACAGCAGTTGAAACCTTCCAACCTATTCAGCCCAACACTGAAAGGAAATCTTAAAAGCTCCGGTTCATTGGGTACAGTGTGGATAAGAGAAGTATACAGGCTGTGAAGCCTAGCAGAGCCCAGAGGTCCATTTTCTACCCAGGGACCTTCTCTTGGTTGCATCCACAGAGAATTTTTTTTTTTAGTGGCGCTGAGGGGAGGGGAAAGAGGGCCTCAGGACTACGGTACTAATGTGGACTTGAAGGGTTGTATGCAGCCCATGAGCCACAGATTGCCCATCCATAATATATATGGTAAAAACCTATCCCTTTCTTTAAGCCTTGGAAGCAAATGACTGAGTCTATAGATATTAAGTCATAAGGCCGTGAAATGTCTTTAGATACCAGAACAATTATTCCATTGTTCAGGAGGAAGACAAGAAGAAGTCTGATTCAACATGCATATGGCTCTCCATGGCAGAAAAGCAGCCAATATTTTGCCTGGAATTCTAAAGGTAGTCAGGCAGTTTAGACACTTGCATCATTCCTGTTGCAAGTGGCAGAAAATTAGGGGTTTTTTTTTACTTTAACTGGTAGGTGCTGTTTTTTACTGATGTGTTTTTAATCATTTTTAATTCAATTATGTTTTAAACAACACTATTTAAGTGCATATTAGTATTGTAACTTCTAATGTGTTTGATTTTTACCTCCTTAGTTAATCTTGTTGTGAGCTACCTTGAGTCCCAACTTTGGGGAAAAGGTCAGATATCAAACCAACAAATTGTGCCCTCTAGAAATATTTATTAAAAAACAGGACCATTAGGCTCAGCAGCAAAGCTAATGGCAGACTGCCCTAGATATCCACTTTCTGGGCCAGTCAAATGCACTCCCTTTCCATTTCCTTCCTTGTACACACAAAACTAATCCATCCCCTATGCATTTAACCAGGCTGAGCAGGAAGCTCAGAGTTTCAGCCTTCTGCCCCTGAGGACAATCAGTCTATTCCTTGCTGTGCAACTTCGCTCAGGCTCCAGTATCCACCACAAAAAAGCAGGAGGGTCAGTGCCCCTTCTGACAACCAACAGTTCCTCACTTCCTGCCTGTGGTGATGTTTCAGTCCTAGAGCCAGCCAACATCAAACAGGCTCTGGCTTTCTGCAAGGAAGGGGAGCAGCTTCCTTCCTTTACTCTCTGCCTTAGCCCCTTTCCCTTCATAATCCTTCTGCTTTTCAAGTTATTCCTTCCCTGACCCTCCTAAACTTCCATGACCTTCACACTGGGGAGCTCCACACCTGTTTACTGCAGTTTAAGACGTGGAACTGTAACCTGAGACAACTTTAAACACTCATGCATGCACATGCATACACACAGCCCTCTTGCTGGGAGGGAGTCAAAGAGGCAGCAGCTACTACAGTGTTACTAACTCCCAAACAGAAATGGTTGGTGTGTTTGAAAATACAGTCAGCCCTCCACATCTGTGGGATTGACTTTCATGGATTTGAATATTTGCAAGTTTCTTCAACTCTTGCCCCCACCCCAGCCCAGGAGTTTTTTGGGTTTTTTTTTTTCTGGGGGAACCTTCCCTCTCTGTGGCTCCAATCAGGCCATGAAGCCCTTCAAAAACCCATCTCTGGTTCTCCCGCTCCTCTTCCACCAGCTGCTGCTTGGCCAGCTAAGGATGGCTCACAGCCCAATTTCTCAGCATCACAAACCATCACTCAATGCGCCTCCCCAAGGAAGGAGACAGATGTGAGAGAGGAAGTAAAGGCAATTATTCGCCTATATTTGTATTTGTGATTTTTCCACTTTTGCAAGGGTTCTGTGTTCCTAACCCTAACGAATGTGGAAGGCCAACTGTATGTCCCCTCCTATCTTTTGTAACATCCAGCCTGGCTGTTCTCACAAAGCATTCATTCAGAGTTGCTGTTGTGCTTGTTATGTGCCTTAAAGTTGGTTCTTAGTGATGAAGGCTTCATCCTAGGATTTTCTTGGCAAGATTTGTTTCAAGGGGGTTTCTCACTGCCTTCATTTGAGGCTGAGAGAATATGACTTGCCCAAGGTCATCCAGTGGGTTTCCACACCTGAGTGGGGATTTGAACGTTGACTAGAGTTTTAATCCAACACTCACACCCTCTCCTCTTATTCAAAGCAGTGTTATGCATTCATTGTGAGTTATCTTTACATGCTAATTTTCCACCAATGAGCTCAAGGTGGCAAACATCATCCTCTTCCCCTACTATATCCTCCCAACAATCCTGTGAGATAGGGCACGCTGAGACAGTGTGACAGACTCAAGATAACTCAATGGAGTTCATGGCTCAGTGAAAACTAGAACCTGGTCCAGTACCATCCTGACTCCCAATGCAGTACCCTGTCAAATCACTGGCTCTTATTATTCTGTAGTCATGGCATAAAATCCCAGAAACAGACGTTCAGTATAGAATTCAGCAGTCATTGCAACAATTTCAGTGCTTACTCTCTCTTTTTTTCTTCCTTCTGCATGTGAGTGTGAATGCAGGAAATGCCTGTTGCAACTTCCACCAGATTGAACCCCCTCACCCCATTGGAAAGAACTACAGTTCCTATCAGCCCTAGTCATCATGGCAAGAGATGATGGCAGTTACAGTCCAAAATATCTAGAGAGCACCAAATTAGGTAAGGTTGGTCTAGACTTCACAGCTGTGAAGCCAAATTTGAAGGAAAGTAGGCAACAGCCAATAAAACCTTCAAAGCCAAAGAGTGCTAACTCAGTTTCCAGTGGTTCAGAAGGACTTCCAACTCTTTGCTTTTCGTTATGGCTTTTAAAATGGCACAACTGCACAGTTTTGCTTGACTTTTGTGACTCAAAACCTATCATTTAATTGGGCACTTCTTAATACAGATTTCTGATCTGTTTGTATACAGGATACACACAACTCCTGTTTTACAGCTATTCTGGTAGTAGCCTGTACAGGTACATCCAAAAGTTATTTTGCAAAATAAGACTTCCAAGAAATCATTACAAATACCAAATCAAATGAAAGGCAGTTCTCCATGCGGTCTCCA
This sequence comes from Ctenosaura bakeri, assembly GCA_948474755.1. NCBI lineage: Eukaryota > Metazoa > Chordata > Lepidosauria > Squamata > Iguanidae > Ctenosaura > Ctenosaura bakeri. The sequence goes on along the minus strand of CAOLHI010001432.1, from coordinate 180,727 downwards.
AGCTATCAGGCACTTTAGCACAACTGTTTCCAAAGCAGCAGCAGCCCATGGGGTGGGGTAGAGATACACCTCTCTGACCCAGCCAATGGGCTTCCTTGGACAATGCCCACCTTGCTCCATCCCTGTTTGAACAACGAGGGGTGTATTTTTATCCTGTTCTCCCCCTGACCTCAGCAGTTCTCCTTCATTTTCAAAACTCAGCCTTGGGACAGCTGAGCAAGTCAGGCATAAATCATCCCCACCTGCTGTTTTCCATCACGCACCACAACCTCAACCTTCTCCAAGGGCAAGCATGCAACATATATGATCCTCCTCCAGACCCTTTTGTATAGGTGACTTCTTGAAAGGATCTTCCAGCAGTGTATTCTGTTTATTAGAACAAATATCCTGGGTTCAAAAGGAAGCAGACTATCTGGCTGTGATGGACAGAGCCAGGAACTTGAGCAAAAGACTTTGCTGAGTCCCATCAGCCTGATCCCCCACCCCACTCTAACCCTGGACATCACAGAGACGAGGGACCAATAAAGTTTTTTAACAGAAACAAACCCTTCTCAGTCTATACGTGAGTTGCAGGACAACTCTGACACATCAGTTTCCTCATAGCATCACCACTGCACACACATTTCATCTACTTGCCAGAGTGTGACTCACACAGCATCCTTCTTGTTTGCATGAGCCAAGCAGAAGTCACCAGCTCACAATGAGCAAAAGGAAAGCAGGAAACACAGAGGAGTCGCATACTCTGTGAACCGTTAATTCGAAAGCATTGAGTTAATGAGTCAGTAGTTTCTTCCCTACTACAGCCAGTTAACATTTATTTAGTTACCCACCCTGCAGTGCTGAGTCCAGACAAGTGTTAAGCTCTCTATTCTTGTCTCACAGCTTCTCCCATCAGTCCCAGGGGATGCTCCAGATCAACTGCCCATGGGATTGGGGGCACTGCAGTCAACAGAGCTGGGGGTTCCTAGCTGAGTAAATCAAAACTGGAGCATCCCACATACAAAAGATGTTCCATCCCCTAAATATAGGAGAGTCCAACTGTCCGGTATAGAACACTTTCAAGTGCTCTTACTGAGAACACTGCCTAGTAATTAGTTTAGTCACAAGACTTCTTTAAGAAAGCCTTACATATCACAGAGGTGGGGGACATGTGCTGCTGAACTGCAGCTCTCATCAGCCAGCAAAGTCAGTAATGAGGGATGATGGGAACCAGAGTCTAATAGCTGGAGGGTCAAACATCCACCATCCCTGCCCTTGAATGACTTACTGACAAACCCTACTGGTGCAACTATGACTCATTCCACTTCCCTCCTTGTTTCTGGGCTTGTAATGGAAGCATATGCATTTGGCCCAGAAGTCATTGGTTGCTAACAACTCTCACAGAGTCCAGACAAGCCTTAGGCAACTGAGATATGATACACTGGCCTCTGTACCTTTCCAGATTATCTCGTTACCAGAAACCCAGATTTTAACAAGACTGGGTGTAAGTGAATTATACACTCACATAAACTTAACGTGCCTTTTAACAAGCCTCAAAAGGCAGTCCTGGGTGGAGAAAAAAAACCTTCCATGGAGTCTACAATTCCACTGCATACCAAAAAATGAAAGCAGTCCGCTCTATACCCCAATGTTCTTCTCCCTAGCCTAACAGACAAGGTTTTACGCTCAGGAAAAACCAGGCTTCTCCTGTAATCAGTGCAAAATGAATACTGGCTCTGTATCAATTTGATGCAAAGTTTTGACAGCACAAGTTTAGTAAGATAGGCTCATCTATAGTTAACGTCCAGTATCTGGACTTTCTATAAGAAACAGAGTAAAGCTTTACTAGATATACTACAAAACTCTTTTTAAAAACCAACTGCTATATTTTCTTAGTTGCTAATGACTTCAAGGCATACAACAACAACAACAACAACAACAACAACGTCTAAACCTGGTCATGAGGACCCCTGGAGCATCCCAGGCCCCCAGAAGGACAAGCAGGAAGAGAAAATCACCTAATGCTTGCTCCTGAGAGAGACCAGGGCCCTTTCACACTATACGTTGCCACACTATGGTTTCACTTTAACTACCATGGCTGTACTTATGGAATCCTGGAATTTGCACTTCAGGAAAAGATATTTAAAATTCTCAGCCGGAAGGTTCTAGTGCCTTAGCAAACTGTAGACCCAGGGAATCCTCAGGGTGGTGCTACAGCAGTTAAAATGGAATCATAGTGCTTTAATTGTGTACTAACCCAGCTGAGAGAACAGTGTTCCCTTCTGCCACGGGCTACAATTTACGCTGAAAACATGAAAGCAAAACAGACTGGTCCATCCCCGAGAGCGGCCACAAAAATGCATCCAGATTGGAAGACAGAACAGCTATCTGTTCTCAGGCATCAAAAGAGACCGCCTGCTCCAGCATCTCTAACCATCCTTACTGTCTCTCACTGCAAGCCAGTTATGTCAGTTATTATGGGAGTGGAGTCCACAACATAGCAGGAAAGGGTGGAGATACTGAAAAAACATGAACTGCTCTCCACGTAGGCCCTAGGCAACCCTGTATAACCTCAAAGGGCCATGGCCCTTTTCTCGGTATTCTCTGAACTTCTAACCACAGTACAGGTTGTATATCCCTCATCAGAACTGGAACTCCCATGCAAGCCAAGACAGGTCAAGTTCTGCTCTAGAACAGTACTACTCAGAGTTGTGGTCTGCAGACCAGTGCCAATCCATGAGTAGGGGCTGTCAGTCCATGGTGAGTTTTCCGCACAGAAAGAAACACTTCTAGCCAATGGGCACAATTACACTGCTAGTCACTGGGGAAGAAAACCTGCCAGTCTTCCACATCAGATAGCTTAAAAAGCACTGCTCTAGAAGAAATACCTCACAGAAACAGAGAAAATCTAGGTCCTGTAGAAGGGCACTTATGAGCCATCCTAGGCCAAGAGGTCCTCAACAAATTAATAAATGTTGAGATTGCCACTTCCAGAACTGAAAGGCCTTCTGACAACTCTGAAAGAAATCTTAGTTCAGTTTCATTCGTATACAACTGGCCATCCACATGACTATTTATCATTAGCTAGCAAAAAGTGCCTCCCCTGTATCACTGGTGTAACAATGCATTGTTCTTCCTTCTAATCTCAAAGGAACACACATTCTTAAGGTTGAAAAGGGCACAGAAGAACACACAAGCAGCCATTTACCTCATGTTCACCTAACCCACCTCTCTCTCAATCCTCACTCCCTCCACTCCCCAAAGCCAAAAGCTCATACCTCAGAAGCTGAGAAGAGAATTCTATCCTCTTTCAGAGTTCTTACTCAGAATAAACTGCTGAGTAAAGGCTACAACAGTGTCTAAGCCAGCCTAAGCATCTGGACAGGGATTCATATCTTTTGCAGAAAAAGAAAAAAAAGCATTACATAAAAACCCTAATTTTAGGGTGCAGCAAAGAAACAGGATGTCTTGGTCTATCACTAAATAACAGTCCCCCCAGGTCAAACCTGAAATGGAGTGAATTTCTATGGAACACATCCTTTTGTTTATAACAATAAGATCAAAGACTGTCTGATAGATGAAGTATTATTGTCTTCTGAATAGAGGCTTCTATGCTCAGTGCATATAAAGCCACTCATATTTTGAACTGAAATAAGTTATACAGATCAAGATTTGTTCTTGTTATGCAAAGGTGTCTGTTATAGTATTAGCATTTCTTTTCCTCTCATTTTTTTCCTGGTCCCAGAGTAACATAAGGCCTAAAATTAAAAAAAGGTTAACAATCCTTCAAGACCAGGAAAACAGAATAAGCAGAGGGGAAACTGAATAACGTAATAGGTTTGCCTCACATACTAGCCTTCTTTGGTTTCTAAGGTAGTCACCAGCTGCTTCTCACATATTTTCAGGGATTTCCCTGTAACCATTTGATTTTGAAGGGCAGGGGAGGCGGGGTAAGACAATGAAAGCAATTATTTTCTGGACTGTGTAAGTCTCCAAATGTCCTTATTTAAGTAAGGACTGGGGAACTTGCAGACACCTAGCGGTTGGGGGACTCCAAATTCCTTTAGACCCTTCCACCATAATTGAGAGTAAGAAATTCTGGGAGTTGTCAATCAAAGATATTGAAAGGTCTAGAGGTTATGCATCCACCTTTTAGACGCTACTGAAAATCAACCCTAGTGATATCTCTGAAAATAGCAGTCAGCACATATGACTAAGACTGTGTTAGCATTTTTCAGTCTGTTACTAATATCTGCATGGGAGTGGGAGTGCAGTCTCCATTAAATGGAACTTACCTGTACTCTACTTTCTGTTTATTTTCTCTGTAAGACTTTTTACCTCATGAAAGGAAAGACAGAAGGCATTATTTTCTTGCATGGAAGATTCATGCTCTGCTCCTTCTAATTTATCATTCCATGCCTTCATCACTGAAGACCCTTTGCTTGCCTTTTTCCTCCTGGCTCTGGCTCATAAATTAGGGGTTGCTTGGGGGGGGGCAGTACCTGATCATTTAACTGAGCACATTAAAAACCTTAATAGTTTACTATTGTGGTTATTTCATAACTCACAGCATCTTCTGCACACCTGTCACTCTTCCCTTGGCATACTGCATAAATTTTCCAGCATTTATTAATAGAAAAGCTAAATCCTGTGATTATTATCTAGGAAGACAAAGTGTGCTCATATGGTAAAATATTCCAAGCTGCCTTTGAGACAGTGAAGAACAAGAACGATAGTGATAGTGATGCTCTAAGCTGCTATCATTGCAGCCAGATTCCCACAAGTTTAGTAGCATCAGAGAGCATTACACAAACCTCCCAGAAGCTGTTACTGACACCCATGGACTTGCCAAGGAGGACAGAGCAAAACTACAGGAGTACAAGTTTGGCCGGGTCACCAGCAACTGCCTGAGAAATGGTATGTTGGCTAAAGTAACCAACACAGACCATTCTTAGCCATGTTGCCTGTTGGCAAATGCAATGTACCACCTACCCAAATAGCACAGGAAAGAAAGCTTTCTCAAGGCCCAGCCACAAAACGAGCTCTCATATAGCTTGCAAGAGGGATGGGCCACAGCATGCTAGTGCAAAGGGAAAGGGACTGCTATTCTAGTCTGGTATGTTTGCGGGAGGCACAAGCTGGGGTCTTTCCACAGAGAGGCTCTCCCTTGTCTAGGCAGGGGCTTTGTTAAGAATTGGCTACGGGCCAAGAGAAACTTCAAAAAAAATCAGAGGGTGGGAGAACAAAAACAGAAGAGGCTGTCTCAGCAGAAAGTCCTCCAGGCAGGAAAGCAGAACTATGTCCCCAGAGAGGAGCTGGAAGAACAGCAGAAAGTATAAACAGAACCCTCATCGCAGCAAAACACATTGGATGGATGGAAAAGAAACAGAGCCTGGGATATTTTCTTTTTGGATTACAATTCTCAGAATTTCTCAGCCAGGAGGATCAATAACTGGGGTGTGGGTGGGTGGGAGCTGTAGTGCAAAAAAAAAAAAAAAGTAACTCTCCCAAGTTTTGGAAGTAAGACTATGCTGAAAGTAAGCTGGTGGCACAAAACCTGAGGCAACTCCAGAGGAGAGTTTCTGCGTGGGAAGGAGAAGTCTAGTTCTGGAACGTGGGGGGGGCGGCTTTCTGGTGCCTTTCTCCAGCCCTCAGGGCTTCTCATTTATAGAGAAACAGTCTGCTTTGCCAAGCAGCCGCAAGCGTCAGCAGTGGCTGCACTCAGCATTCCAAGGCTTATAAGGCAATTCCAAGCAGAGGAGGAGTTGTCTGCAAGCCGTCCTCTGACAGCTTCCACCAGCACCCACACCAACGTAGAGGGGCACTTTCAGGTCAGGAATGACTCTTGCAGGGAGGCAGCCTAAGATGATAAGGGGGCTCCTCCAAGCCTAGGAAGAATGTTCAGGGGACACCAGCAAAGAAGAATGGGAAGCATCAACAACATCCTTGTAAATGCAGAAGGGCAGAGAGCTGCAGAATTTTTAAACAATAAAGGAGAACACTTAAATATTTATGGGATGCTTTTCTTAAATACTAAAACCATTTCACATACACTGTCAGTACCATCTTCTGAGGTAGACCACTATGGTCCCTACATTACAGATGGGAAACTCTGACCCTCTTGTACAACAGACAGCCTTAAAGCTGCTCTGGAAGTTTATAGCTGAGCTGGAATTTGAACCATGGGACCCACCCACAAAAATGGCTTATGGTGATTTTCAGTTTCATTTGCAGCATGGGAAAACCAGCTTCCATATCAGCAATGGGAATGTGTGGTTCTCTAGATGTTACAGGGATTCCAACCCTCCCAGCATCCCAACTGACCTGGCCAATGGTGATGGATGATGAGGGTGTTGCAGCCCAGCAACATCTGCGGAGCCACAAGTTGTACATCCCTCCCCTACATCTTCCCTCTACTGTACAAGTCAGTACCTTCTGGCCCTCCAGGTGTTGTCAGAATGCAAGTCCAAGTATCCCTAGCCAGCACAATATTCTTGCCAATATTCTGTCCTCTAATCTTCAGGACAGTCTTTGCCTCCTAGCACAGAACTGTAGTTTGGAATGGGAAGACCTAAAGATGTCAACCACAGGGGAGAAGCTGTGAATCTCACTTCACACTGTTCCTAAGCCAGTGATAGGAGGTTCAGTAACATGCAGAGACAGATACTAAAGAAACCATCATCTTAATAGACAGAAAATTGATGAAGGACCAGCAGAATCAGCTGTTGAACATGAGCTGTAAGACTGCTACCCTCTGGCATAAAGATCTACTAAGTTACACTTTTTGGCATAACATTTAGAATAGCAGGAACATGTATTCACATTACCACAACCCCTTCCTGTAGAGAGTTATCTCCACCCAGCCACAGGCAAGTGTCATTTCCATAGATCCAAAAATAGGGAGTGGGAGCCTGAAGGAGCTTGGTATCAAGTGACAGCCCGACCACTGCCAAGGACCATCTCGTTACATCATGGGGCAATGAAGATGGGCAGTCTCTCCAGCCAAGACCTTTCCTCTCCTCTCAGAAAAAGGCACTAGTAGAGTTTGAAAAGTTTATTGGGAGGGAACCACTACAACTCCCAGAATTCTGCTGAGGGATTCTGGATAATGAAGTCCCACAAAAAACTAGACACTACAACTAAGTGGGAACAAGGGATGTGCCAGCCCAGGAATTATCTGTAGTGGAAGTGATAAGGTAACAAAGAAAACACAACTGTCCAACATCCTTCAAAGTGGCATTGGATGAAGATGAGAAGGAGAATGGCTTCTTGTGAAGGGGCTTTAAGAGGCTGATACTTACCCTGGAGATGGAGAGTGGCATGTTGAAGTCCTTGCCACCCTGCAGCCTGAACCCCCATGGGGCTGGCCCATCTAGCACCACCTTGTAGGAGTCCATGTCACTCATTTCTGTGGAAAAGGGAAAGAGTACATTCATTTAGAATACATAAGGGACTGGCAAACGTGGAAGAGGAGGTGCCTGCCAAATAGGGCAAGCTCTAGTGTCAAAGTGTAAGTAAGCAGATGCAAGGGGAAGTGCAAGCTCCTCCCCCAGAGTTTGCCATTTATGTCCACATCATGAACCATGACCCAAAGCACTGCTCTTCATCCTCTCCCCTCTGCTCCCCCATCAGCAGTTCCTCTGTCTGACCTACAGTGAAGCTTTCAGCTTTTTGTTTCCCTGTCTTTAGAGCAGAGACAGAAAACTATGGGTCTCATGTTTTCAACCTACAATTCCAAACAGCTCTAGCCACAGCACAGTCCATTGTGAGTGATTATGAGAGTTGCAGTCCAGCAATATCTGAAAGGCTACAGCTTCTCCGCCTTCTTTAGGCTAACTCCCATCACTGCCATGGTACATACCAAAAGACAACTGACAAAAAGGAAAAGTATCACACAAAAATACAGAGGAATAGTGACACAAAAGCCCAGAGAAAGAACAAGACGAATTCTGGTTTCCCACACACCCTCAAAAAATTGTGCAAAAAAGCTTTTCCTCCATTTTTCCCCAGATCCATATTCCTGAAGGTCTTCCAACTGCAGCTTTTGAAGGGCTTGCCTCAACAGTATTTAAATGCTAGCTTCTTGACTGTAACATCATGAGTCCTAAGTAAGAGTTCCTATGTCTAGGGATTCCAGAGCAAATGTATATTCTGGACAAATTTACATGACCTTTGGATGGGCTTATTTTTAACCTTGGTCAGCTTGGGTTGAGTCAATAAAAGCATCTAGATTTATTGTGAAAATAGGTTTTGTCATGTGCCTAGGCACTAGATTGCCCAGGGCCAGTCATCACAAATAGCAATCCTGCTCTCAACTACCAGTGTTTGAAGCAGTGCCCGTTCAAAATGGCTGCTTCCCCAAAGCAAGATCAGTTGAAGTCCTCCCCCAGCCAAAAAAGAAAAACAAAAACAGACTGTGTGAATTAGACCCAGAAAAAGCAGAGGTTATCAGGTCCCAAATGTATAGGATAAGACTGAGCCTGTCCACCCATGACAATCAAGAGAAACTCTCCATGTGGTCACAAGGTCAATTGAGAACCATTTTAGTAGACTGCAATCCCCCAGGAGATGGGGAACTTCCATATTGGGAATATTAACATTCAGGGATGGAGGATGCTACAATGGGATGTGGAGACAGAGAAACTGCTCTTTTCTCATGATCTGTGCTTTAATACGGCTACTGTTGACAGTTAAGATAATAAAAACTGATGCCTTAATCTACTTCTCCTAATTATTCTAGGAAGATATCCTCTGATAGGCACTGCTATTGCCTTGCTGCTTTGGGGGTAAGCCAGCTGAAACACCCCCACTATATAACAAGCAAACAGGAAGATTGCCTCTGGACACCAACTACTCCCTCTGCCTTCCCCTATTCTCCCCAGGCAGTCTGTTGTCTATATAAGGCATGCAAGGCTGCACGGTCATATTCCACTGGTTGCTCATCAAGACTGCAAGAGAGATGCAAAATCACTCCTGAAAAAGCCAAATACTTCCTGGCTGGGTCTAATAGGGGAGTTGGGACAAATCAGAAGGGATTAAGAAATAAAATCCACAAAGGTACACACAGACCAGAAACATTATGTTCTTTTGGCCTGGGCTCTAGGACACCCATCTCCTCTAGGAGAGGAGAAAAGTGCAATGTGGTAAGGCCTTCAGAGCTTTGTCTACTAAACCAACTGATAGGGAAGGCATAGCACTTCTGCAGCAGGAAGAAACCCCTCATAGCAGTGTACCAGCATGTACCAGCCCTCCCTGACAGTCTGAAGCACTTCAGCCTGAAAGCTTTCAGCAGCAACAGTACCAGCAACAGCTTAATTCCTTCTCTCCATGGGGACGGCAGAGGAATGTGCTCTGCTATGGAAGAGGCAAGGAGCTTTGACTTCTCCAGCTTCTTCCTGAGGCTGTCGGCAAAACATGCCTGGACGGGGCGCCTTACGCCATGATCTGCACAAGGAGTGCCTTGAGCCTCCATGCGAATAGCAAAAATGTATATTATACTCAGAAGTTGTTTGCTTGGGCTGAAGCTTCTGCAGCGTCTCCCAACTATGGCATCCTCAGCCGAGAAGCACCAGCCCATGGATACCGTTAGCATGCTGGTAAGGCACAGGAATCCATTTCTCAGGTGATGCTCTGTAGTGCTTATACTTTTGTTAGAATGGCTCAGAACTGTGCTTCGCCTGTCAGCTGTGTCGGTGTAAAGAAAATTGAGTTTTGAACAAATCGAGGTACTCAGGTACTGAAAAGAAACAAAAGCCAAGCTAAGTTCAAGGGACTACTGGTGAGCAGAAATAGGTCTCCCCCTTATCAGTCCTCTCACCCAACTCAGGCAGATAGAAACAAACCAAAAATCTTGGATCAAGCTTCTTGTTGTTGGAGAGCAAGTCTGAAAGCATTGATAAGTACTTTCAGGAAATGACTTGGTAACCATGAATAACAGATGTTTCAGAGGGGCAGTTATGTTCCAAGCTTGACAATGTTACCTTCTTGGACTTCGATTCCAAAAATTCCCAGTCAGTGACCACATTGGCTAGAGAGTCCTAGAAGTTGTACTCCAAAAAAGTAACTTTTCCAAGTTCTTAATTTGTTGCAGCAAGAACAGCAAACAGTTTTTGGGCATCTTAAAGGCTAATAAGTTTGTCAGGGCATAACCTTTCATGGATTAAAGCCCATTTCATCAGATCCATGAGGTAGTTATACACACATTTGTTACAAAGGAGGAATGTGTAAACACCAGGTTTAGAGCAACCTTCCCCAAAGTGGTGCCTTCCAGATGTGTCAGACTATAAAGACTACTATCTTCAACCAGAATGGTTAATGCTAGTTAATGGTGATGGGAAATGTAGCCCAACACATCTGAAAGACACAGACAATGACAATTATGTGTAAGTGTAATTTAAAATCATTGCAGTGGCTCCCCGCATAGCAGTTGGATAGTAAGATAAACATCCTGGCACTGGTAAGCATATTGACACTTGCAACAGAATGTATTAAATGAAAACAGCAGGGAGGAAGAGAAAAAATGGGAGAGAAGGATGGCCCATTGTACGACAAGAGAACTAGATTGCAAACAGCAAGAAAAAGCATCAAATTAATATTGTACTCCACTTGAATAAAGTGACAGAGCAAGGCCTAAGGCCCAATGCAGCTTTAAGAAGCCTAGTAATAACTTCCACACCTTTGAGTTCTCATTTGTAATGAAGAAGCAGCAACCAAGTCCTTTGTAGAACACAGCACACTCTAAGATCATTCGTTCCTAAGAAACTAACTTTAAAAAATTAAAAAGAGGCACAAATAGCATCAGAAGCTGGTAGGCACAACAAGACCAGAACTACTTTTAACCTTTCCTAATGTGGCAAGCTTCAGTTATTTAGTGCTAAAACTCTCATCAGCCCAACCAGCATGGTGTATTATAGTCCAAAACAGTCTGAGAGTCACTAAGCGGAACATTTTCAGCTTTTTAACAACAGCTCTTCCTGAACTTCAAGAGAGCAAGTTCAACACAGGAGAGTGTCCCATTTAAACCTGGGAAAGCTGGCAAATAACAGATCTCCCCTCTTGTCTTCTTTGAATAAGGTCACTTGGGATTATGGAAGGGATAGAGGAATCCATGGAAAATGGCCAGACTTCATTACCACTACTTGTATCCTGTGCTTCCAGAAGACAACCAAGTTTTATTTTTTATTTTGTGGATTCAGCTGGCAGCCCTCAAAGGAGGGAATGAACTAGATGAGCAATAAATAACCCAGCCCAAGAGGAAACGGCTACACTCTCCACTTCCCCCCACCTCCCTGGGAAATGGCTTTTACATCACCTCTTCTATTTTACATCACCTCTTCTATTACAAAAGAACTAATAACTCAGTGTTAAAGCCAAGCTACACTGTGAAACAGAGTCAAGTACCTCAAAAGACACACCCTTCTCTTGCCTAGACTGCCCCTTCACACCCCTGGCAGGCATTGCTCTGTCTTTGACCACAGAGTAAGTGGGGAATCATGCACACATGATAGGTAGGGCAAAACGTTTGTTCCTTTCATTACTAGCCATCCTCACTCAGGACAAAAATAAGCGTGGAGGCTATCAGGAAATCCTCAGTTTATTTGAGCCAGTCTCTTACTCACAGATGTCCTGGACTACAGCTCCCATCACCAGCCATAATGAGAGTTACAGTCAGACATATCTAATAAGCAACAGGTTGGGAAAGAGTCCTTTAGTGGTTGTAGGAAGCCTTATAAGATCAGGTCAAGGCCCCATTTAGTCCAGCATCCTATTACTTGATAGCTGCCAGCCAGCAGCTTCTGGAAACCCACCAAGAAGATGCAAAAAACAATGTGGATTGTTTCCAGCATTTAGTACTTTTCCCCCAAGCCCTGGAGAGAATTTATTGCTTACAAAGATGTAAGGTCCATTTGTCTGCCCTGGCCTGCTTTCCCAACATCTTCACAACCTCATCACAAGAAGAAGTCTCTCAAAGGTAGGGCCCTGTCATATCACACACAGAACAGCAACTCTCAGGTACTTCTGGAAGCCACAACAACAGCTATCCAAAGGACACATCAAGATCACAACACTTTTAAGCGCACCTATCAAGCCAAAGGTGAGGAACAGGCACTTTTGGCATCTTGGAAATGACCAGGGGAGACCTCGCCACAAGAGTGACTCTGGCCATTTCCGCACTAGCCTGTTATAGCGCGATGATTCCACTTTCAACATCCTCTGGAATCCTGGGGTTTGCAGTTCCGGGAGGGGCCGCCTGGCCCCTCCCGGAACTGCAAACCCCAGGATTCCAGAGGATGTTGAAAGTGGAATCATCGCGCTATAACAGGCTAGTGCGGAAATGGCCTCTGTTCTCGGCCCTTCTGGAATTCAGAAGGCGCTGCGAATATTAAATTACAGCGGCAGCTCCTCAGAGGCAATTTCAGACGCAGGACAGGAATAGATGTACAGAAAAGCACGCTGACGGGAAAGTACGTGTGCCAGAGCGGGCGCGTACAGGTTCTGACCCGGGATGCGGAGCGGCCCGCTCCAGCCCCCTCCCTTCCTCCCGCCACCGAGCCACGACTTCGGCCGCTCACTCAGCAGCCCCCCCCGCCGCCCCGCCGCGGGACGCTCCCCCGGAGACCCCGCCACAGGAAGCCGGGAGCGCCAGCCACATCCTGGTGCCGTAAACGCCAGTCCCTCGGCGAAGGGCGGCACACCCAGTCTCATGGCAACAGGGGACTCCGGGCCAGCCAGGCACGCCACACCTCGGCGGGCACGACCGCCGCTCCGGCCAACGCAGGGAAGCGGCGGCGCAACGCAAAGGGGAAGAAGGGGCTTCAAGGAACGGTCGGACTTCTCTTGCTAGGCGTCCCGCGGCGCCTCGGGCGAGAGACGGAGCGGGGGAAGGTGCGTGAGAGAAAGTGCAGGAAAGAAAGTGGCCCCCGCCCTCGCTGGAGACCGGGCGACGTCTCCACCCGCCCGCCCTCAATAAGGAAAAACTGGGTCCGGGGGGACGGAGTAGCTCGTGCAGGCGCCCCCACACCCGCCTCACAGCTCCCTGAGAAAAGCCTCCGGAGATATTCTTAGTCCGGGTGGCAGCCACGGGATACATACCTGCGGGACGCTCTCCTCCTCCTCCTCCTCCTCCTCCTCCGTACAGGGAGGAGCTACTGGCCTCGCCGCCGCCGACTCGCCTCAGTTGCACCGCCACCGGGAGAGGGAACGGGAGCGCCTTATATCTCCCTCTCTCCCGGCCGGGCTCGGCGGCTCCGCCTGCTCAGCACAAGCCTCCCCGCCCCAGCCTTCAACAAGCCCGCCGTGCGTCAGGAGCGCATGCGTCCCTCCGTCCCGCCTGCCGCATCTGCTCGCCCTAAAGGCGCCCCCTGACGCCCCTCCTGGAGGTGCGCAGGACGGACCGCTTTTGGTCATGAGGGGCGGGAGCGCGGGGTCACGGCTTCAGCCGCGACTGCGGTGCTCTCGGGCGCCGGGCTCGGTTACTCCCCTTGAGCAGGCGGCGAGGCCCCCGCCCAGAGAGCCGGAGCTGCGATGGCGGCGCTGGGTACGGAAGGGAAGTGCGGCTGCATCTGACGGAGGCCATTTCCTCGCTGGCCTTTATAGCGCTGTTGTTCCACTTTCAACGGCCTATGGGAATCTTCTCCCGAAACTGCAAAGCCCAGGATTCCATAGGATGTTGGAAGTGGAATAATAGCACTATGGCCATTTCCGCACTGGCCTGTTATAGCGCGATGATTCCAGTTTCAACCTCCTCTGGCATCCTGGGCTTTGCAGTCCGGCCCCTCCCGAAACTGCAAACCCCAGGATGCCAGAGGAGGTTGAAACTGGAATCATAGCGCTATAACAGGCTAGTGCGGAAATGGCCTATAACAGGCCAGTGCAGAAAGGACCATGGTCTTCCTTCTGTCAGTTGAACTTTTCCCAGAATTGTCCCCTGTTATAATGCAGACGGGTATTTACCTGCCCCAGGAAATGGTAGGTGAGAGCTGCTTTTGTGGTCCCTCAGACTGGAGGCTCTACTGTTGTTGCTTGCTTCATGTTACTCACGTTGTTGACACCAGGTTGTGAGGCTGAGAACCTTAAATCCCTATGCTGTGTACCTGATTTCTCTCCATAAGGTTGTACCCAAAGATAGGACAAGAAGGGTTTTGCCCCTGCAGGGGAAATGCTGAGCCCTTGGATATTTCTTCAGCCTATCCAAACTGTTTTATATCAGCCTATGCACAGGCCAGCTCAGTAGCCTACGATGGGAGAATAGTAGACCACATATATAGAGCTGTTTCTGCTCTGTGGTCTACTATTCAGCCGTCGTTGGCTACTGTGGCAGCACAAGTCTGGAGTAGTATTATGGGAGAGTTATGGAGAGAGCAGAATTGTAGAGGCAGTATTAATAACATGACAGCCAATGTGGTGTGTCGCTCTTGAGCACTAGACGAGGCTCAAGGAGGCCAGGGTTCGAATTCCTGCTTAGCCATGGAAACTCACTGGGTGACCTTGGGGAAGTTACACTCCTTCAGACTGAGAAAGCAGTGGCAACCTCTGCATAAATTGGGCCAAGAAAACCATAGGATAAAGTCATAGGGCAGAACTGACTGGAAGGCACATAACAAAAGTGCATCCCCAAAATAAAAAGATGCAGGCAAGGCTTGTAACATGCCAGCGTGATATAGTGGTCACAGGGACAAGCTGCAGACATATGTAAGAATCATGGCTTTTAGCTAGAGCATCACAAGGTTATTTCATTCAATAGGGAGCCTAGAGATGGTTCTGGACAAGGCTTTTATTTTGCAATTACCTTGTCCAATTACCTTGTGACCTTGTCCAAGTCACAGAAATTTATGGAGGGTCCAGATGGCATTGTCTTCCACTTCTGACACACTCATGTTTTCCGCTGTTTCTTCCATCTTTTTCTTTACCAAAGAAAAAATCCAGGAAGCAAAAACACAATACTCCCAGAATGCTTTTTGATGGCTACCTCTAGGAACAGTTTGCCAAGGTGTTTTCTATCCAAGAATTTTCAGCACCTCAGAAAATAATGCCAGTTTCTTTGGATGAACCCCAAACCTTGTAACAGCTTCAGCCAGAAAATTCCATTTATCATGGAAATATGTCTCATACTTCTGTTTTGCTTGCTGGTTTCTTAATACCATATGATCCATGTTCAAGATAGCTGTCTTGGAGAGGTGTGTGTTCCTACACTGCTAGGGCAACCTTCCACAAAAAATATTTTTCTAAAATTCCTTACACTGTTTAACTGATATCATTACACAAGTATTCTGCCCCCACATGTAATGACTAAAATTGCCAGATAACTGAGTAAAAGTATGCTACTTTTGGTATAGCCATTATCAGTTGGCCTTCCTCTGAAAAGCTCAGAGAAAAACAAAAATACACCAAAAAATAAGAAGAACGAGGAAAGAGGTTGTGCTTGATTCCTTCTATTTAATAGCTGCCCATTATAGACTGAGGAGTTTGATTTTTGTGAGCAGCTTGTTTCCAACATGGCTGGTCATTATAAGTATCTTAAAACATCAAGAACTAGTGCCCACATTTTCTTGTTTTCTTTTTCTCTCCAAACCCACCCCCTTCTCCTCCAGTGTTCTGTCTTTTAGACTGTAAGCCAGAGTACAGGGACTGTTTCCCACTTACTGATTTCAAAGCTGCTCTAGGAGCTTTTTGGCTGAAGAGCAGAGCATAAACAGTTTTCTAAAAATTGCCTTTTTTCCCTTTAGAATGTTGGTTATTTTGTAGAAAGTGCTGCATTTTAATCTCACTGGAAGCTAATGTTCTTAATTTGATAATAATGCTGGCAAAAAGAATTCTGATCATATAAAATTGCTTCCATATGTTTCCAGCATTTTTGTTTGCCCCTCAGCAAGCACCACATTATAGAATGGTGAATTGTCAATCTTCTGTATGAAACCAATATACACAGACACACAAAGGGACAATGTTTTGCTCTGGCAGTGATCAGCAAAATCATCAGTGTAACTACATTGTGTATGGAACTAATATACATGGATACATACGTCAACAGACAGACGCAGAGCAGTTTGCTCTGTCTACATCTAAAGATCATTAGAAATAGCCTCAGTGTAAGTGCTTTATAAATTGCCTCTTTAGGGTAACTATTAAACCCAGCGTAAAACTTGGGGAAGCTAGCAAGCCAAAGCAACACTGTGTCTGAATAAGGCAACATCTCCCCAAGCCTCTTTCTGTGGAAATCTGCAGTCACTTTCTCTTCTATTTAAGGCAGAATGCAGTGATTCACAGCTCTCAAGCATAAACAGTTCCAAGCCTGTGTTACAAGGGAGAGTTTGGCAGATCTCAAACTGTGTGGATTTTGTTAACTTGAAAAACTCAAGGTTGCTAAAATTTGAATCTGAAAGGAAGCCAGTTTCTTCTGCAGAAGATCTTCAAAATACTTGCAACCTAGTGCTACTTTAAGGCTGATGTTGGTTCTACCTACTGAAACAAATTGGTTTCTTTCCAAGATTTCCAAAATATTCATTATCTAGTGCTGGATTAAAGCCAGTTAGCTCTACTCAGAGTAGACCCACTGAAGTTAATGGGACTAAAAAGTCCCATTCATTTTAATGTGTCTACATTAGGAGGGGGCAGCTCATCCCCACACACCTGGGGTAAGTCATATCTCCGCATTGTCATCTAAAATCACCACAAGAAGTCACCTCCAAATGTGACTTCTGAGTCAGAGGAGGGATGTTTTGGCCAAATCCAGGAAGAAACTTGGAGGCCAAATATACACTAAAAGGACATCATTTTCCCCAGCCCAGTCTACACTAAACAGGACTAATGTTGGATTTAGCTTGGTCATTTTGCTAATAGGGATTTAGGTGCTGCAGGGGTAGGAAAGAATTCCAGATCTTGATGTTTCAGCTCCAACCTGCACAGAGCATAAAAGACCAAGGCAGGGATGATTTACAGCAGAGCTTGGCTCTGATACCTCCACTAGAAGTGACTGCCAAGTTTTTCTCTGTGGGAGGCAAACTATCAGATTTGTTACATTTTTATCCTGCCCTTCCTCCATGGAGCTCAGGATGATATATATGGTTTTACTATCCCATTTTTAACCTTACAACAGCCCTATGAGGTGGTTTAGGCTGAGAGAGAGTGATTGGCCCAAGTCCAAACAGTGAAATTTGTGGCCAAATGAAAATTTAAACTTGGGTTTCTTGGTCAGAATGTGAAACCCTATCCAGTAATTCACCATTACATATCTATGAAAGCTCTAGCTGCTTGCTTTTATTTTACTCCCACGTGTTATCATGTGGTTTCTCTGACAAAAACCAAAAGGATGTGAAAAAGTGCAGACCCCAGGTTGCTTTGTGAAGGAATGAGAATATGACATGGGTGGGGAGCTGCTGGCAAGACAGCACATTCCGGAGCAACCAGGTCCACGCACGCACACAACAATGTTGGAACTCAGTCTCTAGTACACCAAGTACCATTGCTAGAATCATCAAAGTAGTACAGCCACCACTCCATCCTCTAAGTAGTTTTCCAGTTCTCAGTCTGTATCTTTTTAAAAACAGGAGTGGGGACAACTTATTTTTCCCCTTTTGGGGTTTTTCCCCCCTGCAGATCTTCATATTGTTTTCTATCAAAATAAACCTCGTCTCCTCCCCACACCACTGCAATAAGTATACAGCATACTCTTGTCATCATATACCATATAATGTGAGAGTTAGGGAAGGGTAGAAGAGAACAGTCAGAAACTTATTAGCAGAGTTTGGAAAAGCTGCTGTTGCTGGCCATGAAAGCTAAGGGATCCCTTAGGAGTTCTAGTCCAACAAAAGTAATTCTTCCAAGTTATGCTTATTATGGGTAGAACCAAGTGAACCTGGAACAAAATCTTACACAGCAACAGCAGCCAGCCATGCCCTTTTTCAGGGTATTCCATTTCCAGTCAGACAGCATTCTATGGCCAGTGAGCATGCTCAGAGTACCCCGTAAGTCTCTTTTGTACTTGTTGGGGATGGCCCCAAGCCTAGTGATACCTCTAAATCTAATGATATGTCCCTTCTAGGCATGAATGTTGCTATTTCAGCTGCATAAGCAGCTTGACTCAGAGAACCAATTTAATAATAATACATTGGACTTCTCCCACAATAGCATTGTTTGTTTGTTTGTAAAAATATGCTTTGGAAAGAACTGATTTGGTAAATAACGCCAAAGCAGAGGAACAAACAAACAAAAAAGGAGTAGAGGATTATGGTTCAGTGGTTACATGTATATAGATTCTTGGGGTGTTTCCAGGCAGACTGACCCATGAGCTAACAGTGTAAAGATAAAAGGGAGCTATTCCATCTTTACCTTCCTAACAGACTTTTTGTGATGGGGGGAAACAACACAGAGGAAATGGTGCAAAAACGTTAATTGGTGAGCAAACACTATCCCACATCTGCAAATGGAAGACAACAATATCTGGACCCCTTGTAAAATTCTGTGAAAGAGGCAGGGTGATTGCACTATAAAAGACTCACCTAAAAGCTGGACAGGGCTACCGTTAGTTGGATTTGTAATTGGTTGACCGACCAAACCCAAAGGGTGATCACGAATGGCTGCTTTTCGTCCTGGAGAGAAGTGACTAGCGGGGTGCCACAGGGTTCTGTCCTAGGCCCAGTGCTGTTCAATATTTTTATCAATGACTTGGATGAAGGAATAGAGGGCATGCTGATCAAATTTGCAGATGACACCAAATTGGGAGGGGTTGCTAATACGCCAGAGGACAGGATCAAAATTCAAAATGACCTGGATAGATTGGAGAGCTGGGCCAGGGCGAACAAAATGAAATTCAACAGAGAGAAATGTAAGGTCCTACACTTAGGCAGAAATAATGGAATCCACAAATATAGGATGGGGGACACGTGGCTGGATAGCAGTACGTGTGAAAGGGATCTAGGAGTCTTCATAGACCACAAGCTGAACATGAGTCAGCAGTGTATGCGGCAGCCAAGAAAGTCAATGCAATTCTTGGCTGCATCAATAGGAGTATGGTGTCTAGATCGAGGGAGGTACTGGTACCACTCTACTCTGCTTTGGTTAGACCCCATCTTGAATACTGTGTCCAGTTCTGGGCACCCCAATTCAAGAAGGATATTGACAAGCTGGAGCAAGTCCAGAGGAGGGCGACCAAAATGGTGAGAGGCCTGGAAGCCATGCCCTATGAGGATAGACTTAGAGAGCTGGGTATGTTTAGTCTGCAGAAGAGGAGGTTAAGAGGGGACATGATAGCCATGTTTAAATATTTGAAGGGATGCCATGTAGAGGAAGGAGGGGACTTGTTTTCTGCTGCTCCAGAGACCAGGACAAGGAGCAATGGATTCAAGCTGCAGGAAAGGAGATTCCACCTGAACCTCAGGAAGAACTTCCTGACAGTCAGGGCTGTCTGGCAGTGGAATCTGCTGCCTTGGAGTGTAGTGGAGTCTCCTTCCTTGGAGGTTTTTAAGCAGAGGCTTGATGGTCATCTGTCGGGATTGATTTGAGGGTGTTCCTGCATGGCAGGGGGTTGGACTGGATGGCCTGTGTGGTCTCTTCCAACTCTGAATTTCTATGATTCTATAAGCGTTTTTGGTGTTTTTCCTTAAACAAAGGTATAGACATTTAATCTAAATGAATACAAATATTTAAATACCTAAACTAGACATATTTCAACACAGGGCTGGGATCAGCCAGTGTGGAAAGAACACAGCATCTTCTATGTAAGAGGGAATTGTTACCTCCAACTTTTGAAGTTTCAATTGCTGACAAGTATGCACAGGGAGGATTCAACAAGATATTTCTGATTTTGCAACAACAGGAAGTCTGTTCTACTGGCCAGTCTTACAAATGTGTGAATGCAGTTCCTTTAGTGAGGTACTGTTGTAATAGTCAGGAACTATGGATGTATCCCAGAGCAATTATGCGTTTCCTCATCAAATCCTTATATGCCCAGACCAAAAGAAAGCAGTTTGATTAGTAAAATCTCCATAGACTTTCCTTGCTGAACTACACATGCAAACTTTTCTAGCATTGTCCCACCAAGCTTAGCTCTTTCTCCAGCCTGCAAGTTGTTTGAACACTAGATTCAAAGAACACAAAATAACACTACTTAAACCTACTGAAAACTCGTCTATGACTTGCCAGCAAACAGAGACAGAGATACACACTAATTCAAGGCCCAGGCAAAAGAATCACAGCCCTTTAAAAAGATCAGAACTATATCTTCTCAGGAGAAGAGTCTTTTTAATCCTCTAATGGAGTTATATTTCACAGATTGAGAGAGAGAGGATGGAAAATGGTTCCCTGTCTCGAATCTGTGACTCAAAGTGTCTTCTTCATGCAGTTTGATGGTAATTCTGGTAATTCAGTGAATTCCATAGTGGTTCTAACTGATCTTCTCTTAGGTATCTGGTTTAGAAGAATGTGTTTTCCATGGATCCTGATGAAATGAGCAGCAGCCAGTACTATGGCAATGATGGACATGTCATTGGCCTCCAAAGATGGAGTTGTGAAGGTACAGTACTTCCTTTGGAAATAGGTCTCATCAAACTTGATGGAAATTGCTTGTGAAAAAGCATACTGAAAAAGTAGCAGAAAAGACTAGATTGTTTATCTCTCCAAGGAAGCCAGCTGTTGTTGCTTAACAGTAAGACATTGCTTACTCTGTGGCAAGAGGTCTCTTTCTGAATGATTACTGGTAAAGTAATTTATTCCAGCAGAAAAATCTTTACATGACTAATGCCCTTGATGAAAAGCCAAGCTTATGTCTCAAAACACAGTGAGCCTGTTGCAGATGGAAATAATGTCATCTTTACATTTGAATCTAAACAAAGAAATACAACATAAAACCGCATGGGAGAGTTATCTTCTCCTACAATAAAAAGATGATAGGCATGGTGTCAGGGTATGCTGAGTGAAACATATGCTTTATTTTATGCATTTGAACATGCAAAAAAAAAAAAAAGGTCAGTATAACATCATAGACACACAGGGACCACAAAAGGAAATGTGAGTCTTTCATGCAAATAAGTCTTGGAGTAGAGGATATCATCATAAGTATCATATGCTAAGAGTTGATTCACACGTAAAGATTCAACATCTGATGGCTGCAGCATCAAGCAGTGATTGATATGTGTGAATACCGTCATATACAGAACTGTCATAGTGTGTGGATGTAACAGTGTGTGAACTTGTACCATAACAAATCCATGTATCTGAAGTACTATGAAAATATTTCAGACACAAATGTTTGCAATAGTGCAAGTTCAGTTCACAAATTCATTTGGAAATCAAGCACTGAGGCCTGTGGTAATTAGGTTTAAACTAGTACAAATTCTACTGCCACCTAAAAGGATGGAAGAAAACTATGCAAAGTACATCATCCGAGTGACAATGAAACTATGAGCCCCTCTCCAGATTCTCCCAGAATTGGTTGATTAGAGGTGGTTCCGCACATGCTCACAGATACTATTGTTAATTCTGCTGGATTTGGAATTGTGTGCTGAAAAACTGTGCCACAAATTAAGCCTGCTTCCACAGAAAAGGGGGTGGCGGGGTTGAAAGGGCATGAGGGAAGAAAGGAAAGGAACAAGGCAGTGCTCAAAGAAGAAACTGGGATGTGGTAATTAGATCTATAGGCTCTATTCTTTAGTTCCTGCCAGTTTTAACACCTCTACTCTCTGTACTTTCCAGAAGAATGACTAAGAAACACAGCCCTATGTAGGCACAAACATGGGTAGGGGAATAAAACACATTCCTGCCTAAGGAGCCCAAAGACACCAGATCCTGTCTGATCTTGGGGCCAAGCAGGGTCAGGCCTGGTTAGCATTTGGATGGGAGACTGCCAATGAATACCAAGTGTGACAGAGTACATTTCAGAGGATGGAACTGGCCAAACCACCTCTGCGTGTTCCTTGCCTAAGAAAACCGTATGAAATTCATGAGGTCTCCATATATCCACAGGTAACTTGAAGGTCCCTATACACACACAGAGAGAAGAGCAGACACCCCTGACTGTTCCAGGTTTCCAGAACTGGGGAGTAAGAAAAACATCTTCAGCAACCCTAGTGCTACTCATCAGAACCGGTTCTTAAGGTACCCATGGCTACTTGCTAAATGCTACCCCAAATGGCAAGCCCTTAACAGATCCCCCCCCCACACACACCTAGTTTCTACCCACCTTTTACTTTCTGTACCAGTAGAAGAACCTGATCAGCTCACTCCCTCTGTTGGATAAAAGCTGGTACTGCTACACCCCGGTGGTCTTGTCTGTATTTCTGCTTCAGAGCTGCCCAAATGGAAACCATCCTCCTTAACAGAAACCATTTTTTCCATTGAACTGAAGGTTGGATTCCAGTCCAAAAGGAAACTGAAATAATGGGGCTTGTTGCACCCTTTCCCGCCTGCCAACGTAATAAACCCTTGTGGTGACAATACCTCTCCTCCTCCTCTCCCTCCCCTCACACAAATCATCCTGGGAGCCCAGATTGATCTAATTGTTTGTTCAGTGAGTGATTCTTGGGGCCCAGTTTCCCTGGAACTGCAGAGTTAGGCTACTGCATTGGCAGAGCAGGGCTCCTCATCCTTTTTCGATGAACGCCTGGACTTGTTTACAGCAGGCTGCCTGCTGCTTCCATTCAAAGAACACATCTGGCTCTCCTTAGCGAAGCCAAGCAGGAAGTGGCTCCTTTATTAGTCTCAGATGGTGCCAATGAGAACTCCTTCCACCCTTCCCATGTGTTCAATGCAGCCTCTTCAGGGAGCCCCCTCGTTGTGCCCAAGCCTCCCGACTGTCGTAATCCAGACAGATGGGTTATATTTTAAAAGTTTGGGCCGTTCTCAGGAATGCCACAGCTCTATATATCTTATTCCTCCCCCCTCCCCGCTGTTAATCTAGGTCAGTTACCAGCACGTGGTTAAAAAAAAAGTATGGGCAGCGTGTCTTTTGTCTTCTAATATATTTTGGGGCTCTTTGTGGTAAGTGCGGCAGACCTTGTGCTACCTCTTGCGTTTCTTGACCTTTTACCTCCCTGCTGACAAATTTCATTCTACCGCAACTTCTAATCCAGCTGGGAGATTGGGAGTTGTGATCCAGAATAGTTGATCCAGTTTCCCCCAAGGCCTGCTTGTGGGAATGGGTAGAGTGGTCCCCAACAGTGATTTTTCAAGCTCTGGACTAGAGTGGGCTCTAGTCTGGTACATGAAAATGTTTGCCAAGCATTTCGTAGTCTTACTTTCCTGTCACACTACACTGTTATAGCACTATTATTCCACTTTAACTGCCATGACATTATTCTGTGGAATTCTTGGGTTTGTAGTTTGGTGAAGAACTGGAGCTCTCTGGCTGAGAATTATAAATGCCTCTCCTGAACTGCAAACCCCATGTAATATTTCCATGGCAGTTAAAGTGGAATAATAGCGCTATAATCATGTAGTGTGATAAGACCCTTAAAGAAGTGTTCCCAAGAATTGCTACAACTGTGCACAAGACACCATCATGTACCAGAATCCTGCAGTTATGCAAAGGTGCTGTCCTAAAACTAGCTATGAGGCTGTACTGACTCTCTTCTCACAATGTGCCCCAAGGATTCTCCACCTTCTCTTTAGTCCAGACACCTTTTTGTGCCGCCTCCTCCTGGTATGCTGTAGCCAGAGAGCCTTCTTGATGGTTGTAGATCACAGTCTCCAGGAAATAGTTGATCTTCCTTACAGAGGCCAGGCAAAAAGCTCCTTAGACATAACTTTAATCTTGCCTGTCCTTTCCTGATGCCTCTCTTAGCTTTATAGTTCTGTGGTCTTTAAGTGTGTATGTGTATGTGTGCCACACTAATAATATGAGTGGTAGGTGGTGTTAAAATTACTTCTCTCCATCAGTGGATGAGCTAATGCTGATCTAATTTCACAAAATTGAAATAACATTGTTGTGAGAGGGCTGTTTGACTACTGTAAGTGGGATTCTTGTTGCAGTTGCCTCTTGAGAAACCTGCTCCGAATCAATGATAGTGGTCTTTTTAAGTATCCAAAGGGCACTCTTGTGGAAGACAGAATGTGCTTGTTTTCTGATGCTCTAGAGAGTAGGTATCAAGCCAATAAATTGAAATTGCAGGAAAGGGCATTCTGACTGAACCTTAGGTTGAGCTTCCTGAGGGCAAGAGGAATTCAATAATGGACTCTCCTTAACTGGTAGTTTTTAAACTGAGGTGAGATAGAGATGTCTTGTGTTTTTTTGCTGTGGATTCTTGCATTGCAGGGGGTTGGACTAGATGACCATTAGAATCCCTACTAAGTATAAAATTTTAGGATTCTGAGATTTTAAATGATTATTAACTCAGGAAAAACTGATAAATATATTTTTAAAGGCACTAAGGGATGCTGGTGTGTGAGTGTAAAACAATGAGACAGTTCTAAGATATGCACGGAGACACAGGTTGACAGAATACTGAGCTGCTTGTGGAAAACCTCCGTGGGGATGCTTTTTGCATACCTTCCAACTTTCCTGGTTTGGCAAGGACACTCCTGATTAATCCTCTGTAGTTTCACTTTTTCAGCTGCCTTTAAGATGGCCCAGTTTCTCTTTACTCTTTCCCTATTTCCCCCTTTGTCTTCAGTTTATTTCCCTTGCTGCAATCTGAGTTCAGAGTGCAAAAGGGGGAGAGGAGAGGTGGGGGCACAGTCTTGTTCTTTCCAATAGATTCAGGCAAAAGTAACTAGCTGCAGCCTCTCTTAGCTTGTGTGTTCTTCTTCTTTAATAATTTTTGCCATCTTGACCACACTCTGATGTTGTTTGGCCACACGTGTCCCATTTTTAACTGTGAAATGTTAGAGAGTATGCTTCTGTTAGAAGTGCAAAGTTTTTAACGATATGAACTGCCTGTTAAGGAGTACTTCTGGTGTATGCCTTTATCGGTGCTCTACTTATATCTGTTTTTATCTACATCAGATGTTAACAAAACTCCATCCATTTCTCCTATGATCTGTTCCTTGAAAAGAAGTCAAAACAAAGTAAGCACTTCCTGGAACCTTTCACCGCCTTTCACCGCTCAGAGAAATGGGGCATGTTTTACAAGATGCTACCATCTTCATTATGACAAAGAAACAAATTGTTGCTTGTGTCTGATGATCAACAGGTGGATTGTACTGATGCCATACTGAAGGGGAGGGGAAAAATGAAACCCAAAAAACAGAGCTCTTCATGTCTTGTTATTCCATTATTTAAGAAGTAGAAATTACTTTGTTTAATAGGATCGAATCCCAAATGGCCACTCTAGGAGATCTTAAAGAAACTTCTTCTCCACAATCCCCCCACAGACAGACCATTTTATACACAATAGTTCATCACATGTTCTGCTAGTCAGTCAGTAGAATATGAAAGCCCAGGTGTGTCCCCCATCCTCTCCAGGTTACAGGATATAATCTTTTGAAAATGAAATAAGCTAGAGCAGTGGTTCATAACATGGGGGTCCACAGAGCCCTCACATGGAGTCCAAGAAGTCCTGCTGCTGGACAGCAGTGGCAGCAACAGGGATGCAGATGTGGTGTGTGTGCGTGTGAGGGAGAGTAAGTGCCCAAACTGCTCTCTCATTTGCAAACAAAAGAGCAGTTTGGGTGTGTGCACACACCTGCTGCCATGCCCCTTTCATCAGGGACATGGCAGCAGGCATGTGCACATGCCCAAATTGCTCCCTTGTTTGCAAATGAGGAGGGAGTTTCAGTGCCCACACCCTCCTCCCATCCCTGACAAAAGGGACACAGCGGAAGGCATGTGTGCACGCCCAAGTTATTTCTCTGGAGACCAGAGTTCAGCCATGGAAACCCACTGGGTAACCTCAGGGAAATCACATTTTTTCAGAGAAAGGCAAAGGCAAAACATCTTTCCAAGAAAACCCTCACGATAGGTTCACCTTAGTGTCACCACAAGTCAGTTTTCAAAGGGGAGAGACACAATGGCTGGAAAGAACCTCTCCCTGCTAGTGGCCTCTTGTTGTTGTTGTTGTGTGCCTTCAAGTCACTTCTGAGTAATGGCAACCCTAAGGAGACCTATCACATTGGGGGGGGCAGGATTTGTTGGGAGCAGGATTGCCTTTGACTTCCTCTAAGGCAGAGAGAATGTGACTTGCCCAAAGTCATCCAATGTCTGAGTGGGGATTTGAATTCTAGTCTCCAGAAGCCCTTAATAATAAATAAATGTTTGAATATTTTAATCTAAATTTAAATATTTAAATCTTGAGGTAAGTCCTAGGGGACCTTGGCAACAAATTATAGTTATAGGAGGTTCCCCATAAAGAAATGGCTAAGAATCACTGAGCTGGATACTAATATGGAAGGGATCTACTACCCTCTAGTGGAAGAGATGAGTCATGACACAGCATCTGTTAGAAGTACAGTAGGTATACCGGTTGTAGTAAGGGCGATCAGATTTGGGGCTTGTGTGATGAAATGCATATTTATTAGAATCCTGAAATTCAGTAACCAGAGCCAGGTCCAGAGGTGGAGGCAATTGCCTACTGTACTCTAATAGCCATTTGCTGTGTACACGGATACAAATAACTACCTAAATTACTTAAGCTATTTACTTATACATCAGGAACTGTGACATAAAACTCTTAGTATGGGCTCTAGAGCTACATAAGGACATGCTCAAAGCCAACCGATCAGCACTCTTATTTTACAAGTGAGCAACACGAAGGCTAAGAGATAAACAATTCTAGCATAAGGCCACGTACAGTAGGTTTTTTAAAAAAGTTTTACTTGCTATTTTTAAACTATTGGAAGTGATTCCCCCCCCCCTGCTTTTTTGCCTCCTGCCACGCACTGTGGTTACTGGAGGGGAAACCTAAGACCACTCATCCCCTTGAAAGAGACCTGTTTGGATATTTGCAGACTCCTCCCTCCTCCATTCTATCCTGGGACACTGTGCAGACAACATGACTTCAACCTCAAGTCAGGAATTCTCCTTCTTCTCCCAGCCAAGCTACACACTTGCTGTGTGTAACATCTTGTCTGGTGGTATCTTCAACATGTGCAAACATTTTTTGGGCCCTTTGGGTTAACCCAATCAAAGCATTTTGGGTTTCAGAAAACCTTGCTGAGGAGACAAATCTATATTCCACCTACTCCTGAGCTGTAGCATTCAGTAAAGGGTTAGTAAGAGCCAGCACTGGTAGTGGTTGAGCATTGGACTGTGAGATCAGAGTTCAACATCCTTCTTGGCAATGGCAATGTGCTGGCTGACCTTGGGCATGTCACACACTCTCAGACCCAGAAAACCTTGAAATATGTTTGCCTTAGGGTCACCGTAAGTCAAAAACAACTTGAAGGCATAAAACAACAACAAAGGGTTAATGCCTTACTGGGATGCCCAAAAGATATAAATTTATGAAGCTGCCTTAGACAGGGCTAGACTACTGGTCTGCTTAGCACAGTATGAACTGTGAGTGATACTCCCAGGTCTTAGACAGACCTTTTTCCTCCTTCTTTGTAACCTGTGGTCTAGCGAGAGATCAGATGGGAACCTTTGTACACTGGAACATGTAGTGAGAGCCATACCTTAACAATAAAGTATCAAGGGAAGTGGGAAAGTTACTTTTTTGAATTTCAGCTCGCAGATTAGCTATTCTGAAATGTGTAATCCAAAACCTTTTCCAACCTCTGGCATCGTCATGGAAAGACAGACCCTGTCCAGCACTGCTGGAGATATAACCATCTGAAAATCAAAAAGGATTAAGAGAGAAAGAAAGAAAACTAAAGCAAAGCAGAGTTGAGATTAACCAAGGCTACAGCTAACAATGTAAGAAATTCCATTTAATGAAACAAAAAGGAAGAGGAGACTCTAAACTGTACGTATCCGCATGACTTTCCAGATTCACTAACCATATGTAAGTCAGTGGACATAAAGGAAATAATCCCTCCCCCAATCACTAACTATCCAAAGTAAAGACTTAACAGAGCCTCTAGCGAGCCTTGCTTCCCAGGTCCCCAACCCTTAGCCTGGCAGGCTCCATCTTCAGGCCAGAAAGATTCATTCCAACTGCTACTGCCCTGACCTCAGAGGAAGAGAGAATGAGGCAGGCACAGCTCCATCACTCCTAGGCTCAGAAGCAGAGGAACAGCCCTCCTCTCCATCCCAGTTGTCAAATACTGTGGCCTGAGAGAGAGAGAGAGAGAAGAAGGGGTAGGCTCAGCTCCACTGTGCCTAAGCTCACAGGCAGATAAAAGGCCCTTCCTCCATCTCAACTACCACTGCCCCGGCCTTGGAAAGACAGAAGAGCCAGTTTGTGCTAGACTTAATGCCCTGCCTGACTGCCATCCCCTTTCCTTGTGTGTTGTGTCTTTAGACTGTAGATTGTAAGCCTGAGGGCAGGCAACTTTTTTTTCTTGGGTCATGGTGCTATATAAATAGATGATACTAAATTATTTTAATTTCTCTCCCTGTATAGATGCTAAGGACATGAGTGCATGGAGGGGAGGGGGAGGAGGAGGGGGGAGGAATCATAGGAAGAACCTGAGCTTGAGAAAGTTCAGTTTTGTGTACAGCCACTCCCACAATCCTCTAGCCAGCCTTGCCACACAGGCTTGGGGATTGTGGGAGTTGTCATCCAAAGAAGTAACTTTCCCAAGCTCTAAGAAGAATGCCCCATCCTGGGATCTCCCGCAGTTGGAAGGGTCCACTAGGACTTGTCCATGGCACCAGCGCTCTTGCTCGTTGCCTTGGGGGCTCCCCCGTCTCTGCTCAGCATGGTGACCAGCTTGTGCCTGAAAGCACCTGCTCCTCTTGCCACAGGCTTGGCACTCCCTTCGCTCCCCCTGGCTGCCTCCTGGCAATCCATCAGGTGAGGAGAGTGCTGGATCTCTGGGGAGGAGTCAGTCCTTGTGGTAGAACTAAGGCAGGGATGGCTAATTGAGCGCTTGGCAGCCACAGGGCTATTGTTGTAGATGAGAGAGGGCTCAGTGTTGCTGCTGCCACTGCCCTCAGGGGAGTCTCTGTAGCTGAAGCCAAGAGACTCAGAGTAGACAGCGCGTTGCTGCTCCAAAGTGCTCAGGTTCTCATAAAGGTGGTCAGAGAGTTGGTCCCTCTGGCCCTTGGGCTCTGCTTTCGTCTCATCACAGGCCTGGAACAGAGGTGGGAAGCTCTTGCCAATAGAAGCATAGATGATGGGTGATTCAGGAGCTCCCATCTCTAGGGAAGCAAAGAGGTTGTCCCTACCAGGTGCTGTTGAGAGACCCACATCTACAAGTCCCACAGGGTTTCTCATGTACAGAAGTTCCTTTTCTTCCAGACTCTCTGTGCTAGTGGGCCAAGGCCAGCACTCTGCTTTCTGCATAGAGTCTTGGACTGAGGAAAACCCAACTTTCTTGTCTCTGTCCATCAGAAGAATGGCTTTCTGGCGGTCTATGGCTGCTGAGACAGTTGTGCAGATTTCTGCAGCTCGGACGGTGTTAAAAGTAAAGAGGCCTTCTCCTGAACTGCAGCGGCGCCCTGCCTCAAAAGAAAATGTAGTCTGGGGAGAAAAATGGAGGAAAAACACATAAATATTGTCTTATGATTATTTTATTTTGATAAAATTAAAACTACATTTTCAATAATAAATGCCTGGTGTAACTTGTTAACCCCACCATCGCACTACCTTTCTGCGGTGGTGGGATTGAATGCTCTTGTGAGGCAAGAGGCTATGGTGATGATAGCTGTGCTGCTGGTAGGGTCTCCCATGTCAGAAAAGCTTTTGCTGAGGAGCCAGACTCAATGTGCCAAACAGCTACTGGGAAGCAACAATAGTGGGGGGGGGTGACACTGGTGGAGGCTGTCAGAGACAATAGCATTGGCAACACAGCTAATGCTTGTTCATATTGTGCAAAAAGAGGCATGGTTAAAGCCCTTTTGAATGTCTTTTACTACAAAAACCCTATGATGAGACAATTCAAAATGAAACAGCGCCAGAAGATGGCACTGAAGACACTGAACAAGCTACTGGGATACAACAGAGGATAACTACGAGTAGCACAACCAGACCAAGCTGAAAGGATGTCCAGCTGTTGACATGCTCAGAGGTGAAAGGAAAGTCTGAAATTATTACATATTATAGGAACATGGAATGTGAGAAGTATGAATCAGGGGAAGCTAGTCATAGTAAAACAAGAAGTGGAATGTATAAACATTGCAGTACATGGGATGAGCAAGCTAAATGAAAATCTAAGAAGAAATGGGTGGCATTAATAGTGGGGAGAGATGTAGCAAAAGAAGTCAAAGGATATAATGCAAAGTCTTATTAAATAAGATCAATTAGGCACCAGGGAAAGACTAATACTAACCATAATCCAAGTTTATGCTCCAGCTACAGAGACAGAAGAAGAAGAAATTGAAGATTCTTTGCTGGAGTCCAGGAGGAAATTGAACACATAAACAGGACTTGTTGTTAATCTTAGGTAATTGGAGTGCAAAAACAGAAAACAGAGCAGAATCAAAGATTGTAGGAAAATTTGGCCTAGGACCAAGAAATGAAGCAGGAGACCAGCAGATTGAATTCTGTGAGGCCAACAATTTGTTCATCACAAACATATGCTTCAAGCAACCCAAGAAGCAACTGTATACATGGACCTCATCTGACGGCCAATACAGAAATCAAATAAATTATCTAATCAGAAGCAGAAGATGGAGAAGCTCCACTCTTTCTGCTAAAACAAGACCAGGAGCAGATTTCGACACAGAGTATGAACTGCTAATATCAAAAATCAGAGTAAAGCTAAAGAAGAACAGCAAATCAACCATCATACCAAAATACAACCTGAAGAACATCTCCATAGAATTGAAAGATAATGTAAAAAAATAGATTTGCACTATTAAACCTAATTGACCAGGAGTCAGAAGACCTCTGGATTGGAAACAGAAAACACTGTCAGGAAGGAATGCAAAAAGACACTATCTGCAGCCAAAAAGAAAGAGAAGCCTCAAAGGATGCCAGATGAAATTCTTTAAGCAGTTAAGGACAGAAGAGAAACAAAAATAAAAGGTGACAGAAATATGGTCAGAATCCTGAATGCAGCTGTTCATCAATCCAGAGAAGCAGAAGATGAGAACAAAAAAGAAAGAACAAGAAACCTCTTCCACAGGATCCAAGAAATCAAAGGGAAATTTAAACCAAGACTGAGAATGCTATATGACCAGTGGGGAACATGTCCCATGATCCAGTATAAATAAAAAGCCAATGGAAACAATATGGTGAAACATTTGGCCCTCCACATTTATAGGTTTGACTTTCACACATTTCATTATGTGTTGAGTTTCCCCAACCTCTCCCCTCACCTCAGATACTTTTTTCCAGGGGAATCTTCCCTTTCAGCAGCCCACATAGCCCCTTAAAAACCCACTTCTGGTCCTTCTTCTCCACCAGCTGCAGCCTGCCCAGCTAAGGATGGCTTGCAGCCCAGTTTCCTGGCACCACAAATCCTCTCCTGATGTCATCCCACATGCAAGGAAGGAGATACATGACAGAAAATATAGGGCCACCATACTAACCCTTTTCCTGACCTGGTTTGGATCCTGGGTGCCCATTCTCCCCACCAGCCCGCTTCCTACAGGCACGCACACAGAACACACACACACACACATTTTGATATTCACAATTTTTGCACTTTTGCAAGGGTCAGTTTTTGGATTCCAATTCCCAAGTTCCCCAAAACTTTTGCTATTCTGATAGTTGCAGTCCAAAAAAGCATATTTCAGTCTAACTGAGCTATGGTCCACCTCTACACGGGAGGACGTCTACCTGAGTCAAAAGAAGATGCACTGAAGTCCCAAGAAGGAAGATAACAAGGAATAGTGATGGTAGGGGGCTGGTGGTGGGGAATACAGTGACAATCAATCACTCTTATCAGGTCAGAAGGGTAGGAAAACGTTACTTCTATATTCTAAAGCTATATGGCAGGGTAGAATGAAAGGGCAAACATTTCACCACCAGAACCAAACCAAGAAGACATCCTTCTCTCAACTGTTGTAAGAGGGTTCAGTAAAGAACTTCCACCTTCTGGGCTTTATCAGGGAGCTGCTGTCTATACAATCAGCATCTAAGCTGTTAACATTCAAGGATATGTAAGCAAAGGTATATTTGCTATTCCTCTGCATTTCTGATTATTGCAAAACTTAACATGTGGACTCAAGCACTATCTGCTAGTGTCATTCATTTTTGGGGGGCGGGGATGGGATGGGGACAGACAATGGCATCCACTCCTCTCAGCTTGCAGAAGGAGACAGGAGGCCTCTTGAGGATTATCAGTAGAGGTCTCGTGCTGCCAGTGGAGGTTGAGGGCTACTAAATCAGTTCCAAGCTTCAGTACAAATTTTAAAGGTATTGTCAAAGGTGATAAAGCTCTTTGCAGTAGGGTTCAGACTAAAATCTAGAGTTTGTTTGCTACCACTGACACAGAAACCACCAGTCTGCAGTGGGAGTTCCCAACCAAACCCAGGTAATGACAAGGCTGCTCATGCAGCCACTGAAGTAGATCCATACCTTTTCCTGGCCAAACCTTCGAAGGAAGGCATAAGGCCAGGTAAAGAGTGCTTGCCCTGACTGCACATCCTTCAGCACCAGCTGATCAGGTAAAGGTACCATCAGGTAGTTTCCTTTCAGATGACATCGAGCAGAAGCCTCTGTTGGGAAAACTGCCACAGGGTACTCACATGCTGTTGAGAAAAGATTATAAGTGGTTATTCTTCTGTTGTGAAGGTTCTTAATTTACAAATAAAATAAATTCTGTGTGCCAATGTAACCTAAAGTCTGCACCAAGAAAAACTGCACAAAAAACCTAAACAAACTACAGGTTGCAGAAATCAGGGGTAACTATTCATCTGTGCTTACTATGCAGCAATTGGGATCTACTGTGGTTGGATTAGCAATTGGATTTAGATCCATGTCAGAAGGAAAGTTGCCACAGAGAGGGAACCTTAGGTCCTGGGGCCAAATCTGGCCCTTCTTGGATCCTGAATCCAGATAACCATGCCTCCTTCCTCATGACATCATTGTTTGGTGGTTTTCGAGCTCCTGTATGCACTTTTTCCTCATTGTAAAGGGTTGAAATGGCTTTCCTAAAGCTTGGTCACTAACAGCACTTTAAGCTAAAATAAGATGGGTTTTTTTGATCCCACATTTGTCTGCCTTTGATGCTGCCTATTACTAGCTTGCACTCTCACTACCAAAAGCTTCTTTGAAATTAAGTTTGGCCCTCAGGATGACAGAAGTTCCCCATTCTTGCTATAAAGCATTCCTAGCAACAGCAAAAATGATCCTAAGGCGGGATTTCCCAGAGAGCCTCTCTTCAAGAAGTGGCCAGTCACACTAAAAGAAAGCCCCACCAAAAAATACTAGATGCCCTTAATGGCCTGCCTGGTTCCAAGCCCTTCATCCTAAGCCTTGGACAAGGGGAACACTTACTTTCCTGCCAGGATGAATAGATAGTGTTCTCTTCCATTATGGGGCGTGGGTTTGGAGTATTAGCCACTGTGTTGCATGGGCCAGGTGTTCTCTGCAGGTACCAAAAAAGAGAAAATGAATTAAAGGAAAGCATTCCTTCAGATGAAAGCATTACAAGGCTCCAACATCTGGGTACAATATTTGAACTACAAAGCGTAGCCCTGAAGCTGCACACAGCCTGCCTCTCCTCTTCTTCCAGTTAGCCTTTTAAATAACGTGCAGCCCCTTCCCAGCACTATTTAACATTTAAAAATACCTGTTTTTTTCAAAATCAGAAGTGGATTTCTGGCCAGTCCCTTTTTAATTGGGTAGGGATGTGTTTTTAGCAATCCATATTGTCCCTGGAGGGCCTTAGGGTCAGAAAATGGTCTCATACAGCTGCTCCATTTGCCCTGCTCTAAAGGATGGGCAATTTCTAGGAGTACATCCATTAAACATGTCCTGGTTATTGGCAAAATACATTTATTCACTCCCAACTTTTATCCTTATAAGCCACTAGAGCCATCTAACCCTAACAACAAGACCACACACATTTTTCCTTTCTTTTTTTGTGCTTTAGGGATATTAGACGACAAACCTGCAAGAGGGTCTATTTATTTTCTTGAGAAATCAGTTATGGATGCTGTTATCTATGAGAATCCTTCCCCATGAGTCATTTTCTCTCAGTCTCAGTTCTGCTATCAGTTCTGCTGTCATCATTTACAAAGCCCTCTTATTGCGCAAATAACATCTCAGTTTTTATTATGTGATTTGTCATACAATAACTTTGGCAACTAGATTGCCATCTACATTGTACATGGGAATAAGAAAAACATTACCAAGAATGAGAGTTAATTAAAATGAGAGAGACTGTAAAGCAATTTGCACATTAAGACTACATTCCTATACATTTTCCTTATTAGAAAGAAGTCTCATTAAAATCACTGAAGGCAATATCTGAAAAACATGGATTTTAGGAACTGGTTGCAAATGATATGTCTACCATTTCCAGGGCTTCACCATGACCTGTATTCTTAGAAAACATGAAAAAAAATTTGTACGATGGTCTAAATACTTACCTTCAGAACCAGAGCTTGGAACAGTTACTTAGATTACAACTCCCCAAATCCCTTAACCATGGCCATTCTGGCTAGGGATTCTGGGAATCGTAGTCCAACAATTTTCAAGCTCTCTTCAGGACCAATTTTTTTAAAAATACAACTGCTTAAAACACACATACACAATCTAATTAAGTGGTCAGACAGCAGTACTCATTGTAGTAATCTAATCCAGAAAATCTGCATACAACTCCACAAGAAGCCTGTGGGGTAGCAGAAACCCAAGAACAAAAGTGATCATATTGGAAGGGATCTCAGAGGTCATCTAGCCAACCCCCTGCTCAGTGTAGAAAACTTGCAACCAAACACAACATCTGGGGGGAAACAGCTGAGTTGCAGTTTAGCATCCCCATCAGGTGTTGTACAGCTGACAGGTGAGCACTAGGAATCCCTCCCATGTTGTCAGTGACAGACAGGGTATTCCAATGGAAATGAAGATGCTAAGAGATCCCTACCTGAAAAGCCAGTTGGCATATACATTCTATCCACTCGTCTGGCCGATCTGCTGCCAGCAAGCAGCTGCGCTCCATCATGCACATGCAGAAGGGTGCTGTGTCCTTGGGTGAGGTGTGCTCCCCAACGCGCTCCACGGAGACACAATCCGAGAGGCGGATCACCTTGCGGTCCCCCTTCCTCAGTGTTGCCTTTTCTGCCTTGACTCCTTCGCGGGCTTCGAAGTACTCTAGTCGTGCAACACCAGAGGGACTATCAGCAAAGAGTTGGGCCCACACTTTCCGCCAGGTCTTCTGTGAGCAGAAGCAAAGAGTGGCAGCTTACGATTAGGGACATGCAGAGGTGAATGAACACCCTGGTTAGCACTCTCCAGGCTGGAAAATTTGCTTATAGACAAGTAGCAATAGGAAAAGAGGAAGCATTCTAGCAGAAATGAGATAGTGACCCAGACAGAAAGAAATAAGGTCATCAGACTATTTACTGGAAGTGGGAGAGGTGCTACATATAGAGAGGTAGATATAGAGTGGTACAAGAATGTCTGACACAGAATATAGTACTTTTGCCTACACACTTTACTACACACACAAAGAGGAAAGCCTGAAAGTGTGTATAAAGTGCTGGCTAAAATGTTAAATTGACATGATGTAGTGCCTTCAGAGTTTTCAGTTGTGATTTACTGGCCTTAGTTTCTTCTAGTTCACCTAATATTAGTCTCAATCCACCTCCTTCTTTTACAACATAACATAGCAGCAGAGTAACTTCAGTGAAATGTAATTTCAAAATTTCAAAATTGCATATGTTGGTAGTCTACTCTGATTCCATATATACGACCACCAGGGTGCTTAGTTCTAGTGATCAATGAGAGCAAGAAAAAACTACTTAGGATGTATCGCAGAAGTAACAAATGCTTAAAAAGTCTAATCCACATGCATACAGGGAGGTAGAATGCACAGGGTTGCCGGAATGAAAACTAGAGACAACTCCTGTACCTTTAATGTTTCTGCAGAAGACAGGATTTCAGAAGGTAATCCTTGCCCTTCAACTAGGTAACAAACACCTTCTGAAATTCCCTTTTCTAGACAACCACTAAAGACATAGGAGCCATCCTCAGTTTTCAGTCTAGCAACTTTAAGGGTATACCTCCAGGAAAAAAATTGTCTCTGGGCTAAAGGATCAGTGTCTAGGATGGAAGGAAAAGGATTAGCTGAAGAGATAGTGACACAGATAAACATGACACCCCTCTGTTGAACCTACATTGATGACCACCACTGCACAAAAGCAAGCACTGACCTGTGGAGCTGGAAGGGAGAACATTTTGCTGGCTACTAGAAAACATGGCTAAGTTGTATTCCAAGCCAAGTAAATATTCAGAGACACTGATTGCCACAATGCAGAATGTTGATTTTTTTAAAAGAAAAAAAAAATCTTCAGGAGTGAGGTTGGTTCAAGGGAAGTTTTTTCAACTGTACTGAGAAATGCAAGACAGACCCAGAGACAGCAAGGGCAGAAGCTCTTTCTCCCTATCTCTTCTGGGGGCAGGTGAGGGGGGCTGGAAGGAAGACTATAACGCCAAATCCAGAATGAGCCCTTTGGGTTACTAGTTTGTTCCATCTTTGCTCTGCAGCACTTCTTTCATACAGATACTTCCACAAACTCAGGTTTGCTGAGTAATCCATAACAAAACAAGAAAGGTCAACAACACAGCCTGAGCCCTTCCTAGTCAAGCATACATAAGCTAGAAGTACTTTCAGCCTCAGGAGTAGCCATTGCCAAACACCAAACCACCAGCAGGGATGAGTAAGGAATTAGGCAAATGTGGAGCAATGACCAAGAATGGAAGCTGTGAGCCAGAAAGTCTCCAGTTTGTCTCTTCTGCTTGTTACCTTAGGCATTAAGGGGGTAAGAACCTCCGCCTATTTCCCAGGGCTGCTGCCAGGCTGAGATAATCTAAGTGGAGCTATTTGAACACTTCTCCCCAAATCGTAAAATATCAGTGCTTTGGTGGGGGTACAGATGGTGTCATTTGATATTTGCAAATGGGTTTTAAAGCAGGTGACTGAAAATGAGAGAACTACTGAACCATTTCGTCTGAGCGATCACACCATCTCCTCTTCACATGCGCAGAGAGCAACAGCCAGTGGTACCCTTGGGAAGGCTGAGGCTTGGCCTGCATTAGATGGCAACCAAAGCACTGTAGTTGATCAGAGGAAGGAAGGGAAGAACTAGGAGAATCTCAAGAGTTAGGAAATAGTAATATTGCTGTCCCGGGCAAGCTCATCAGCCCCAAAACCTGGCTGCCAGTACCAAACTACAAGGGCCTCTGTTCTCAAAAGTTCTTCTGAAGCAGGATGAAGACTCTGGGCTTCCCAGATTAAAAGGCAGAGGCCAGCAGAGCCAACTCTGAACATACAATAAGAATGCAAGTTTTAGCCCAGCACTGCATATTCTGCATACAAACACATACACATTCTTCAGATACACCATTAATTCACATACCATGTCACTTTAATTTTGTTATTGAGATTATTTACATTCAAAGGCAATTCAGTATTTGGTTGTAAACTCACAATTCAGTAATACAATAAAAAAGGAAAGCTGGAAACATATATAACATAAAAACAGCCACTGAATGTTCCATCTTGCATTACAGGAGTCTAGAGATGACTGGGAAAGTGCAAGGACACTGCTACCCTGAATCTAGTCAGCCTTAACAAGAACTCCAGAATCCATTTTCCTACATAGTGAAGGCTCCTTGAGACAATCCCTTCTTCCCTCAAGTCAAATACACATTTTTACCTTTCCAAATTTTGGATGCTGGACATAGAGGATCCCATCTTTCACAGGGTTCTCCATGAGACAGGTTCCGAACAGACAACACAGTACAAAAAGAGAAAAAGATCGCTGCGAATGTAAGCTCTTGTGGCTGCCACAGGAATGAGTCAGTATGTATGATAGCACTGGTGACTTCCTCTGCCTGCTGACTTCCTCTTTTGGGCCTGCATGCACACTGGGAGTTACAACAAACAGGAGTCCCAGGAGACAAACAGGCAGTCCCAGGGGACTTTTGATTCAACCAGCATTGGTAGCTAACTGAAGTTGTCTTCCTGCAGCTGCAGAAGCAGCTTTTGAGAAGGCCTACTAGAGGCAAACAATGGTTGAAACAGATGGGGAAGAGAGGCACACCAAGCTAAGGGTACTTAAGACCTCAAAAGTTTTGTTACTGGAGCTGAAAAATATGGTAGCAGAATTCCAATTACTGGAAACTTGGAAATATTACTCTTTTAGACTGCAACTCTCAGAAGTCCCCAGTTAGCATAGGCAGTGGCAGAGCAGTGCTAGAAGCTGCAGTCCAAAGTGGTGGCTTTTCTCTGTGACCATATGCTACTCAGTTCCTTCCTTCCCTTCAGAGTCACCTGATGAGGAGCATGGGGCTTACGCAATGCTTCATGGCAACAGTTACTGATGCAATGAATGATTGCAGCACTGAAGTGCCATGCTCAAAAGAGAAGAGCTGAATATCTTCAAAGGAAAGCTTTGAAAAGAGCCATTTGTACCTACATACACCCAAGCTGGGGTGCCATTGCCAAGCAACTGTCAGAAAGCAGCACAAAGCATCTTATTATGTACATCTCCCAATTCACAGGACCCTGAGAGGCAGGGCAATCTTTGTTGCTTGCATTTTGTCTAGGGCAAAATTAGCAACTACCACAAAAATGAAAAAGCAAGAGACTCCTAAAAGGGGGCAAGTCCACTGGTATCTCTTCTTTCCTACTCCAGCTGACAACAGTCTGGCCTCCAGTAAGCTAGTCCTACAACTGACACTTAAGAAACCTTAGTCTCCAGGAAGATCTGTTCATTTGCGTGGCTGCAGCCAGCCAAAAGCCAGAGTGTTATCTAGAAGTCCATGGAGCTATGGGCTAGGTAATCCTTGCGACCAATGTTGCTGACTTGCTTGGTCTGCATAGCTTCCAGCTTGGGACAGTCCGTGATACGATGGCCCAGGCCTCCACAGAAGGCACAGCCTCTCTCTCCTGGAAGATTTAAGAAAAGGATACAATCAACCCAGAGTTTAGATCCAGGGTACCAGAAGTTCATGTTTATGCAGCATTCAGACACACGCTCATCTTGTCAATGCCAGGCTCTGTGGACCACGACTGCAAGGCATTCATTTTGGTAAAGGAGATGGAAAACATCTGGCCTTCCTCTGGTTTTTCTGCCTGACCAATGCTTGTTCAGTCAGCTCCTTCTTGAGGCTACTATTCAAATAATGCCTTTCAAGGCCTCTAATACTTTTGATATTATTGGAAATAAGGCTGTACAATCTGTAAAACACACATGGATCCTGCATGACACGTCCTTCCCATCCCCATAAGCCTCCCTTTCATGGCTGCACTGCAACAGTAAGGATAACTAATGGGGTTGGGGAGGAGTCTAAGCTCCCTCTCTCCAGCAACCCAAGACCACTGATATCCCTGTTTCTGCGCTGTACACACAACATCAAAGCAGGGATCACAACTAGATTACTGGGAGAGGGGCTTTAGACTCCATCATTCCATTTATGTGTGTGCAGGTGGGCACTGGTACCTTCCTCACCTCACTTGCATGTGTTAAAATTCTTCTCCCTTCTTCCTCCAGTGCATGTGTATTCCCAAGTGCAGCACCTGGCCCTTCTCTACCAACACCAGGTGTGGTCCTCAGAGTCAAAAAGGATTGTGCATCCCTGGCTTAAAGTGTACCATATCAATAAAACACAGCAATTGTTCCAGCTCATCAGTGTTAGGCTGTTGATCCTCTTGGATTCCACCAGACTTTCATGTCTTTGGATGTCTTGTTACTGGGATGCCTTCCAGGAGGTCTCTGCCCCATTTAGTCATGTCTGAGGTTAAGCTGTCTTCCCGGTGAAACTGCCCTGCTTCAGATCATCCCACCCTCCTGGCCCACCTCAACGAACCAACTGCTTACCTCCAATGTCCAACATGGATTCATCTCCACAATGCAGCACCTGTAGCACAGGGGGCACCTTTTGCTTAGCTTCTAGAAGCAGAGCCTTCAGGTCCATGAGCACTGACTCATCTGAGTAAGAAGAGGAAAGTTAGAACAGGCCAGCATTTTTGAGACATACAGCAAGCACCCAATCCCCTAGACCTAATTATAGGAAATAGCAGAAGCCTGCCTGCACATGAGTAAGGAGCTATCTCTGTAAGGAAGGCAATCCCAGACCTCAAGCCACCCACAAACCACATCCTGGCTCCTTAGCGTATTCTATTTTCAGCAGGGACTCATAAGGAAGCATGGCTCAGGCTGACTCTTCCACAGTCTTTCACGGCACTGGGACGCAGCCCTGGCAGCACGGTCATCTATTACATATTCTTCACACTCTTGCATAGCAGCCCCTCTTGGTTCCTCACCACAAGCTTTGTTGATAAAGGTGGTGGCAATGCCAGTATTTCCTGAACGGCCTGTACGCCCAATTCGATGAACTGGAAAAGAAAATTAGACCAAAAAAATCAACTTTAGGAAAACCTGGTGACTGTTTCCTATCACAGGAGCAACAATCCTGATTCAGCCAAGCCCATTCCAAGACTCATATCTGGCATATTTATTTAATGAAGAACAACAAGCCCAATTCCACTGGATTAAACCTTTTCTAATTCAAACTGGAATCTGAATTCCAGCAGAACACCCTCTTATGAGAACCTCTTTACAAATGCAAGAATCCTAGGAGATACACTAGGAAGGCCCAAGTCCCCCAGGTAAAACTAGTCTCTCTTCCGTACCATAGTTTTCTATCTCCTCAGGCATGTCATAGTTGATGACATGCTGAATGGCTGGGAAATCCAAGCCTTTGGATGCAACATCAGTGGCAACAAGAACATCCTTCTTGCCATCTCGGAAGGCCTCAATGGCTTTAGTCCGCTCCTCTTGGTCTGCAAGATGAAAGAAAACATTAGCAGCAGCAGCAGCAAGGGGATTTCCCTTTGCTCATAACACAAGGACTACAAGAGTTTCCATTCTCTGCAAAGAACTATTCACAATCTCAGGACAAAAGGCCTGTTGTCCCTCCAGACATGTTTCATGAAGTACCAGAGTGAACAGCTCAATAAGCCTCTCAACTCAGGCTTTTGTTTCTGATGGTGACATCTCTAATGTGCAAGGAAGGGGCAGAACTGTGCAGTTCTCGGATAAGGGGTACTGTTTCACTAACAATACATCTTGTTTGTAGAGTTAACAATAGAAAAAAAAAGGGGCTGATTCCAATTTGATAGGATTAACTAATGCTGCAAGATCAGGAACATAGGGCTGTATTTTCTCCTGGAGAATCTGCCTGGGGCAATGGCGACAAGCTTTTCTTTTTTAACCAAAATATTCAATTCCATATCTTCCCAATGCATACTCAGTCACTGCTAATGTCAGTGACATTATCTGCCTGGCTTCAAAGGTTGTTTTTTAAGTAATTTGTGTAGAACATGAATAGGTAACTACAGACAATAATGAGAAGCCATGAAGGTCTGATAAGGCCCTTCAGGTTCTTCTAGATCCTCTTATAATCTTTTACAGTCTTCACATTTTGGGGATACGTTCCATAACTTAACAGAAATCTAGCCTTCTGATCAGACCTGAGCAAGGTATCTTTCCATTTAACCAAATAGCTCAATATAGTAATGAAGTGGAAAGAGATATCCAACTGTGGCAAGCTAGTGGTGTTATGAACCTACGTCCTTCTGCTGTACTTGCAAACTGGTACACATCTGCAATTTGGTCATGCTTCCCTGAAGAACTCCACCACCACCAACATTGACTTCTCCCCAAAGTTGAACATAAAAGAACTGCATTTGCTTCTACATACTTACTAACCTTTTCCACCATGTATGGCTACAGCCTCCACACCCTTGAGCAATAGGTATTCATGGATTGCATCTACATCTGCTTTTTTCTCAGCAAAAATAAGAACCTACCAAAGAAAAGTGAAGGTATTTACAAACAACAAGGGGAAAAAAAATCAATCCCTCAATCAGGGCTCCTCCCCAATTCCAGAACCAGGAGACGAGACAAAGCAGTGTTAACTACCACCTGATAGCTGATCTAGAACTGCCTGCTTTTAGACGAAAATCTGATAGTTCAAGTTTAGATTCTCTGAGCTCCTCACAGAAAGTCAAAGAAAGACTATGTCTGAGCCAGGACCGACTAACTTGACTCAGGCTGGGTTGGGACTCACCGGTGGAGGGGTCTTCTGTAGACATTCAAGCAGATACACCATTTTGGCTTCCTCCTTCACATACTCTACCTCCTAGATACAACCAGAAAGAAATGTTGAGTACCACCAGGGGGCAGTGCTTCAGTGGAAAAAAACCAGGAGGCTGACAATAGAGGGCAGCAAGGGCCATTTGATGAAGGGCTCAGAAGATTGACTGGGACATGGGAAATTTAGGTTGAAATTCCTAAGCAGCCATGAAATTCAGTGCATGATTCTGGTGAAGTAATAATAAGTAATAGGTGAGAAATTTAAAACCACATCCCTCAGAAAAATAGATAAAAGGCACATAATCATCATTTCATTACTTACATAATTTAAGATTCCACAGACATATTCAAGGTAAGAAATGAGTCAATGACATACCTGTATGACATCCAGACTGGCAGCTCCTGCACGTCCTACATTGATGGTGATAGGTTTCACAAGAGCACTCTTGGCAAAATTCTGGATCTTCTTGGGCATAGTAGCGCTGAAAAGAAGCGTTTGCCTCTGGCCCTAAAGATAGGAGGAAAATGTCAAAAGGCAATGAAGTAGCTAGGAACATCCATTTTCACAATAACATGACTGCAAACATCCTTTCAAACAATATGTGGATTTCCTAAGAAGAGGATAAATGAAACTGGAC
Source organism: Ctenosaura bakeri (assembly GCA_948474755.1). Lineage (NCBI taxonomy): Eukaryota > Metazoa > Chordata > Lepidosauria > Squamata > Iguanidae > Ctenosaura > Ctenosaura bakeri. The sequence continues at coordinate 137,863 of CAOLHI010001432.1, read as the reverse complement.
ATAAAACAGGCTAACAGTCTTATGAGCATTGTTCACACCCAATAGGATCCAAAATTTTTACTGGGAAAGATCCCACACATGGAAAATCTTAGTCTTTATTTCTTAAAAATCATGTTTCCAGCCCAGGGGTGGGAACCATGTGACCCTCCAGATGTGAGATTGCAAGTCCCATCAGCCTTAGCCAGTAGATAATAGTAACAAATGCTGAAAGTTCTGTCAAACAATTTTGGGAGGGCTGCACAATTCTCACCCTGTTCTAGTCCTTGTGACTGCAAAGGTAGGTTTAAAAGGCACAGACAATGTCTGCTAAAAACTCAGGCATCAAGGAAACATTAGAATTCCCAGTGATTAGGATCAATGCTTTGGTGCCATGCTCAGCTCTTGACCATACCCTTCATTAGCAGAGAACAGCTGATAGTGCAAAATAATATAAGCAAGCATTCCTTAATTTGCAGCCACAAGAGGTAGACCTTCTTGAAAGAATGTGTATGGCATTTAAAGCAAAATGTACACTGCAGCATGACAAACAGCACCAAGAATTCTTGAGGAGTAAGAATGCAATTAAGCTCTGTTGGGAAGTAAATGCCTATGATTTTTAGGCAGGTACCACTCACCACCCAGTGCCTAGTTTCTAAAAAGAAATCTCTTATGATCAAAATCTGAATAGAAATCACATCATCTGATCTGGATTCCTTTTCCTCTAATTCCAGGTTTAAGGCAAAGAAGAGACAAAGGCACTCTCTTCTCAACTTTTTTGACAATTTTGCATGTTCTAGCACAGATTCCTGGCTCCAAAATAATAATAATAAAGAAAAAAAAAGCTCCAATGCAAGGCCATCAAAGGTGTCAGGACAAGTTAAGTTCTGCAGGCTCCAGCAGTCTGGAATTTTAATCTGGCTGCTGTAGTCAGAAACAACAGAGCCTGAAGCAAGGAAAAAGCTCATGAAAGCCAGAGGAATGCAGCCTTCCCAGCGGAGAGAGCTTGCTGGTCATGAGTTGAAGAGGAGGAGTCTCAAATGAACGCTATACTCTTTGAGTACAGTCAGGAGCACAGCCCACCTAGCCCTGGTACCTTGAAGTAGGAAAAGATGGTGCGGATGTCTCCCTCAAAGCCCATATCAATCATCCTGTCAGCTTCATCCAGTGCCAGGTAGCGGCAGACGTCCAGGCTGACCATCTTTTTCTGCAGGAGATCCATCAGCCGGCCTGGGGTTGCAACCATCATGTGCACCCCACTGTGGGAATGTAAAGAGTCAGAATTGTAAAGACACCTCTTTTGGTAACAGTCACACAAATAAGGAATGGGATAATTATTTCCCTTTGAAGTATCTGACATCTGTGTGGTTAACACATGGCCCTTAGTGGGCTGCCTCTTATAGGCTTTAGCCAGTACAGCCAACCGTGATGGGAGTCCACCACCACTTAGACAAACATGGGTTCCCCACCCTGGTCTATAACCCCATCCTTCAACATACATCTGCAAGAACAGAACATGCCAATGGTCTTAATGAGTGTTTAGGTTAAAATAAGCATGACCTGTGTCCAGGTTTCACTCATCAGTAACCCAGAGTAAGTCAGATCTGTGCACATTCACAATCAGGACTGTCAAATCAACCTTTTTGTAAACTGCAAGTTGTCAAGGCTAAAAATAAGAGAGACACACCATGCACAATGAAACTACAAAGCCCTGAAACAAGAGACAGCAATTCATGCTATACAAGAACTGGAAGAAAGGACAGACAATTGACAGTGGCAAGAAATTGAACACAGATCAGGCATGCTCTCCTGAACTATGTTTCCATTCATCTCAAATGCTGGCCTTACTGTTTGATGGTCTCCATCTGCTCCTTGACAGACATGCCTCCAATGCAGAGGGCACAACGAAGAGAAGGCATCCCATCCTCGTGCAACAGCCGGCAGTAGTACTCAAGAATACCATGGGTCTGGCGAGCCAATTCTCTCTGCAGGAACAAAGAGCCTATTAGACACCAACTACCTCCTAGGTGGGTACTGTTGGCACCTTTTCTTTTAGTAACTTTTCTTTTCACAGCTTGAACCATTTCTCTGTTTACCCGCCACCCACGCCTAATATCCAGGCACAGGCATTTATTAGTTAAGCGCAGGGAAGAGGTCAGATGACTTACTGAGGGACAGATGATAAGTCCATACGGTCCTTCCCTCTTGGAAAAGGGCAGCCTCTTCTCTTGCTCCAGGCAGAACATAATCACAGGGAGAGTGAACACAAGCGTCTTGCCAGAGCCAGTGAATGCAATGCCAATCATGTCTCTGCCGGAAAGGCTACAGAGAAGAAAAAGGAGTAAGATGGGGCACTTATTCAGGTGGAAAGGTGGGACTGCCACAGGATGGGTACATGTCAAGGGCAGGGAACTGTAAGTCTCTAGGTGCTGTTGGACTGTAACCTTAGCCAGCATAGTCAATAGTATGGAACGATGGGTACTGGAGTTTAAGAACATCTAGAGAACCATTGGCATGTGGTGGGAATGGAGACATGCTATTATTGCCAGTTGCAAACGACCACCTACAGGTGCTCTAATACTGTACTGAACTAGTCAAGAACTCTGAATGGCCGCACATTGCAAACGTATGGCCACAAACAGAGAATCTGAGCTTTTGGTTTAAAATTAAGTGTATTTGTAGCCTATGTGACCCTCCAGATGTTAACACAATTCCCACTGCCCCTAACCACTATCTAAGCTGGTTGGAGCCAGCTTGGAGACCAACAGATGGATGATCACAAGTTAACCAGCACTCTTTTATGATAATCAAGAATATCTTTAAGAGCATGAGCAGTTTAGAGAATGCAGAGAGCCTGAAATGAGTTTCCAGTAGTCTAGGTGTGAAGCTTGTTCACTAAGCAAATGGCCAAAACCCTCCACATGGTCCCCAGTCCTTGTTTCAACTCTTGAGTACCAAACAAATAACTCCTCTTCAAGAAAAATATGCAACCATAGTAGTCTGTTACAAATCTGTGGTCTGGGGGTTCTACCGGATTCAGACCTGTCCATGGAGGTGCCAGTCATGTTGTGGGTCTAGAAGAGCCTTTTCTCAACTTAGGCAGGGTTACCAGCTGTGACCCTATCTACAGCAAGGAGACTTTGCTTGAGTTACAGGTGCCCTGGTTACTTCCAGGCTAAACTATCACACTGTTTTGTACATGTGCCAGGTTGGAAATTTCAGCTGGTACAGAAGGCAATTGATCAGACATTTGGGAGAATACAAAACACAAATACAGTATTAACTATACCAGTGACCTATTAACTTCTGAGCTCTCACTTAAATGTTCTAGTATTGACTTTTGAAATATTGAATGGTGAGCAACTGCATTACGCGCATCCACGTGAGCCTCCCAGGCCTTGAGATTGGCCTCATCATCAAGATCTATTAGTCAGGTAGGTGTGAAGAAGAAAGCCTTTTTGGTAGCAGTTCTGTATTCCCTTCCTAGGGAGAGAAATATCTATGGGTCTTATTCAACTGAGTTGTAAATGGAACCTGAAAACCTATTTTTTAAATCTAGAAATGATTTTAAATGTGTGACACTCTGTACTGTTTTAATTGCTGCTGCTTTATTTACTTATTACATGTTCATCCCATCTTTATCGGTATCTGATGCACTGCACATCATGGTTTGATGTTAACTGCCTTGAAAGGCATTAATTTGTTTATCTGAAGTGTTTGTACGCTGCGCTTCAGTTGAAAAGGCATTTAGAGAGGCTCACAAAGATCCCTGTATTCCAGATTCCAACGTCCAGAAGGGGAGTCTCTTGCAGAAAAGAATCCTGTGGCATATTAAACACCTACAATTCTACTGTAGCATGAACCTTCTGGAGCTGGGGTCCATTTTGTTACCATTTGACAAAACAGACTCAAACTCACATAAACTTATTAGACATTGTAAGCTTGTATGGGGCTGCAGGACCCTCTGTGGCTTTACCATGACTATATAGTAGAGGAAGGAGGAGTGTGACTAGTATTCACGTCAAGATCCCTTATGCAGGGCATGGTAGCGATTTAATAGTATCACAGGAAGGTTCAAGACACTCTTGCAGGACTCACATGGTAGGAATTCCCTGTATCTGGATGGGGGTTGGTTGCTGGATCCCCTTTTTCTTCAGGCCCCGCAGGATGGCTGTAGGAAGAGTTGGGCAGCGGTTAACCTTAGGACAGCAGATTAGAAACCAAGGTCTACCCTACCACGTCCCTGAAATAAGGGTGTGAGCATTCAGGGAAAAACACCACGCTTATTTTTACTACTCAGACCCATAAAGCCCAACGTAACGGTTACCCACATTATGTCAAATATAAACCACCTACAAATATTGTTATCTGCTTTTCCCCGAAAAATACTTTCAGATGATAGTGACAGAATAAAAACACATTCTCAGTTATGCAATATAGTTATCCCTCCACATTCGCTAGGGGTGGGGCACAGGACCCCAGTGAAAGTGGGCGAAAAAACGTAAACAACTCTAGGCCCTCCCAGACCATATTTAACATACATGATCACCATATGATCACCATATTCAACCAACCATGGATTCCTTTGAGGCCTCAGGGTTCCTTCACAAGGCAGAATTGGCTGGCTGGCGGGGCTTACTGCCACCTCCACTGCTGGCCCACACTATTTTTAATAGAGACTTACAAGTCTTATTCACAGTTTCTCAGTCTCACAAGGCTTGCAGCCCCTGTTAAAAATGGCATAGGGAGGCAGGGGTGGCAGCAAATAATCCATGAATAATCAAATCCGCAAAAGTGAAACCTGCAAATGTGGAGGGCTGACTAATTTAGAATGGGAAAGTGATGTAACAGAGGGATTGGTATGCTGGATTTTGTTACCTGTATCCACAGATAACAGAGGGAACAAAAAGCAGCCCCTATAACATGCTAGCTCACCAAAGAGACAAGCTGGACAGGTTGGAGCCTTTATCTCCAAATTCAGAGCATGATGGTTACCCTGATCTCCCTGTGAATAACAAAGCCCACAGAAATGGCTTTTTTAAAATCACTATCTTTTCCACTTACCTGCTGGGAACTTCATCTCTTTGAAGCTTTTGAGTGGGGGTGGGATGCCTTCCCCTTCCACAAGAATGTGGTATTTCTTACGCACACGATCATGCCGCGCCTCTGACATAGCCAGGACATATCGAGGAGCTCTCCAGCTGGCAAGAGAACACAGAGAAGATATCATAAAGTAACAAGCATATCAGACTGAGGTGAATTGCATGGAAGTAAAATAAAACCTTTAAATCAAGGGATAGCTCTACTCCACCCTTCATCAACATTATCTTGTAAATAAAAATTTTAACAACACTCTTGAAATTGTGCAGGTTTCTCATTGAGAAATTAGTATATTCATCACTACAAGAGCAGTCAGACTTGGATTCCACAGATCTTCTTTTTCACCAGAGCCCTGACGTTCACCAATGGGAATGAAGTGAAAAATAGCACTTTAGGAAGATATATGAAATGATAAGCCTCCAAGCACATGCTTAGCTGAGGAATATGATTTTAGAAACTGAGTTCACACAACAACTCTTTCACACACACATCTGCTCATATTTTCCTCCAAGCTTTCTTGATTTCAGCAGAAATTAGAAAGGCACTGTTGCTGTTATTAAACCACCAGGAATGAAAACTCCTTGATCAACTGCAAATCACCTGGAGATCTACCAGTGGATTCCAATTTAGTTTCTGCCTCCCACTGCATTGAGATCTCTCAGGAACATATGAAATTGACCTTCTTAAATTGCACTTAAAAATAAAAGTAACAGAACTGCTATCTACAAAAGCCATGCTTTTTAAAGACAACATTATGGAAGTACCTGCCATTTTAAAGTAATGATAACTCCAAAGGATGCTCCAGCAATATGACTCATCCTTTTTCAAAAAAGAGATTCTTATAAATGTAGGATATAAATCTAAAAGTTTGTTCTGTTCTTCAGAAAATCATTGTCACTTTACATTCTACTTGCAACAGCAATTTGCTACCACATTTCCCTCATGCTGAAGTGCTGTGGCTTTAACTTGCTGTCAGCTATTAAAGCAGAATGGGCAATGTGTGGTCCTCAAGATATTGCTGATTGCAACTCCCAACAGTCTTTACAATTGGCTACACTGGCAAGAGCTGATGGAAGTTGCAGTCTAACAACATCTGGAGGGGCACACTTTCCCCATTCCTATATTAAATGATACTGCTAATAAACCAATATTAGTAGATTACAAATTGAATAATTCCATAGAACTACTTCCTGTTCAAACTAATTGTACGCTGCTTGCCAGAGAAAATTTCTTAGAGACATAATTCGTCTGTCTAATATTTACCGTATTTGCCAGTGTATTATATGCACTTATATGCACTGGCATATTAGATGCACCCCACTTTTCAAGGGGTATTTTTCAGGAAAAACTTTTTTAATTCTCTGGTGAACAAAATGCACAGGAAAGGAAGAGAAGGAAAGAAGTTTTACACTACCCCTCCCTTCTTGTTTTGCTGGGGCAGAAACTCCCAGCAGAGTCAAAATGCACAAGAGAGGAGGGGAAGGTAAGGAGAAACTGTAGAAACATCTATGTTCCTATAGATCAAGGCTTCCACTGCCCCCTCTCTTCCTGTTTTGCCTGGGCAGGGAGAATTCCTTCTACTCCCCTCCCTTCCCTATGTTTTTAGCATTATCATATTTGCTGGTGTATAAGATGCACCCCATTTTCAGAGGGTATTTTTTTTAGAAAAAAGTGCATCTTATACGCCAGCAAATATGGTACTTTCTTCTTTCATGCATGGCCCAGCAGTCCTGATAACCACTCTTAGTCTGGTAGGGTTAAGGAGGAATGCACACACATACACTCACATATACTCCAACACCAAAAGTTCAAAGGAAGAGAGTCTAGGCTAGGTACTGACAGTATGCAGGAAAATACACAGCCCAGTTTTTCCCTGGGACTCTAACCAAGAGCAAGTCTTCCTGAACCCTGCCTAAATCAGAGCATCATTTAAGTTGCACAAACAGCATGTGAGATCTACCTGGTTTTAATGGGATCATCATATGTGATGCCCTTCGCCATTTCCTTCACAGACATTAGAGCTGCACAAGAAGAAGAGAACAGTTAGAGAGTCCTTTTCAAGTCCAAGGAACATCTGGTTTCATCAGCAGTCAGTAATTAAAGAGGGGAATGGCTCTGGAATGTATCAGACAACTTGTGCTTCAAGTGATTAATGGTGTTTTCCTAGCTATGAGACTTTCATCCTCCTCCATCCCACCACCACTTCTGCTAGTATAAAGGGATTGTAAAAGGTCCTTGGGGAATCTTTCTTGCCACTCACCTCGCCCTTCTGCCACACTTTCCAGGATCTTCTCCTCCTCTTTAAGCTGTTTCTCCTTAGCTGACTCTTTACGTGCTAGAGGAGGGTAAACGAAGAGTCAGGCTTAAACCTTATATCCAGTTATCCCCTACTCCATTCACAGATCAAACCAGGCATGACAACTCTACCTTCTGCCTTCTCTTTGAGGTGTTGGTGCTGGTCCAGGAGACTGACATTGGACTGTGGACCCAGGGGAATGTCATCTTCATCGCCATGATAATCACTTCCGCTGTCCCTTTGTTCCTCCTCCAACACTCCCTTACGGCGCATCTGTAGCAACTTTTGCTGCTGAATATGGATATGAGTTAAGAGGTTAGGACTTCCCACTGGAATCAAAGCCTTAACTATTGCTCCCTTCCCCAGATGTAAACTTTTCTCACCTCCAAAAATCACATTTAGATTTGCACACTTGCACCTGTTCTCCAAATGTGTTAGACTACGATTTATATTGGATAGGGATTACAGGAGTTGCAATCCAACAAATTCAGAAGACTCCACATTGGGTAAGGCTGATGTAGCCACTTTATAGAGTAATTATAAATATCCATCTTTTCCTTTTACCAGTCATTTCAATCTGAGACTTCTAAAGAGAGAGCGAGTAGGATACAGAGCCAGCATAATGTAATAGTCTGAGCACTGGACTATGACATTTGAAAACACGGTTTGAGTCCCAATTTGGCCACGGAAACCCACAAGGAAGGCTTGGGCAAGTTATTCCCTTGTAGCCTCAGACGACGACAAAGAACTCATCTTCCCAAGAAAACCCCATGATAGGTTCACTTTCGTTGTTCTTGTTGTGTTGTGTGCCTTCAAGTCATTTCCAACTTATGGCAACCCTAAGGTGAACCTATCACAGTTTACTGGGGCTGAGAGTATGCGACGCTGTGGCAAATTCAAGTTTAAGCTTAGTGGAACAGGAAACACTTATCTTTTTCTATCAGCATGATTTGGGGAACTTCATAGTACGGTATTTCTGTTGGGAATGCTTTTATGGGTGTTCCTGCATAGCAGGGGGGTTGGACTCGATGGCCCCTGGGGTCTCTTCCCACTCTATGATTCTATGATTCTATATTATAGGTCTAATGTTTTACTCTCACACTTCCCACAGATTAATGGCTGCAGTCCATCTGAAATCACCAGGCAAATCTTCATTAAAGATGTAAATAACTAAATAATAATAATAATAGTGATAATAATAAATGTTTATTTGTCACCTGCCTCTCCTCAAGGCTTGAAGCGGGGTACAACTGGTTAAAGTACAATTATGATCAAAATACACTAAAAATATAAAACTATTCAAATCCAAATGTATCATAATTAAAAATATACTGGGTAGGCCTGCCCGAAGAGATAAGTCTTTAGCAAGTTTTTAAATTCAGAGAGCATATTTTGATTACAAAAGGTGTGTGTGTGTGTATGTAGCCATTCATCTGTTGTTCAGACTGCAGCTCCCATCATCTCTCACTACTGGCTATAACAGGGCTGACAAAGAGGGCCACCGAACAACATCCGAAGGAACACAGATCCCTCTGCCTGCACCAGGACTTTTACTACATTGCATCTCATCCCGCCGTCCCAATGTTAACCTCTCAGTGTGAATGGCAGACAACTGAAACTCCCCTACATAACTGTTATTTTGGAAAAATAACGGTAACTACATTTGCATGAGTGCCTTGTTAATAGGTCAGCACTGCTCAGGCATTTGGCCCAACCCAAAAGCCAGGATTAGTTCGGATGGAACAGGACTCATCTCCTGACTTTTCTTCTAACCAACCAAAGCAGTTGATATTAGAACCACTTAAATAATAAAGACTCTTACGCACATATGTAATTGCTTTTCCTAGCTTTCAGAAACTTTTGCCTAATCACATGCAACCATGTAAGTTTGCTTTGGTTGAAATTTTTTTGTTTCACTAATATGTGTATCACATGGTGTTTTATTTTATTTTATTTTTGCTTTTTTCTCTTTTCTGTATAATCAATAAAAATTATTAAAAAAAAATAATAACCACATGCAACTGATCCATAACGCCTCTCTGCTTTTGTTTTGGAAATCAGCCTGTAGCGAAAAGCAGACCTGAGATCGGGGGGGCAGCATAACGCCCTCCACCACCACAAAAGGAGATGCCTAACAACAACAATAATAATAGCAGCCATGTTTATTTATAGGCCTTTCTGAGGCAACCCCAATCTACCCGGAGGGACCCGCCTCCACAGGAAACGTATCTGTACAGGATCTGGCCTCAGGCCGCGCACACGGCGGGAGGACGGGGACCAAAGCCCGGCCCGGTCAGCTTTACCCTCTGCTGCTTGCGGAGTTTGACTGGCACGTAGGGCTGGTACTCGTCATCCTCCTCCTCCTCCTCTAGGCCCGACGCCTCCGACTCTGCTTCGCGCTGCCTCTGCGGGGATGACGAGGTCCGAGTCAGTCTCGGAGAACGGGGAGGATTCCGCCCCCTCCCCGGGAGACCCCAGCGCAGGACGGAGGGGTAAATGGGCGCCGGGAAGGAGCAGAGACTTGTCAGACCACAGCCTTACCTTCCGGCTACTTCCGGCCTCCATGTTTTCGAAACGACTGGCCGACCCGGCCTCTTTCCGCGCGGCAGCACGCACGTAGCCAATGAGAGGAAACAGACCGGCTAGGTTCTAGGACGTGTGACTAGAAAGGTCTCTGTCGCGTTAGCAACAGTAGCCACGCCCCCAACGCAGCAGCTTCCGGAAAGCAGGAAGAATGTAATAAGACGGAAAGCCCGTAGAGGCAAACTTAGCGGAAAGGCGGAGGGAGGACGCGGAAAGAGTCTGATTTCTGCCCGGGGCTTCTCCGCTACGCCAAGTAAAGTGGGGGTACTGTTGGCGGGAGAGTTTTTTTCTCCGTTTGGCTGGCTTTGATATTCTGGCTCTGTAGTTTGTTGTAAGAGATGGGTGGATTAGTTTTCCTTCTGTGCAGGAGGCGCCTTTCAATCGCCCGTGGACTTAATCTCGGGGTTTTGGGCAAGGAATACCCGGGCGGGGGATTTGCCGGTCCCTCTCGCTGAAACAGAGCCCACGGTACCTGGTGTTCATGGACGGTCTCCATATCTAAGCGCTTTCTTTAGATTGCCGCAACCCTAAAAGCAACTTACTGAAAAGTAAACCGCACCCACTGTAGCCTGGCTTAGCCTCTGGTGAAACGTGCCCGGGAATCGTGGTTTTTAATAGTTAAAAGGCAGCGACTACGGCCGTTTCCGCACGACACTCTTATAGCGCGATGATTCCACTTTCAACCTCCTATGGAATCCTGGGGCCGGCCGGCCCCTCCCGGAACTGCACACCCCAGGATTCCATAGGAGGTTGAAAGTGGAATCATCGCGCTATAAGAGTGTCGTGCGGAAATGTTCTATGACGTGTTCTAGTGATAGTGTGCGAGCAGCTTCTTTCTTCAAAGTAAACTCTTATGTGACTTGAAATGGCCCTTGGGAGCGTGGGAGGCCGTTGTAAGGAACCGTTAGAAAATATTTTAGACCGAAGAGCCGGACAATAGTGTTTTGTAGACTCTGAAATTTACCCATCCACCTTTTAAGTGCCCTTAAAACTGCTTTAAGAGCTGGCGTAGTATTGTGCCACTTAACTTCTTATGTAGGACATTTATTTTAATTACACTGTAGGTCTCCAGGAAAAACATCTTGCAACCGCCAAACACGGGTAGAATGGCCCTTTTCTCCTTAGGCATTTACAACTAGTTAATATCATTGTGAACTGTGGTGGCAGTTGTTTGTTAATAGGCTACAGGGCTTGTACCATTTCCCTGTCAATCTATTTTAAGGCCATAACAGTCGGAGTTAGCCTGGTATATAGTTCATGATTGTGATTTTTTTTAAGCACAGGTGGAATCCTCTGAAGACCTTGCCATTACTTTGCATTGCAAATAAAAGTGGAAAAATGGAAAGGTGTTTCTGTTAAAATTGTATTTAAATTTTCTCTTAACAGTTTTAGAAGGATACTCAGCAAGACTGGACAATTAAAAACATGGCCTGCTTCCATATTGTAAATTTATGATTGAACAAACTATTACTGTAGTTTTTAAGAGGATAAAATAATTTCCTCAAGGTGGAAATAGGTTGATGTGCTATGGAGTAATACAAATATATGAGGTTACAAGTGTTGTAAATTCTGATAGATCTTATTGTCTATACCAGTGGTTCTTAACATTTTCTTTATCTGGACTTTCTGTAAATATAATTTGTTTCTGGGGGGCCCCAAGACATAACTCAAGATTTAAATATTTAAATTTAGATTTTTATTTATTAATAAAGGCTTGTGGAGACTAGGATTCAAATATTGCCCCCCCCCAAAAAAAGTGTGATAGATTCACCTTAGGGTTGCCATAACTCTGAAGTGACTTGAAAGCATACAATAAAAAGGAGCACTGACAGAGGGAAGTTCTTTCTAGCCATCATGCCTTTCCCCCTTGAAAACTAGCCTATGGTGGCCCTAAGGCAAACCTATCGTAAGGTTTTTCTTGGCAAAATTTGTTGGTTAAGAACCACTGGTTATGCTAGAGTTAATCTCAGTTTTTATTTTTACTTCCACGTCAAAAACCTTGTTCAGCAACAAAACTTACATACAGTGTTATGCCAAATCCTGCTTGGGCTAGCTGTTTTTTTTAAAAAAAATAAAGGTACAAGTAGGTACATGTATCTGTATGTCAGCAACAAATAATGAAAAACTGGGATTGAGGAAACTGGGTGATACTCACATTGTAAAACCGAGTTAGTCACTTGTTTCTGCCTCAGATTCCTATGTCTCATGTGGGTTGAATTAGCAAGGAAGTAGTCAGGACAAGATTATTATATATTATTATACTGCTATGGCACCTGGAGCATTCTGAATTATCCCAGGCTTGCAGTGACACAGATGAGTGAACTGGCATTGCTATAACTGAATTTTATCTATCCTCGGATGCAACAGACTCACTTGTACAGACTCTTTTTGTTGTTAACTGCTATCAAGTCAACCTTGAATTATGGCAACCCTATGGATGAGAGACCTGGAAGTCATACTGTCCTTAACAGTCCTGCTCAGATCTTGCAGACTCAGAGCTGTGCCTTCCTTGATTGAGCCTATCCATCTGTAATGCAATCTCCCCCTTTCCATATTGCCTTCTTCCTTAACAAACATCATTGTTTTTTCTAGTGAGTCATGTCTTCTCATTATATATCCAAAGTACAACAGTCTCAGTTAAGTCATCTTGGCTTCTAGGGAGAGTTCAGGCTTGATTTGCTCTAGGGCCTTCTTATTTGTCTTTTTAGCAGTCCACAATATCCATCAAATTCTTGTTCAGCAGATTTCAAGTGAGCTGATTTTTTTTCCTATCAGCTTTCTTCACTGTGCAGCTTTTGCAACCATACATAGAAATTGGAAATACGATGTAATGGCCAGTCCTAAATTTAGTATTCAATGATATATCTTTGCATTTTATGATCTTGTCTAGTGCCTTTATAGCTGCCCTTCCAAATCCTAGTCTTCTCATTTCTTGACTGCCATCTCCATTCTGATTAATGACAGGCCAAAGTATGGAACATCTTGAACTATTTGATCGTCCTCATCATCTTGGTTTTCTTAACATTCATTAAGTGGCTTGATTGGAAAGTAGTAGAATTGGAGTAAAATTATGGCCCTTTTAAAAACATTTCATGCTGTGGCTGGCATCCTGTTAGTGGCTTGCACATGTGTAAATGTGGGTTATGTGCACATATGCCCCTTTTTGGATGGGGCACAGGGGCTATTCTCTTGCCCTTGAGCTCTGTCCCAGAACCTCCTTCCATCCCTGCAACTGTCAAGCCATGAGAGGTAGGGAGGAAGGAGGTAAAGGAAAAGGAAGATGTCCCCTATCTATCCGAGCATCTTTGGTCTCCCTTCTCTAGCTGAGTGCAGCTACTACTTCGTGGTTTCAGTTGCCTCCCCTTTCCCTGTCCTCCCCAACCTGATGGCTGTTAGTGAGTGGGAAAGGATATGGAACTGCCTGGACAGAACTATGGTCCAGTGTACATCTCAGCTTGTCTATGTTAGTCTAGTTTAAATCCCTAATATGTAAGGAGACCCAAAAATAACTAGGGTTTGTCCCCTCTGGTTTGCTCTTTCAGAGAAGGTTCCTGGTGAACATACAGGAGGTGAGAGGAAAGGTTTACAGAAATCAATTCACTGACAGTCCAAGAAGACTTTCCACAAAACCATCTAATATTTAGACAGTGTAGATTCTAAATGCTTATCTGAACTGGCAGGTGGTTTTCAAAAAGCTGTACTTCTTAGCATCTACTCCCTTTGTTAGGTGATGTGGACCCAAAAGATTGCCTCCAGAATAAGTATTTCATCATTTGCAAAAGGGTTAAATTTTGAGATTGCTAATACACTAATTTGTATGTAAATGCATCACTAGAATTTAAATTGCAAAGAAGGTAAACCAGTTAATTTCTCATCTACATCACAAAATTCTTCAATTAATTTGCACCCCACCTTCAGATCACCCCAGATGAATAGTTCTGCTGCTGGTAAGGTTCCCATAGGAAATTGGCCACTATATGAACAGGATTCTGGACTAGATAGGTCTCCAATATGGCTCTTGTTATGTTCTTGTTGTGTTTCCTACAGAGATCCTGCTTCAGATCAAACTTGCTTCTTCTTAATTGGCCTTCCTAATCATAAATTCCCCAAAGCACCTCTAGGTTTGCAGTAGGGAAAAGTGTGTCATTATTTGGGTGAGAGTAAAAACACATATCCCTCCAAACTTTTTGAAAAGTGTGTAAAAGAGGGGGCAGGAGGATTGAATAGCCCTTCTGAAATTTATCCCATACACACAAATACCAGGGTGCAAAGCATGGCTATTAATGGCATTTTCAAAAAGCTTTCTTGACTTGTGCAGCAATCTGGGTTCTGCTTGGTACAAAAAAACTTCTGACACAATCCCTTTAACGTTGGTAGTATCTCATTAATGTGGATTTGGCATTCACTTTTAACAGATGTCTTTAGCCTGAAATGTGCCACTTTTAAATGTGACCTGCTAGTAACCACTTAGTAGAAATAATTGCTTACCCTCCCACAGCTCAAAAATTGCAGTCTCCTAAGTCTGCTTTGAAGTTTCCAAAAAGTCAAGGTTTCTTTACATGTATTTGCATATGGTTTGTGGTTGACTCTTTTTCTGGAATGCTGTTGTAACTGAAGATCTCACTGTACAGTTTTTGTACATAACCTGTGCAGGAGAGAAGCTGTGAGGCAGCTAGTAAAGAGATGGTTATGGAAAGGGAAGGAAAACAGGCAGTGTTAGGAGGCTGGTTGTGGAGAAAGAGGCAGTACTCAGGAAGGGTGACCAAAGAGCAAGGAAAATAAGGCTCCTGTACTTTTAACAGGAGTGTAAAGAAAATAATAGAGAGCACCAGCGTAGTGTATTGGACTACAGCTTGGGAGACCAGGGTTTGAATCCCTGCTTGGCCATAGAACCCACAGAGTGCCCTTGGGCAATCCATACTCTCTCAGCCTCAGATGAAGACAAAGGCAGACTCCGTCTTGACAAATCTTGCCAAGAAAACTCCCTGATAGGTTCGCCTTAGGATTGAGCGCACATAACAACAAAGAAAGGAAGGTGCTGCACAGCAGGGAATGGTATGGCGGTGAGAAGCTGCATATGTCAGAATTCTTCTTTTGCACAATATTTAAAGGTAGGAGTTCTGTAACTGTCTCTGTTGTGAGCAAAATGAAAAGAGAAAGTTGAAGTAACAGGATATTGAGGTACAAAGGATATGGTTCAGAAGGTGGAGAGTCATCATCATGGCTAATAAACGTTGACAGATCTCCTCTCCATGAATTATGTCTAATTTAACTGATGTCAAAAAGCATGGGAAGTCAGGGGAGGGGAGGATTGGGAGAGGCTTCTTCTTTCTTTTTTAGAATGTTTGCTTTGTCTGTCTTCTCTTTTTTTCTACATTC
The DNA here is from genome assembly GCA_948474755.1 of Ctenosaura bakeri. NCBI lineage: Eukaryota > Metazoa > Chordata > Lepidosauria > Squamata > Iguanidae > Ctenosaura > Ctenosaura bakeri. The sequence continues at coordinate 122,529 of CAOLHI010001432.1, read as the reverse complement.
ATCAGTTATCTTGTTATTTTCTTTTTATTTTCCTTTTTGCGAAGATTTTGCTCCTTTTTTGCTGCATTTTTACCTTATTCTCTTTTATGTATTAATATATACATTTCATTTTCTTTCTTTTCTTTCCCTTTTTCTGTATTGAAATCTTTATTGTTTATATATTTGTTGTTCATTAAAATGTAATAAAAATTATGTAATAAAAAAGAGGGTGATTTTTTTTTTGAGTTGGCAAAGGAGGTTGTGATCAGCTTCAGAGGCCAGAGGCCAGATATACTTGTAGTTCCAGCTCTGGTTATCTGTGTTTCATTTACATGTAGTTTTGATTACTGCAACACATCAAACATGTGCCTGCTCTTGAAATGTTTGGAAAGTTCAACAGGTTCAAAACACAACAACCATATTCAATAACATTTGTTGCCTCATAGTTTGGATTTGTTCAAAGTCTTACACTCAAAGCTCTAAATTAGGGATGGGTAGAGCATGGCTACCAATGTTGATGCAGATACCATCATCCGTCGCTAAAGTAGCCAACAGTAAAGAATGATAGAAGTTGCTGTCCAACAGCATCTGGAAGACCAGTTCCATACTCCTGCCCAAAACAAACAGATGTAGTCTGCCCCACCCCCTTTTAATGTATTTGTTAAGATCCTTAGTTGAAGCCTTTCTTTGGGTCCAGATGTGCCTTCCAAAGTAACTTTGTCAGTGGTTACTGGAGCTAGGACCTGTATTGGTTGGAACCTCAGATTTGTCAACTTTTAAGTGCCAATTTAAAACTATGTTCCTTCAAGCTTATAATTAAACAATAGGTTTTATATCTGTTTTCTTTGTGCAAGCATACAGTTTCTTTACTGTATGCCTTATGTATATCTTGTAAATTGCCTTGAGCACTAAAACAAGAGGGGTGATGATAAATAATGCATTTAGCAGTTTTCTGCTTTGTATGAGTACTGAAACTATGGTATCACTTCTTCTAAAGGCAGATTTTACTATATTTACAGGACCAGAAAGGAAAGTTTTGGAGGCTTAGGTTTTGAATTTTCAGAGAAGATTAAGGATACTGTCCTAAATGTAGAATTCAAAGGGATAGCCTTGTCAGTCCGGATCAGTATACCAAGGGATCTTGTAGCAACTTTGAGACCAACTGAGAGAAAGAAGTTGGTAGCACAAGCTTTCCTAGACTGAAGTCTGTCTTCATCAAATGCATGGAGTGAAGTACCTAGGAACAGACCTTCATAGCTGTAAATGAGCAGAATGTATATAGAAATGCAAAATCTGTGGATATGATGATGAGGTGACACGTTCAGTTTTAATGATTGACATTGTGGGACAAAGATAGGGAGAAAGATGTTACCTAAAGCCAAGGTGAGTAGATAATCCATATGAAGCATGGAAGGAGTTACTGGAATATAGTGTGACACTGGTTAGGAACCAGAGAGATGTGAAAAATGTGTGTGGCCAAGACAGGCCACAGGCCATAGGCCATGAGACTTCTGTGTAGTGTGCCAGTAAACCATTGTCTCTGTTCAGTCCACAGTCAATGGAATGGAGTTTGTGGTTATGTTTCAATTCTGCCATTTCTCATTCCAATCTTCCTTTGTAGTTTTTTGTTTTGCTTTATTTTGTTTTGTTCAAAGACTGCTGTTCAGAGGTCCAAGATGAAATGTCCAGGAAGACTGAAGTGTTCTGCAACTAATTTTTGTATATTCTGTATTCCTAATGGCTGATTTAGGTACATTTATACTCTGGCACAGGGACTGGCCTGTTTGCCCAGTGCAGAATGCTGACAGGCATTGTTGATAGAGGATGGCAAGTGAAAGTACCTCCAATATTGTGGGTGATATGAATAGGTCCAGTGATGACATTTCCCGATATGCATGGGCAGAGTTGGCATGTAGGTTTGTGACAAGGTCTTCCATGTAGTTAGTAGTGAGTAGGCTGCACTGAACACAGTAGGATTTATAACTATACATACATAGGAGTGCACTGTAAATTATGTAGAATGACATATTCCCCAGAACAAAGTAGGGGCTTCCAAAAGTAACTTTCCAAACTGGCTGAATAGACAACAGAGTGACAAAGAAATTTAGTTTGAAGAAATACAGTGTTGTGAACATTAGGGCCAAAACAGATAAAATCCTAACTTGTCATACAAGCAGATGAGTTATAAACTTCTAGAAGAAAACAGGCAAGAGATTTTGGACCATTCCAGTATGTTTTACTAATGAAAGGGCTATATTCAAATTATGAAAAAGGAGGCTGAAGAGAAAACAGCTTAAACTGTAACAGTTTATAGACTGGTCATATTTGATATTGATCACTGTATCAGAAAAAAATATTGGAGGGGGAGAGAGTGCAATCCTATATATGTCTACTCAGATGTCCTGGTGTGTTCAATGGAACTTAATCTCAGACAAACAGGTGTAAGATTTTCTTACGCTACTAGTATCAGAGATGGGTGAAATGGAAATTGGAAAAGCCCTTCAGGTTCATGCAGAATAAGTGTCTTGATGATTCCCTGTTCAGAGGCAGTATGTTTTTCTGAACACTGAAAACAGACAACATAAGCCTTGTTGCCTTCATGCCTGGCGTGTCATCTTGCCAGAGGCATTTGTCTGGCTGCCGCATTCTGGTTGCCAAATACTGGTGAGCTAGAGAGGATGGCTGGTCTAAATAGCAAAGGTGATTTGTGTTTTTCAGATACATTTGTCCCTCTTTCATTGCTCCACTATGTTTTCTTGAACCTGTACCAATTCTCCTGCCACCATCCCATTGTCAAAAAAAAATCTGTGCTTTGATCTTTCAGATAACTGGCATAGAATAAAAACATGCAAATATGAATCGGCTTCAGTCTGGCCACAGAATTTCAGCTTACCTGGAGCTGGACATTTCTGTTTTGTTTGGGGTGCAAAAAGAAAGACTTCTTCTTTTTCCAAACACTAATTATACCTATACAGTGTTCTGGTGAATCACTGTCATCGAGGCAGCACAGACCAAAGTGAATATCAGGGTTGCTTACCTACTGAAATCAGTGCTGGGGCAATCAGAATTTATAATGTGAAAGGAGCTAGCAAAGATGGAATCACTGAACTTAGAGCAGAGAAGACAAACTAACAGGATAAAACAACAAATGCCAGAATTCCATTTGTTGAGTGCATAGATGAAGGCAGCTAAGAGGAGGCTATTTTCTATCTCTTTTCTCCTCCCACTGTTAATAACCCCCATCTCTTTTCCCCTCCTACTAACTTTGTAATGTACCTGATTGGTGGTCCTGAGACAATTTATGTATTTTCCCCCAAATAAGGTAGACTGGAAGAATGACTGTTAGCTTTCCCAAGGACTGTAAGGGTGAACAATGCACTAGCCTTGCATATTAGGTATTACAGATGACTAATAATTGCCAACTTACTGAGTTCTGGGATATAAGATGTCTTTGCTTAATCCATTAATTTTGAGGTTAATATTAATCTTAGAACAGGAGTATGGGGCTGCAAAGTATCCATGGGGTTTCAGAAGTAAAGAGGAGGTTTTAACAGGATGGAAACTGAGGTAGGGGTAGAGAGTCAAGCACCATGGGATGGCAGCCCTCTTCATTACTCATTGCCAGCTGTTAGTCTAATGCCAAGTCAGGTTCTCTCCAATGTGATCCATGGCCAGAGAGCCCAGCCCCATGGAGCTAGCCATGGGCAGCAATTATACAGCATATATAGGCACTCTGTCCAAATGTTAATTTATCTTTCAGCATGCAAGATTTCACAGTATCAAAAAGTAAATAAGAACCCCAGAAATGCTGTTGTGCCAGCTGTCACTGGCACATTATAATCTAAGTCCTCTGAGTAGCAGAGTGGGCACCAAACTTAGACATGGTTAGAGGAGAGCAAACTTTGGTAGAAGCAACAGTTAGGGTCAGATCATCACCACAGCTCACAGCTCAAAGATCAGGGATGTTGTACAGGCGAGATTTGGGAGAAAGTAGCAGAAATCAGTGTTGTCATCTTCAGTACTTCAGCTGAGACCATGAGAAATCAAAGGCAGATAACAGGTTGGCATGGCAAGATCGTCCATCTCATATAAAGGAAGATAATAATCATGACTGGCCTAGTGAGGTTGTGAGAATTAGTGGGTGCTGGAGTAATACTGAAGAATACAATTAAGGCCAGCAGCAGCTAATCTTAAGTGTCTAATGCTGCCACGGGTTTAAGGCATGAGTGGGCAGCCTGTAGCCCTTCAGATATTAAGTACTTCTTCCATCATCTCAGCAGTGGCCATACTGACACAGATTAACTGGAGCTGGAAGGTATCTGGAAGGTCACAGATTTCTCCAACTAAGTTCTAAGAGGAAAGATGCATATATGTGGAAGTTAGCTGCATGAGTTCAGCTGCAATAGAGCACATCTAGGGTAAGACAACACTAGGGCTACTCTACCTTTTGTTGTGGCTTTCCCCATAACTGTGGTCATCTAGATAGAGATGTAAAGGGTCATGTCATTGGCATCTTCTTCAGATTGGTTGTGATTAATAGATATTGCAGTCTTTTTATAAGAACAAAAGCCTTTAAGGCTCTAGTGCCTATTTGCTGTACCAGCAACCAGACTGCTGTGAAGTCATAGCCCCGACAACCTGCATTAGGATTGTCCCGCCAATTATCATAATAGGAAAAGATGATACTGTTTTGCAGGATGCTCCAGTGGGGGAAGAAACAAGCCCTTAGAGTAGGGTTTGGATTTGCAAACAGGTGATCACAAATACAGCAGAATGAGATGGGCAACTTCAGCATATCTGGGAACCAATTCCTGTTCTTTCCTGCCATGAAGGGCTGCATCACTTTTGCAGCCACATAATTAAAAATCAGAGCACCAGGAAACCTCCTTTAAATTCAGCAGGAGATGGTCCTTTTAAAGGGGGAGGGGGTCCACTGTTTGCTACCCAGTTTCAACAGTGTTTGGAGAAATCTGATGGCTGCAAAAACAGATTCAGAGAATGTGTATTATCCATGCATGCAGTACAGCACTACTCTTCACTTGGTCTGAGATACCTGCTTTGGCTCTGCCAATGCTAACATGCAGAATTACTTGTCAAATAAGGTTGTTTCTAAACAAGACGACTTTCCCATGTGGATATCACTTCCTTGTAGGAAATAACACATACATGGTCATGTATGAGAAGCACAAACATATTTATTTTGTTGCAGGAGCTTGCAGCCAATTGGTGGTGCCCTGCTGTATGTAACTGTGGTAGAACAGACAGGTATGCACTCATCATCTGTGGGCAGCACAGACAAAGTTGCCTACACAGAAGTGATATCTTCACTGGAAAGCTAGCAGTCTTATGGGAAGTGACCTTAAGCAGGTTTGGAACATGCCTAAAATTCTCAGGCTGGAACTTTATTGCTCAGGAGGCAAATGAAACTGCTAACTATTAGTGGGTTGTAAAGCTGCTTGACTGAGGAGAAACGGCAGCCCTTCCTCTGACAAGAAACTCCTGGAGGAAACACTGCAAGGTATGGCATAGCACAGCATTTCTGCTGCAAGGATAGCATTCCCTGAGAGTGAGGGGAGAACAGCCAAGGACTGAATGAGACATGCAGTTTCCAGAAGTGGCATGATGGCTGTACCACACCCAGAAGCTTAGCCACTGCTTGTGCCAGGATAGGGATGCTTGCACCAGACAGCGCAGTCCCTGTTTGCTGCTTGTGGCAGCTCCATACTTGCTCACTGCCCTTCTGTGAATCCACAGCCAGGGTGTGGACCTGAAGTAAGCACTCAAGGACACAGGTTCCATCACACTGGTTTGCTACAGCTGCCCCATTCCACCCAACAGGCCACCACCCTGCCCCCCAGGGACCAGAAAGAGCTGGAACAAACAACAGAAAAGTTGGGTTTTTTAAATAAAATAAAAAATTAAAAAGTCCTTTATTGGGTGCAGCCTGGTCCCTGTGCCACGCTGGGCCTTGGCCGATCAAGACTGCCCCTGGGCTTGGGGCGGCTCAGTCAGGATCTCCCCGAACGTCGAACACTGAAAGGTGAGGGACACAGGGGCTATCCAGGCCCCACCTATAGGCTAGGAAAGGGAGCCCCAGGGAGAAGGGGAAGGAGGATGAGGGCCAAAGGTTGGTGAGGTCAAGTGTCTGTCTATGGGTTTGGGGGGAGGGGAGGCGAAGTGTGGGGCCCTGCACATATACCAGGGATGCACCGCACACCTCACTGAGCTGCACTTGAAGTGGTTTTCTTCAGGGTGAAATTGGTCCAGTTCACAGCCACTTTCTGCCGGGTCTGCTTGGCTGAGTCCAGGCAAAACCTGAAAGTACAGAAAATCCACTGTAATTCCTTGCTAGTTTTATTCTTGAAAGAAGCAACAAGTAATTTGAACAGATTTCTTCCCACTGTGAGAAACGTTTTGAAAGCTTTGCAGTTTTCAAAACTGCTTAGATTGAGACTTACATAAGAAATAGTATTCTCAGCACAGAAAATAGTATTTCTGTACAGAAAATACTGTTTTCTGTGTAAAAAGGCCTATGTGCAAATATTGCACAAAGTAAATCCTGAACTGTGAAGATTCTCATCAGTCCAGGAATTCTCCATATAATGGTTTACTGATACCTGAAAAACATTTTTGACCAGTTTTGAATATTTTAAAATATTCTTTCTATCTGTATCACACACCCATACATACACAACATAAAAGTTGCATTTCATTGTGTTCTGTGAAGTTATGATTCTGATCTAATGGCAAGCAGTGTCCAAACATCTAGTGTCTCTGCAAAATTAAGGAGCAATTGTTCAGAAAGATAAAGGTGCCAAGTACTCCCATTTCCATGACAAAATATGTTAATTTGGAAACCATATGATGAAAAGAAGAAGGATATATGCTGTAGGGAAGGGGGAGCTAGAAGAGCAGGGATTTGGGGAAATCAGTGACATGAAAGATAAAAGAAGACAGCCTCACAGGGACAGTTGTTAAGAAACATAATGTAAGATAGCTGAAGAAAAAAAGCAGAACAGTGAGCTCAAAACTGGAAAACTGCAGGAAAAAATGGGAGAAGGCTGTGATTTGAAGGAAAAACAGCTGGAGGAGATGCAGGATTAATGAAAAATGGGTCCAGTAAAAAAGAAATAAGATCAAGAGATGAGAGGACTCTGCTATGAATGGATGCTGTGTGCAGTACAGAAAGAGACAAGCGTTTTCAAAGCAGGGATGGTCCTCCAGATGTTGGACTACATTTTCCAGCATTCCTCACTACTGATTATGACTAGTGCTGATTGCAGTTCCCCTCCAACAACATCTGGAGGCTATAGTTGCCCATCCTATTTCCATGGCTAGTGGGAGTACAGCAAAGGTAGTTTGAGAGTAACAGGTATGGGTTAATTTGGTGGATTCTCGTAGTAAAATGTCTATATAAGAAGGTGATTGGAGGTAAGGATGGTGTTCTAGCTTCTTTGAAAAAAGTGGGTAGAAGAATGCTCCAAAGGAAACCCACCTGATACTAGAATTGTCCAAGTAGCAGCCTATTCCCAATGGACCAGATGTTCTAGCAGGAGGCAGCAGATTATGTACAATCATTTAAGCATGGCTTCTGGTTCAGTTTTAAGGTTCAAACTACCTTGGCTACTGTAATGAGCAACCCTTAAAGGGAGAAGCACAGACAGTGTGACTCACAACTTTTGATGGCATGGTCTGTGGTAAAAAGAACAAAATGTCTTGGAAAGCACCTTAAGGCACAGGTTTTATCAGCATAAGCCTTTATGGACTGCACTCCACTACAGATATGTAATAGGCACAAGACTCTTTGTTGTTTTTACTACAGTAGAAGGTTACTATGGTTTCCCTCTGCATTGCTTGGGTAAGACTACTTTTGGGGGTACTCTGCTCTGATCATTGTCTTTCTACATGATAGGATGATTCCAGATACTGATGTTGGGGACTTCTTTCCACCCCATGGCACATGCATTAAACAGTGCTGAAGGGATCATTTTTGTCCCCTATAAGATATACCATATATATGAAACCAGAGAGTGAAAGTAGTTGAGAGGGACTTGAAGGGAAGCATCATCCGTAAGCACTGTTTTTCTTTGAGACCTAATCTAGATCTAGCAGCTGTGCTGAATGGATACTTGGGAATCAATAATGGACCAGATCAGAACAAATGAAATTTCAGTCCTGATAATACTGAACTACTGTTGGCTGATGCTAAGGGCTACCAATGGAAATGATATTTCACTTGTTCAGGATGGAGCTGTACTCCCTTCTCAAAAATGAGGTTTGCAGCTCTGGAACACTTTCAGATCCAGTTTTATTAACAGATCCTTAGGAAGGATATACTGCTCCAAACACCTTTTGTCACTTTCAGTGAAAAAATATGTATCCATTTACTCTGTAATACTTGATATGACCAATGCATGATGTTGTATTTGGGGGTTTCTCTGAAAAACATTTAAGAACTGGTTCAGAATATACGGCCAGATGATTTCATTGGGAGCTACCATACTGATGGTATTTCCCCAAATACTGAGATAATCTCCTGAAACCAAGATCTAGGCATCCCCACTCATAGAGGTTAGGTGGGTGAGCACCAGATGAAGGGCCTTTTTCCATTATGGCCCCAGCTGAATAATACTTTCCCCATATATATCATCTTGGAAGATATTTTGACCACTTCTAGATTATAAGTGAAAACAGTTTTTAAAGGCTCTTCAACTGATTTTGATTGTGGAGAGTAGTTTGTACTGCTTTTGTGCTCTTTGTGAACATATACCAGTATTATATTTATATATGATAATCTTCTCAGCTTGCATTTTTTTAAAATGTAAGCCACATCAAACTCCAATTTCATGGAAAGGTAGGGTAGTTTTTTTTTGGAAACAAGACTATGTCACATATTAATCAAGCAACATACTGACTTACACAAGCCTGGCATCCTGTCAAAATAATGGTTCAAACATACTGCTCACTGTTCAACCGGGAGTAAAGTATAAATTTTTGCTTCCAAGTTGCACACCAACACACTTTCAGTTCTGTTCTGATTGCTATAATGGAACAATCTGTTAGTACCCACCATCTATAATATGCTGCACACAGGGCTTCTCCTCCCCAAACAATGGATGACACCTTCTTTGCCCTTTATAATGTCAAATGACACAGCACTACAGGGTAGATGTGTATATACATCTATACCTTAACAATGCTTACAGCATTTGAAAGAATGATGTCCAGGCAAAACCTGGACTTATATTTGGACATCTGGTCAGCTTTTATAGAAACTTAACATGTTTTTTCCCCCTGTGTTTTCATTTTTATGCTTTGTATGTTGGAATATTGTAATATGTAACTGAGAACATTTCTTGTGTACTTCTATCACACATTTTAACATTTAATAAAAAATTTCACAATGGAGAAAACAATAACTTTTCCCTTCCCTCTGAGCCAATCTTATCCATGTCTGGCACTGATTTCCTTTCCCCTTCAAAAGACCCAGATCACAAAGTCCCACTGTTTAATGCAGGAGTAGGCAACTTGTGGACTGTGGAACACATGAGACCCCCCAGACATTAAAAATAATTGCCATAAAATGCCCCCCAAATGGACTCTAGAGGTTGGGGGGCATTTTTGCCATGTTCTGGGGTGCCCCGGGCCATTTCAGGCCTAGGAAATGCCTTTTTTAAAGCGTGGAGTAAACATGAAGAAGGCCTCTGCCCAAGTGGCCCAAGTATGTGGGGGGGGGCTAAAACCATGGTGAAAATGCCTCCCACAGTCCCTAGAGAGCATTTGGGGGCAAAAAAAGTTTTTTTGTGTGTGTTGGTGAGATGACCCTCCCCCAAATTTCCAGGAGGCTAATATGCTCCTCTAGCCTCCCACAGCTGCCCACCCCTTTTCTAATGAGAGGAGGTCTTACCTCTTGAAGTATTCCACTTCTCTGTCAGTCTCATCCATTTCCACACCATCCAAGTCTTTGGGCAGGAACACATCATCTAGCAAAGCACAACAGCAAAAATATTCACGCTCTGGGGCAGAGAGGGTCTCAAAGGGAAGAGTCAGTAATGGGGATTTCCCTCCCAAACCAAGGATGTGGCACTGAGACACAGTTAGCCACCTACGCCAGGAAGCTTCACTGTAGTGATACTAAATGTGTTGAAGTCCACAACCTGCATGCCAAAATGGAGAAAGGATGATATACATCGAAGTGAGTTGTTATAATCTATCCCATATTTGTAATCCAACAGCAAACATGATGGACCAAAAAAAAAAACCCTTCAGTGGAAACGCAGGCCAAGACTCAAAAGTCTGTGTAAGATTCCACACAGCTGAATGTGGAATCATGCAAACCTCAACTTTAGTCAAAAAGTTTCTAGTTCTCACAATTGCAGAGAAAAGTTTGAAAGTAAATTGCTAGGCCAAAACCAAAGGCAGATTTGGTCTAGACCAGGGACAAGGAGCAAGTGGTCCTCTGGACCTCCTATCATCCTTCACTAGTCGCTATACTGGCTAAGGCTAGTGGGTGTGACAGTTGGACAGTATCTGGAGGGTGACTTATTCCCATACCTGATCTTAACCTTAGTTTTTATGGCATGTACAATTTCCTCCTCCATGAATTTTGGCACTTCTTTTTTCCTATCTCTTATAGCAATCCGGGCCCTTGCCAAAAACCAAAAAAACACCAAAACATTAAAACTCGCCACAGAAAATCTGCAGGATATACTTGTAAAGCACAATCATGGTCTATCTCCCTGGTAATTTTTAAAAAGTGCCAAGACTGTAGGCCACGGTTGGAGGGCTAGCTCCAACCACAGAAGACTCCAAGGCCTGCATACCTGCACAAACATTCATCCTTCCCTGTTTTTTCTTTTTTAAACCTTTTCAAGCCTCCAGGAAACAAGACTAGCCATTTCAGCCTCCTTCCACTTGATTCAGGTCCATAAGGATAGTTTTTCAAAGTGACCAGATGGGACAAAATGACCTGAGGCTTTGAGAAGTTAGCCACTTTTTCATGAAAAACCTTGAAGAGTTAAGAAAGTTGAAGAGGCCTTGTAAAAATTACCATATATAATCCATAGTCTATATTTTGTTATAGCCCACAGCAGGGGTGGACAGAGTTGTTTCAAGATGAAAAACGGTGGCTGTTTTATTTCACTGGCCTTTTTGACAGGTCTCTCTGACTTATGGCAACAGCCATAATATGTCTGATGGGTCTCAGGTAGCAGATGATGGGGCTGAAAAACTTGACTTCTCTTGGTACAGAAGTCCCCTCCTCCCTCTCCTCCAGTTCTCAAGCAAAGGCACTCAGGTAATGGGAAAAGCGTCCCTCATACTCACCAATGGAAGGGCTTGCTTTTTCCATTTTGTTCCTACTCTTCTTGCCTTTGCCTTTTGGCTGAGGCAAGTCATCCGCGGCAGCAGTGTGGGAGAGGTGCCGGTCGCTATTTCCTAAAGGAGCTGTCTCTTGCTCCGTCTGTTCAGCTCTGCTTTCACCTCTCCGGCTCTTCCCATCAGTGCTCTTCTCTTTGTCAGCCTTGGAGCCACCACAACCCCATCCCTGGCCCTGTCGCAGCCCTCTGGTGCCATCACCTTGCTCTGTGCTGCTGCAGCTGCCACCTCCTCTTGTGGCATCGGGAGCAGTGCCCTTAGGAGGATTCTTCTGTCCAGCCCCTTTGGAGCCAGAATTATCACTAGCTATGAGAGCCTCTCCCTTCTTTGATGGGCAGCCCTGCCGCTTGGCCTTCCTCTGCTTTCCAGTGGCAGGCGCTTGTTCCTGCACCTCAGCTCCCCTGCCTGGCGCTGCCTCCTTGGGCTCGTGGCCAACACCACTTTCCTGTGGAGAGTCTGTTGCCTTGGGCGACTGAACCCAAATCATGCGGGAGAGGTTGGGCACAGCGTTGAGCCGTTTCACCACGCCATTCTCAGAGGCTGGTGGAGGCACCTCTCCAGGGCTCTCAGCCCATCGGGGGCCAACTTCACTCTGCAGCAGCGTATGATTATGTGGTGCACCCAGGCTGAGCGGAGACAGGTCAAGGTCAATCTCCTGCAGCTCAGAGGAGCCATTGAGGTGGGAGAGCAAGTTCTTCTGTTCCAGCACGGCCGCTTTCTTGGGGAAATCATTGACGTCTAGATTGAGGTCATAGACGCTGAAGCTGGCACGGATGGAATCCTTGATAGTGTTTTTGATCTCCTGTAGTCGGCTGCTAAGAAAGCTGTTCACTCGCTCCAGTTCGAGCTGGGGCCACTCCAGGAGTTTTTCTTCAGCCAGCTCCTGATCCTGACCTGTGGGTGGAGTTCGGTCCACTCGCTTCTGGGCCTCAGCCTCCAGCTGAGCCTTTTCTTTCTCCTGAAACATAAGAAATTAACAATGTGAACCCATCAAGAGTGCTAGCATGGCAACCAGCAGCCAGGAAAAGGAGGGCTAGTGACAAAGGTGAAGGACAGTAGCCAACCACAGACTGAGCCAGATGATCAGATGAACCTTTCAGTCTGACAAGCCAATGTTTTTGTTCAGCTGGATGGGAGTTATAATAAACCACGCTATACACCTGGGAAATTGGTGCTAGGAACCAATCAGATGGCATATCCAAAGCCTGCGCTATGGTAACAAACCAAAGGGAAAAGATGCACTGCCAAAAATCTCCCACAGCAATTTCCCAGAACATACAAATGCCAGCAAGCCTGCTGCATTCCTGGCCCTAATCCCAGCTCGTGGCACGGCAGCACAGGGGGAAAAGGAGGAAAGGGTGAGCACGGAAACACAAAACAGAAAATTTCAAGCTCCTTGGCCAAGCTCAGGAACCCAGGTGAGAATAGCTGGCAGCTTTCTGAATTCATCATCAATCACAATAACCCCCCTCAACTCACTTTGATTTCTGATTAGTTCACGTATTATAGTGGTAGAACCAGAAGGCTTTGGTGAGGGGAAGAGCCCACTTCATCCCTTTTGTCAATCAGAAATTACTGCAAATACAGGGTGCACAGATGGGGAACCTTCCCTCCCACCCGCCCGCCCTTCTTGGACTGTATTCTCCCTGGGGAAATCTGTTGTGAACTTTACCACAGAAGTGAGAATTAAGTAGAATCATAAGTGGACAGAGCTGAAATATCTCTCTCCCATTCTCTCTCTTGCTCTTACTTACTTACACACGCGTTTTACACACACACACACACACACACACACACACACACACACTCTTAATCCAACTAGAATGCTGCCCAGTTCTCTATATTTATCTTAGAAAAAGGATGAGCAAGGAGAAACATTTGTGGTATATACAATTACACATGGTATGAAGACAGTTGATAGGGATAAAGTTTTTACCTCTTTCTTAATACTAAATACTAAAACCAAGAGAATCCACTGGGAGATTCAGAATAGACACAGGAAGTCCTTTATCAGACAACATACTGTTAAACTGTGGAACTCACTGCCACAAGATTTACTGATAGCTGCCATCCTGGATGGCCTCAAAAGAGAATCAGATAAATCAACAGAAGATGGAGCCATCAACAGCTATGAGTCAGGATGGTTATAAGTCACCTTTAGTATCAGAGGGAGTATGCCTTTATGTATCATTTACTGGAGAATGTACTTGCACTCAGATTCTGCAGGTGGGCCTTCGAATGCCAACTGACTGATCACTGTGTAATCGGAATGTTGGACTACATAGGCCTTTGATCTGATCCAACATGGCTCTCTGTATTAAGCTCAAAAATTTATATTTAGTTACCAAGTTTTAAAAAGGTTTCAATGAGAAGCAAAGGGAATGCCATGAGCCAGATAGGAAAGCCTTGTGGGCCATTTTGGGTACACAGAGAGGTTTCGTACCTGTTACACACTGATTCCTGAGCAATATGCGATACCAGGCAAAATACCATGACTGTAACACACTATATAAAGAATTTTTGATGCAAGTTCACAGAAAAATCTCCTCCCCAAGTTTTTGGAGACTTTTCTTTCATCATCCACGCATTTAAGACCAGTCTCTTCTGGCAGGCCTAGCCAGATTACTTTTAAATTATGGTTTTAAAATATTTATGGATGGATTTTAATATGTTTTGGTTTTATATGCTCTTTTAATGGATGTTATGTTTTTTTTTTTCTTATTCCTTGCCTTGATCCACAGGGAGTGGCAGGTAAGAAATGAATGAATAAGTAAGTGAGTAAGTAAAACATCATCTCCTCCTCTTCCCCACTCTCTGTGCTGTTTTGATCCAGGTGAACAAGTTAGGTAAGCCCCTTTTGAGAAAAGCTCAGGAGAAGGGAGGAGAGCTGGACTCCATCAACAGGAAGCATGGAGTCTTTCTTAGCATCACAAGTAAAAGACAGCAAGCATAGGAACAACCGCAGCCTGGGAAAGCCATAGCCACCCAGAGCACTGACTGGTGGACCAGTGGTTTCATTTATAATAATAATACTAAATTTTTATTTGTTACCTGCCTCTCCCCAAAGCTTGAGGTGGGGTATAGCATAGGTACAATTAAAAACCAATTTCAACAAAATACCCTAAAACACAAAACCATTTAAAATACAAATATATCCAAATTAAAATATATCACAATTAAAAGTACAAATACAATTAAAACTACAATTAAAAGTATAATTAAACTACACTTAAAAATACCCAGAAGAGATAAGTCTTTAGCAGTTTGAGACAGCATATTTTGCTATCGGATCTCTTCAGGCAGGCCATTCCACAGTCTAGGGGCAGCTGACGAGAAAGTCCTCTGGTTGACTGTTGCCAGTCTAGTCCTGGCCAGTTTAAGTAAATGGCCTCCAGAGGACCTGAGTGTATGGGGTGGATTGTATGGGAGGAGGCAATCCTGCAGGTAACTTGGACCCAAACCATGTAGGGCTTTAATGGTAATAACCAACACTTTGTACTTTGCCCAGAAACTAATTGGCAGCCAGTGGAGTGATTTTAATATTGGTGTGATATGTTCACTCTTTGCTGTTCCTATAATCAATCTGACTACAATATTTTGAACAAGTTGGAGTTTCCAAACTTGGTACAAATGTAGCATTGCAGAAGTCCAACCTTGCAGAAGTTTGATATAATAGGCCTGAGATGGTCACTCCAACTGAATGCCAACCCAAAAAAGGGTGGCTTGGCCCATTCCCATGTATATTTACTGAGAGAGAGAACCCTGCCAGATCAGGCCTTGAGGTATCTGCAGTGCTACTATGTGCAGTACATGAAATACAGAGGGTGAAATCACACCATCTATTTGCAAAAATGCTTGTGCCTTATTTCTATACCCTCTGCGATCTTTGTTGATGATGAGAACCTAGACAGGCAGGCACATAAAAAATACAGATTTGTCCAGTATTCCATTCTCTCTTCATTTTTATTTACATCCATCAGTCCACCAACCCAGACACAGACAAACCCATTCAGGAAATGACAAACACCCCATCCTGTGGAAGAAGGGAGTGCTGTAATTTTTCAGGTTAGACGCTAAAAGCAAGTTCCCTCCCATCCTCATTCAGGGCTTGTAATGCAACACCCCACCCCACCCCCACCCCCGCACCCAACATGGAATTAGGCCTCATCTGTTAGAAGGTCTGCTCTCTCTTTCACACATCTTTACACATACGCTCCGCCCACCTTCTTCTTCTGCTTGTGGCGTGCCCGTTTGGCTGCCTTGGCACTATTGAGGGGCTTCGGCTCAGTGCTGTTGATGTAGTCTAGGAGCTCATCCACATCTCTGTGGTCTACGGCTGGTTCTCCTGAGCTGCTGCTGTGCCCCAGCTTTTGAGGAAGCTCCTCTTTTCTTTTGGTCAGCCGAGAACGCAGCTTCTCCCGAATCTCAGCATAGTTCCGGCTTGTCGGAGCAGCTGGAGGCTGTGGATAGAGTTGAGCTATTGGCCTGCTGTGGGTACAGCAGGATAGGTAGTGTGGAAGTTGCCACCTCCACAGCTATCATAATGCAAAACCACTCCCAAAAGTCTTTTCAAAGCTCTTCCATTTGCTAGCCCAAGGCTTTTCAGAGATCTCCAGCAGACTATATTCATATAGACATTTAAACCCAGTTCTGCAGAGGTCCAAAGCTGAAACAGCTGATGGTAAGGGCAGAACTGTGAGGATGTCCAAGGTTATAGTGGGGGGGGGTGTCTGTTGGCTACAGAGGTCAGCTGATCAGCAATTATGCAAGCCATGTCTATGTCACCCACATGATGTTCCTCAAGAGGCCATGCCACCCACATGTAACCAAAGGAGTCTGAAGCAAAGGTTGTGGATGGTTTTACTTACCGCATTGTGGCCAAAGAACTCACAGTAGCAGCAGTCACAGAATTTCCCATCTTTCTGCGTTGTGGAGGACGAGGTGCAGGAGCTACGCTCAGAGCTGCTGTCCTCATCCTCACCAAGCCCCTCATCTGCTTCACACGACTGCGGTGCATGGCAGCTTGTACCGTTTGGGAACTTGTGACCTTTACAGGCAGGGTCCCTGTGGCACACACACAGGGAAAGGAGGTACAGGAAGGAGGGAGAAAAAGAACAAACATGTGAGAAATATCTATTGTGAACATTTCATCTCCCAGAGGATGTGTTAAACTGGTAGGAAGGGACTAGATGAAGGTCTATAAATGGATGCTTAGGCCAGATCAGATGGGGGTACTATGAGTGAGAGGAATGTTTTGATGGTGGCAGTCAACATGGTCAGAAAGGAGCTGCCCTCCCAGAGAAAGTGTATGTTCACATCCTGTGGAGGATATACTTAGATCCAGCCTTGAGTTTGAACAGTCTTGGACAGCACCTCTGGCACAGAGTGCCTTTCACCAGTTTTGACTGGTGTAGCAACTTGGAAAACAATGACTCTGGTTGCAGTTAACTATGCTTCAGTAATGTCCAGACCAGATTACTGTAATATGGCACTGCCTTTTGAAGTGTTTGGAAACTTCAACCAATTCAGAAGACTGAGTGAGATTAACAACACTGATTCCTGACTGATGTTGAACTCTACTGGTTTCCAGTTTGTTTTTCCGCTCAAGTCGAAGTCCTGGATGTCACATGTGTATATGTACATACTTGCCTGTCAATTTATGGTGACTACATTAATTTCACAGGGTTTTCTTAGGAAAGGAATAATCAGAGATGGTTTTGCCAATTCTTTCATCTAAAATACAGCTTACAGCACCTGGTATTTGTTGGTGATCTCCCATCCAGATCTGACCCTACTTAGATTCCCCGACAAATCCCTAAAAGATCTAGGAGTAGAGTAAGCTAACAGTAAGCTTTTCCCACACAAATTTGCTTCATTATTGAGATCATCAGTGAATGTCCTGCTCCATGAACTCCCTGTCTTTAGGGCCTATTAGGGAAAGAACGTTTTCTTTTGTTGGAACTCTCCATTTTTGGAACAGCCTGACCCACTCCCAAGGAGACCTGTCCAGAGTAAACCAGAGCCTAGGAATTGTTCCCAGGAGTGTGTGCTGAACTGTTCATGAACGTTACTGTAGCTCAACTTTTACTACTGCTTGCTTGTTTTTAGTATGTTTAATGAGCTTTTCAAAATCAATTTTATTCTAGGGAAACATTTCATACAAATACTCAAAGACACAAATCAAATCTCAACCATGCCCTTGTTCCTGCAAAGAGGACATAACACTTCTGGCCAAGGAAAAAGGAAAGCAGGAAAAGATTAAATTGCAGCATCAACACAGAAATCTGAACCGAACTTTATACTGAAGTAGAAATGTTGTTGTACTATAAATTAAGAGGGGCTATAATGTAAACCTGAACCAGCATGGTGTAGTGGTTTGAGCACTGGATTACAATTCTGGAGACCAGGGTTCAATTCTCCGTTCAACCATGGATTCTCTGCTCGACCATGGCTGACTTTGGATATGCCACACTATCAACTCTAGAAGACCTCATGATAGGTTCACCCTAGGGTCCCCGTAAAATGGAAAAAACTTGAAGGCACACAACAACAACCACAACAACACGTACTCCATGCCAAAATGCCAAACACACAGAGAAGAGGGCTCTAGTCCTGCTGTACCAGTAACAAGGCAACATATTTAGAGGAGATCAGTTGCATTATCTTGTGATACACTAAGTTCTAATAAGAACTTTCTTTTTCATGAGTGGTTACCATTGAGCAACACATACAAAAAGCATTATACTGGAATATTAAATCCCTGTTGACTCTGTAGGAAAGTTCAGTTGGTACATTATATTCCTCCCTGCTCTTGTCCACAGATCTTTTTCTTCCAATTCTACAGCAATTTTTCATTCTTGTGCAACTTCTCATGTATTTTCCTCCACAGAAGGAAAAAGATGATGGCAGCATTAGTTCTTGATGATGCAAGTGAGCACTAACGGAAGGCATATGCGCAAAATACAATTCTTAGGTATCACCACTTCTGTTTAAAACATCCTTGGGGACTTTTTAGAATGATTCCTTGAGGTGCTAGTTGAGTCTACTTCACTCCTCTCTCCCCTTCTCTAATGGAAGGGACATGAGTAGTGAAACCGTCTCAGAACTCAGCCAATATCTGGAAGAATTTCACTTTACTGTGTGCCTCATTATGTGAAGCGAAAGGGAAAGAGTGGGGAGGAGCTGGGTGATGTCAGAGGTCAGGACTTTGAAGAAGACCTTCCTCTGACATCTCTTGGCCCTCCCAAAGGCAATTCAGCTTTGGGACCAATTCAGTTCCTCACCCTTGATGGAAGGATGCACCAGTCCTATTTAGGACCACAGCAGATTTGACAGATCTTATCTCAAGAAGTGTCATGGGAAGCACTCCTAAAAGTCACAAATTGCCTCTGATTCAAATTCTTGTGGCCAGGAATCAACACTCCTTTGGCAGCCAGAGAGAATCCAGCAGGGAAGACCAAGGTTAGGAATGCAGCTGTTTCCATATCACAGGTAAAGAAAAGGCTAACACTCTGCCTTCTAGGCCACTGGTGTATCTGGTGCAGCTCATTCAAACCGCAACAAGTATGGCTGCCTAGAAAAGAATAATGTTGCACTATTCTAAAACCTATTAACACTCAAAGGGGCATGTGATCCCATGAGAGCAATGAAAACTTCTGCCCACTGAAGAGAGCAAAACAGCGCACCACCTTGGGAAAAGTGCTGAGAAAGCAATTGAGGTATCAACCCCAGCAGCCCCACCAGCCAGAACTCCACTCACCTGTTGGTGTTGGGCAGCTGATGCGAGGCAGTAGGAGGACCCAAGGAGCCACTGCAATGGCCGTTGCATGGGTGCGTGCAGCCTACAGGAGGTGGTATCTTCAGCAGTGGCACATTGGCAGTGGGTAGGTGCGGGCTCTTACAAGATCCGGTCGGAGGGGACTCTGCTCCTGGCTTTGGGGCTGGTGTGTGTGGACTGAGGGCAGGTGCAGGGAAGGGGGCCGCCTGTGGTGAGGAGCTCAGGTGGACATGAGGAGGAGAGCTGAAGGGCCCAGGGTGCGCAGGCATCTGCTTTGTTGGGAGGAGTGCCGGTGGCTGCGAGGGGAGGCCTGTGGGGCTATTGGGAGGAGCGGTAAGGTCCACATGCCGGTGGTGCTCCGAGGAGTGGAAGGCCTCTCCTGCAGCCAGACAGAAACAGAGAATGTTGGGTCCAATCTTAAGAGAGCTGATGCTTCCACATACAGCTCTGTAGGACAAAATATCCCACAGCTGCTGAGCCCACACAGCAACTGCTCCCTGTCAGAAACTACAGGTTCCTGCCCAGAAGCATCTCCCCTCCTCTAATCCCTCCAAGGCTCCAAGGCCATATGTCTAGACCTCACAATTCAATCCAACCCAACGTGGTCATCATGTCCTCAACACAGCATGCTAGGAAATCCAGCCACACAATTCCAAGCTCAGAAACATGTACAAGATCTTTCCACTGGAGGCAGAAGGAGTCAATCCTTGCCAGGTTAGGTCTATTATGCTAAGAATATGTTCAATCAACAACAATGCAGCCCAACGTTAGGGCCTCCAGGAGGAGGTAAGAGCCCTTAGCAGGGAGCCCCACAATAAGGTGGCATTTTTGCCCTCCAGGTTTGGTCTGTTGGCCTTCCCCAGGCCCCGCACATACAGACCTGGCGGGGTGGGTCTCCGGCACATGCTCTTGAACTGCTTGGGAAGCGTTTTGCAGAAGTCGAGTGAGGTAGGCAGAGGTGAGCCTGGGGTGCCGCTGGGAGCTGGGGAGAGCGCGTGGCTGTAAGGACAGGCTTTGAGCCCACCTCCCACAGCAGGGGCCTGGCTGGCACACTCCGGAGGGAGGCCGGGGTGCTTGTCACCTGCAATGGAGTCAGAGATGGAGCTGGCTGCTCTCCAGTCCCCTTGCTTACCTCCCCATTTGTGGCATGTCATCTGGGCCATGAAGGGAGTTCAAGGTCATGGAGGCCTCTCGTAGATAGGCCTCTGGTGAGGGGCCCAGTCGCCAAGGGGCCTTCCTGGAAAGCACTCCTTGCCCTCAGAACAAGCGCAAGCCATAGGCTTGTGTACAGCCATCTTTTCTCAGAAAGAAGCACAGCGATACAGGATGGCAGACACTTGCACTATCTAACAACTGTCTCCTCCACCCCACTCCAATTTTCACACAAACCTCCAAAAAGAAGCTGTAGTGAACCCCACAACTAGAAGGGAGAAGACCATCAGTAGCCAAAGGCCAACCTGAACTCACCTGGTACAACAGGTGTTCCCCCAAGGGAGCTCCCCTGAGCTGCCCCATTGACATGCTGGGAGTTCCAGAGCCCCGAGAGCTTGTGTGCAGACAGGAAGGAGCTGGGGTCCCAGTCTCCTGAATTCCCATGGCACGAAGATGAAGATGACGAAGACGAAGAGGAGTGGGAGCCTGCCCCGCAGGACTGTGACTTGCAGGCTGTATGTGACAGTGAGACCTGCAAAGAGAGAGCTGATGGCTTAGAAGAAAGAATGTGGGCCTGAAAGGGTAGGCAAGGGGCTAATCTGGTGTGGGATGGGAACAAGAAATATCACAGTGATGATGGTTTGTGTTGGACTGGGACTTGGGTAATCCAGGTTCAAGTCCCTGATGTGACACAACACTCACTAAGCAGTCATGAGACAGTCACTCTCACTCTGCCTGACCTACCTCACAGGGTTGTTGTGAGGATAAAGAAGAGGAGAGCTACATATACCACGTTGCACTCACTGAAGGAAAAGCAGAATAGGCATATAACAAGCAAGCAACATAGGCAGGGATGTTGAGTACACCCAATGCAGAAAGGCCTTTTATGCAGACTGTGACCTTTGGCCTCTGTTATCCAAGGGCATTATGTCCTGTAGTGAATGATGGCCTTGGCATACACTTGGTGGGGTGAAATGCTTACCGCCAGTGCCTGCTCCTGGACTGCCCTCCTTTCTTCTTCTTCTACACTCTGCCTGCAACTCTGACAGATCCACAGGGGCATCTCTCCCAGCAGATTCTGCACCAGTGTTGGTACGAAGTCTGGGGGCAGCCGCTCACCTGGGGATACCAATCCATTGTGGGATGGTCCTCCCCAATCTTTACGCTCCCGGTGACACAGCAAGCAGCATGTTTGCACCGACTGGTTGGAAGTGGGCAGCACCTGCAGCAGGGCAACACAAAACATCCTGAGCACATCACTGACAGGAAACACACCAGGCTGCTACTATGCCAGGCAATGCTCTGGTCTGCTAACCACCATCAATTTGCACACAGTGTTTGTAGAAATTATCACCATACTCCGACATTAGAAAAGTTTTTTCAGTACAGCTCCCAGAACCTCACATCCAATGTGGGTAAATATACTTTTGTCCAGAATTAGAAAACAGTACATTAGAATGTTTTTTTGCACTTGTATGTAGATATGCCCAACTTGGATGTTTTAGAAAAAAAATCATTAATTAAAAAAAAATGAGCAGAACTGTGCTGAATGTTACCAATTATTTTTATGAGTGTTAAGGAGGATTTCAGAACAGTATTAACTATTCCAAATATAGTCCACTCTGTTCAAAAGGGGACTGAAATGCTATATCGAGTTAAGAAATTATATGCATGTGTACTCTATTATTAATTTCAACATGAGGTATTATTTAGTAAGTGGATAGAGGAATCTTGTGTTTGTTATAGTATATGACTAGGTTATAATTGTTCAGATTTCTATGGAAAAATTAACTAGCTTTACTGGTTCCAAGAGTGGGCAACTGTGGAGAGGCAGAAGTTATTCTCCTCTACAAATCACAATCACTCCCAGCACAACCAATAGCGATGTTGCATCACTTCCAGTCTGGATATTAGCCAAAACATGCTGCTGTTGTCACTGGGGCGTGAATCACCATCACCATCACCTTTATTTACTCCCCACTTTTGCCCAGGTTGGGACTCAAAGCAGTTAAAAAGACAATTAAAACCTAATTTACAAAAATTAAAACACAATTAAATAATCAAAAAGAATTAAAACAATGTTAAAATACATAATTAAAAACTCAAAACACTCATCAGCATCACAATAGCCAACACATTCTATCAGAGTGACAGTCTTTCCACAAGTTGTTTTTGTTTTTCATGTAACAAAGAAAATGTGCTAGGCGTTCAGAATGTGAACCTGAAATGCCTCTATTTGCAGTTTTGTCTTAGGATTTCTTTCTCTGTCATTCATCTTTTAGACAGTATATCCTAAGAAATGAAAGAAACCATGTAGATCTTAGAGGAAGATGAAGAACAGAAATGAAGTGCTGAACATGAGCAGGGTGTTGGGGTGTGAGCTTCTTTTTTTTTATATTTATAAATTATTTCCTGCATCCTTCCTAGGCATGCATTTTTTTTTAAATCTCACTCATTCCTTTTTAGTTGGGTCTGTGGGGAAGAAAAGGGGCTTTCCAAAGTGCATGCAACTGTTCCCTTCTCTTCCAGGTACAAAATTGGGGGGGTCACTTTCATGCCAGTAAGGTTTTTAGCACAATAGATTTACATAAATTTAAACACCAAGTTAGAAGTAACTTTAGTGTAATAAACATCTCCTTTTCAACATGAATATAATTAGTGATTTTTTTGGTTGTTGTTGTCTAGTGTAAACAAAAGTAACTTTCCTATTGCTAGATTCAACTGCTGCCTCAGCCTAGAACTTGAAAAGTTAGTTTTAAGAAGAAAAAAATATGACATGCTGAATAATAATAATAATAATAATAATAATAAAAAATTACTTCTATCTTGCCTTTTCCACAGATCAGGACTTATTACAGCAATTAAAAAGACATCATTAAAAATCCACAAGGTACAAAAGTTAAAAAAAAAAAAAGATTAAACAATCAAAAAATTAAAACCAGGCTAAAACATCTACAATGAAGCCATCTAACAGGCAAGATGGTGTTCTGCTTCCAGAGTATTATCTTCCAACTGCTCAGTTATGGATAGCTTTGGCATAGTCATTTTTCTGAAAAGTAACTTGCCAAATTCTGCCTCAGCCCAGTATTCTGCTTTCCACGCCCAATATTTTCAGCCCTGCCTCAAGGCCCTGTGGGCTCAGGAGGCAGACAGCCTGTCCCTCGCTCAGTATTTTGTGTGACTGAAGACAGTTGAACAGCTGCAACACGCAAGGCACAGATCTTCTTGCTGCTCCTTTCATTCTTCCCACACAACGAGGCATGGCCGTTAGCTTCCTGTCTGTCTCTGAGGCGGAAGCCAGGCGACAAATCGGCTTCAGCACTGCTTAGAGATGGTGACAAGCATGAAAGAGTTAGGGCAGGGTCGCATTGTCTCCCCATCAACTGGAAACCCTGGACAATGGGCGGTGCATCTAACTAATGCTGCAAAGCAGATGGTTTCTCCTCAGACGCAAGGTGAGACAAAGCACAAGGGCAAAGAGTGCACTGGAAGGAGACAGAAGGAAAACTGGCCTCCTCTGCTCACAATCACTGCAGGAACAGGTGTGCCCAAGGGCCAGGGATGGCCAGCCAAAGGACAAAAAGGGAAAGCTCCACACTGGGACGTGGGCTGGCAGCGTCAGACCACATCCAGTAAAGCAGAGACAGTCCATGAAGGGGAAAGAAATAAAAACATGCCTGCTGCCAGGGTACGGGAGGAGAAATCATAGATTTAACCCCTGAGTCAACAGCTATGGCAAGTGGCTTTTTTGGTATTCTTTCATCATCATAAAGCCTGAACATTCCACAAATCATGTAACCAATTTGTCCTCTCAGGAAACTTAGCATAGGAAATCTACTGTAGAATAGGAACACCCTAAACAAATTTTAGAAACCTCACATGAACTATGGCTGATTTATAGCAGTTTTGAAAAATATTTGCGCTGAAGGCAGGTGCCCCATGTTTGTAACCCAAAATGTATCCAATTTTCTCCTTTCAATGCTACGGAAACAGCCAAATATTCAAAGCTGTTACAAGCATATCCCCTTAGCGACTGTAATGAAAATCCATTATGCAAGTTCAACGTTCCCATTTTAAATCAGCCAGCATGCAGATCTAAACATCTGTTATCAGTGGCCAATCTACTTCCCTATCTCACATTAAGCGTTACCTACCTCTTTAAGAAACTTCAGCTTTCAGAGACATCCTTTATACCAATACAGTCCTTCCTCTGCATTTGCAGGTTTGACTTTTGAGTATTTGATTATTCACGAAGAGTGTATGTGCCTTTTCCCTCCATTCTCCTCCTCCCATTCCCTTGCCTTATGCCCAGGCACACATGTCTTCTTTTCTGCACCCAGGCAAAAGACAAGAGAATGGGAGAGGAGAGCACCATGCACAGAGAAAGGAGCTTTGCATGCGCCTTTCCCCTAATCCGCTTGCCTTTTGTCCAGGAGCAGAAAAGCAAGGCACATGTACCTGGGCAAAAGGCATGACAATGACAATGGGGAGTGTACATGCCTCCCCCTCCATTCCCTTGCCCTTTGCCTGGGCACTGAGAAGGAAGGCATGCATGCCAGGGCAAAAGGCAAGGGAATGGGATGAGGAGGAGAATGGTGGGAGAAGGCATGTACACTACTTGTGAATAATCAAATATGCAAAAGTCAAACCTGCAAATGCAGAGGAGTGACTCCACTGGTATAGGGGATGTCTCTGAAAGCCAAAGTTCCAGAGCAGTCCTGGAAGAGAATGGGAACAGGAGCATGCAGAGGGAGTTATTAACAGTTTTTCCACTTTGCAAGGGTTCTGCACCCTCAACCCTTGCAAAAGTGGAGGGGCCACTGTAGTTGTTATACAAACAGGAGTTAAGCCTTCCTAGAGAAACAAATGCTTTTCTCTGACACAAATATACTTTTGAGTGCCTCCATTGGGTTAGAAGCTGTGGTGCTGGAGGCAAGTTCTACAGATACCATGGACTATCAAAAACACAAATAAATGGGCCTGAGAACAAATCAAGCTCAAGCTCTCACTAGAAGGCAAGGTGACTAAACTGAAGCTATTGTACTTTGGACATATCATGAGACAGTATGACTCACTGTAAAAGATAGTAATACCTGGTAAAGTGAAAGGTGGCAGGAAATGAGGAAGACTATATTACAGATGGATTGATTCAATCAAGTAAGCCATGGCCCCAAGTTTGTAAGACCTGAGCAGGGCTTGTTGACCAAGACTCTCAGAGACTTCTCATTCACAGCATTGCCCCACATTGAAGTGAACCTTCTGGCAAATAATAACTGAGCCGGAAGTATATTGCCCTCTTACCCCTACAATACTGATTTATTTGTTTATAGATGACTGGGTGCAACTGTGTCTTTTTACCCCAGCTGCTGATATCGGACCTCTATAATATAGCATCCCTCTTCCTCATTTTAATGAGCATCCTATTCTCTTAAAGAACACTAAAATCCTGGGCAGTTTTGCCCATCACATTGATTTAACCCATCAGAAGTGATGGGAATGGGTGCTGTAACTTCATGTTCCGTGTCCCTGGATTTCACCATAACTCTTCCCTTGCATTTCAGATAAAGTTGAATATCACCAGCAAAGAAATCTTTGCTTTGTCTTTGGGTTGATCAGGATATTTGTGGCCAGACACAGAACAATTATCCTACCGAGCTGTTCTAGTCCTGTTGCCATGTGGGGAGTCACTTAATTGAAAACATCCTGATATGACAGTAGCACCCTATCCTATGTCAAAATGTATTGTCTTAAGAAAACATTCACTCTTAAGCCTTCTAGTGGAAGTGTTAGATGCCTAGTGAGAAGCAGCGGGATAGAGTGTTCCTCTCAAATATGGTGAACCCAGGCTGCATGCAGTAGTACCTCCACGTCAGGGCTTCCCGCTCTTTTGCTCCATATACAGCTTAAGCTAAGCTTCTTTCCATTTTTCCAACCTTTCTGACAGACACATGAATCCAATTCTAATTCAATGCTCCATCTTGCTCTCCTTGCTTTTTCAGGCAGGCTGGTTTTTTTCTTTTTTTAAATTAAAATGCAGCAGGAAAGTCCACTCATATAAATCTCCATTCAGAGCCTATTTATCAAACATTAACATTATTTTTAAAGAACAATGATCTGTATAAAGATTGAATAGAAGTAGTGATGGTGATATCATAAAGATCAGTCAATTAATATTCCCCATGGGGAGGTTTTGCAGAGACAGGAAATGCCGCTTCCCAGACCAAGATGGATTCTAAAGGGAAGTCAACATGTACTAAAAGTTGGGGTGCTTACAAAATGACACCTTATGTATTGAGAGGGAAAGCAAGAGAATACCCAGTGTCCATGCATTTCTAAACATAAGAAGTGCCTGGCCTGTGGAAGTGTTGTACTAATGTACTCGGAGAATGCCTCCATGTGAAGGGGAGTTTTTGAAGCAATAAGGCTCCCCCAAGCCTTGTTTGGAAGAACTTGGCATGCATCTACCAAATCACCTGTAGGGCCACTCTTTAGAACATCAGGCAGTGGGGTGTGCTTACCACACTATAGCTGCAGCACTAGTCTATCTGGCCCAGCGTACCTAATGTGCATTCTCTAAGCAGAATAAGTTTTTGTTTGAACTTTTCTACAATGAGGGCTCTTTCCAAGCAGCTTGATCACTGTGGTTATGCACCTTGGTGTACAACCCCAGATTCAAGGCTCTCTCAGCCATGGAAATGTTTGTATGTACCTTCCTGCAGCCTCGGGCACCCTGGATCACTGCTGAAAGCAGAATGAGACACCCCATGTCCGATTCTGGTCTCAAAGGATACAAGAATGATGAAAAATAATTTTAAAAGAACACAGTTTTTAACATAATCAATCTTTCCCTGTGAAAGCTCAGGGGGAACAGTTCCAGAATGTTAACACCTCAGTCGGTGGAAATCCAAAGATTTTAAACTTTTGAAAAGTTAATGTTATAAAGTTGCAGAGCCAAGAAAGATATGAAAGTTGATCTCACTGTTACTGGTGCCTCAGTTTCCTGGATATGAATCATTAACAAAGGCCTTTTTGGCCATATCCATTCCAGTGAGTGAACACAAAACAACTGTGTTCAGTTCTCTGTATTTCTTATTCTGTTATGTAACCATCCTGTAAGAAGTCATCGATTTCCTTAGAAAAACTTCTCCTCGGTTCCTGTATTTGGCACTATCAGAAGTTTTCTAAGTACTGAATTTTCTTTTACACTAGCCTAGTCTTCTAGTTATGATCAGTGTTGTCAGACAGCCATATTTTCAATTTCTTTTTGAATCATCCCATTTCATGTGGTGGAAGGAACCCATGACACATGAAGAGTGAGTAAACACACAATTTGCTCCCACTGAGGAAAATAAGAAAGACATCTTCTTTACTAACTAGGTTTCTAAGTAGGCCTCTCTCTCACGACATATACAGATCATGTACTACATAGTCTCACAGCATGCTATTTCAAACTGATGATGGATATTTTCAGGGACAGAGAGGCTAGAATGATGTGCTTGGCTGACCAAAGTAACCATCAACTTAGAATCCAGCAAAAAAAACCAGGAATCCATTACGCTAATTCTTCAGTTCACAAATAACTTGTAGCCTACCAACATCATGTTCAGCCCCAAGAAATGCATGGTTAGTTAGAAGAAGTCTTACTGAATTCATTGTAGTTCACTTCCAATCCTTGATCATCCAACACTAATAAACTTTTAGGATTTCACACACATACAGCAAAGTTACCCTAAAGTTTGCAATTAATATCAAACCTGCTGACCTGATGATAGGCTTTTACAGGAAGATCTCCAACTACACTGGATTCTAACTCTACTAGCATCGTATAATGAAATCAAGGTCTCAAGAACATGGTACGGCTACACTGAAAGAATCTTGTCTACTCTGAGGCAGTTCTCAATATGACAAAGAGGAAAAAGCCTTTCACCAAGCGTAAAAGTGTCTAAAAATACTTCTGATAAAGAACACAGTCTCCCCAAAGTAGTAATTCCTATCACTGTATCAGCAATCCATAACAGCTACAAGACAGGGCTACTGTCAGAAGACTGGGTTGAGATTACTAAGTGATTTCCCCAAACAAAATCTGGGGAAAAGGCTATTCAAAAAGAGAACCATTCCTATTTAAATATACCTTGAATCAATTCCAAGCTTCTCTTTACCAGTTCTAAAGCTGAACAGCAAATAATGCTTCAGAAAGAAAACTCCTATAAACCTAGATGCGTTAGTGTTAACTTCAGTGAGAGAAACCATTTAAAGACAAGAATTCACACAAGTATTAATGGAAACACTTTCTATAACATTCCCATTCAAAAAGTACACATCAAAGCCAAGACCCTGACTAGCTTTATAATTTCAGTTCCACACTTCCCTAGTCCTGCACCTAACAGCAAATAAAATTACTAAGCATGCTCAGTAGATCAACAAATGCTTTATAAGGCAAACACCCACATTTTTAGGATAGTACTAAGTAAGAAAATGGAGTCAAGATATGTACACAATGTATCCTTAACACATTTGGTTTATATACATATGGTATATGATCTGAAGGTATACAACAACAAAGAATATGCATAGCCTTATTCTTTTCCCTTCAAAATTAATTCTTGGGCTTCATTAACCAGCAATTAATAAAAATGTATGTAGGGCTAAAGTCACTTTGTCTATATCATCTTCTAGCTTACTTTGTTCTTCTTGTCAACAACTGAGACTATATTAAGATATACAAGCTAAATAGATAAGCCCCTAGAGAAGCTCTCTCAGATACTTGCGGAGCAAGGAAGAGTGAATAACACAACCAACTGCTCTTAGCTATGTTTTCCTATAGATATTAAAACCAAGTATATTTCCCCCTTTGTTTAGTTGGAGCTAGTAATAATTATCCGGCTGTAATTTAGCAGCCCTAGTTAGTGTATGACATGCATTCTTCCATGGGATCTTTGGTTGGCTAGTGAAGGACTAGGTTTCCCCAAGAGAAGGTACAACCTTTTTAGAAGAGCCAGTGACATTAGCTAAGATGCAGATACTCTCCTTATCTCAATCTATCCATCACTTTAATATCCCACCTTTCTTCACAATTCCAGCACATGTTCCCATCTCTTGCAGATGGAATTTTTGATTCCCTCACCTGCAGGTATCCTCTCGTACTTTTAAAAAGCAATTCTTATGGATGAAAGCCAGGGCGGTGTCATGGTATGAATGTTGGGCTACAATCCTGGAGACTGGGTTCAGTTCTCAACTGAGCCATGGAAACCTGCTCAGTGAACTTGGGTGCATCACACATTATCAGCTCCAGAAAATCACATTATAGGTTTGCCTTAGAGCCACCAGAAGTCAGAAAGGACTTGAAGGCACACAGCAACAGCAACAAAAACGGGTGTCCTGTTGATCCCCAAGAGACTCGTTTTGGCAGATAAAAAGCAGAGGTGTTTTGAATAAATGTGGGGAGAGGGGGGTGAAGCTGGTGGTAAACTCAATCATAAAAGGATATTCATCTAAGCTAGGGCTGTAATTTCTAAATATGTAGACTGATCAGCCAAACCTCAGATTGTTTTTGTAACGCTGTTTTGGTTTTGGTGTATTACTGTAACATGGAAGGAAACAGTAAGGTTTTTTAAATATAAAAGCCTTAAAAAGTAGCTGTGTTGCAGTTCTGGTAACATACAAATTTATATAAATTTACCATTGAAAGGCAGCTAACCTAACCACATTTTAGCTTGCTGAGCTGACCTAAACAGAACAGTGAAAGATGACTACAGAAAACAAAATTTAGTTGGACATGTAACTAGACAGGCAATTTAACTCTGATTTTATACACCACGGCTCTTAAGTTCTCATATAAACTTTTTTGCAAGTTCTAATTATAAAACTTAGGACAGAGTAGCAAATGTATTAAAAAAAACAAGACCTATTTTACCATACTAAGTGAATCTACGTATTTGGGTCTCTGTAGTTGACAAAAAAGTAGTAATTGTAAGAAGTCAAATGCTGGTATTTTTTTAAAGTACTGAACTTCTATCTGGTGAATGCCTTTCTACCAGAGTAGATAAGCTTACTAGTTTTATCTGATCATATTACATAGTAAGTTTTACCAGCAAAGGAGTATGGCCTGGAGAGGTTACTTTTTTGGACTACAGCTCTCCAAATCCCACTGCCAAGATAATCATGTCCATGCTGGTTGTGGGATTCTGGAATGTACAGCTCCCAAAAGTAAACTTTCCAAGTTCTGCAGTAGGGATATAAATTTATAAAAGTATTCCATCATGCCTTTAATGAACAGTTGGGGGAAGGATCACCTCCTGTGCCATATCTGAGCAATCTAAACATGGATAACACATCCTACTGATGTCTTCTGCAGTGCAACCATCAAAGCCCAGATCTTCAGACTCTCTAGATCTCCAAACCTTCCACCCTTTCTAAACAGGAACTATTCATTATGGGGAAGCAAAGGAACAAATCATTTTTGGGAAGAGTGGGTGATATGCTGTCACTTCTGAAACGGTTCAGGAGGACTGAGCATAGATGGTTCAGTGCAGCAGTTTCAGCTGAACTAGCTGTGCTGAATTGCCCCATTCCACATCTTGAAATGGGAACTATTTTAAGACCTATAGTGCACCCTCTTCTGGCACAACCCCTGCACACACAAATGCAAAGCTGCACAAAGTGTCACATTTCATTATAGGCAATAAGTGTGATGGCCATGCACTGGTGCTACTGTACATGTTGCATCCACTGACTACAATGGGATGCGACACTTATGTTTTTTGTTTTCCATGTAGGTTCCTGTAACAGAATCCCCGCACATATGGCAGGCGCACTGTATTTACTCCAGTTCTCACATCCTACCATTTTTCTGCAGATTCTTCTTTGATCTTTTATAAGTGAGCAAATGATTGATGTTTAAAGACCCCTGGATATGAACAGATCTAATGTAGGGCCAAAAGGCTAATAACTATGGAATTCTTTGAGTAAGCAGAGAAATATCTTAACACTATCAAAGCATGTTACCTGGGTTTTTCTCTCCAGTCTGGGCATTTATCCAGGAAGCGTGTGTGTGGAAGGGTCCCTTTCAGCAGGTAGCAACTGAAAAACTGAACTGCGCACTCTTTTAGACTTCTTTGGGTGTTGAAACACATTTTGGTACAAAAGCTGCTGATACTTGGAGATGTATACTGGAGTTCAGGAGAGCTTGCATTTTACTTTTTCCACCTGCCCAAAGCTAGAAATTTAGAAAGTAATCCTGAAACCTGGCTTTGCCACAAGCCGCTTCCAACTCTACGTCCTACAAATAAAGGTTACTGGTTCTTTAGTTCTGAGTGGGTGATAGCATTGGTGAGAGAGAGATGTGCTTGCGAACACATATCAACTAGGGGGGGTGAAGGAATGAACCACATGCATGCCCTGCTGCATGAGAAGGAAAATGAAGTATGATGTCTACATCCTCTGCCACACATCACCTGTTTTATGGGAAGCACCATTTTTTAATATCTTTGTATAAGGTAAAGCTACATGAGCTTATTTTGACTAGCTTAGCTGGGACAAGTAGAAGCAAGGACTACCTACTTTTGTCAGTGACTGCTTCTTAGTTGCCCTAAAATCAACATTATGCTGCCCCCTTGTAGCCTAGACAAGTAGTCATGGCAGCAAAATGATCTCCACATATATACACCTCACAACCTGAGATGAGATTCTGATCCCTGGCTGTCTCTGCCAAGATCATCCACTAATATCAAAGCACTGATTATGGCACCGGGATATAGGCAGTGGCCTATCTCTTTTTCAGGTCCTGTAGTAATGTCAACCCCTTATAACTCTCAGATAAGTGGTGGACTACATAGAGATTATCATTATTGTCTCACATTGCTTGTCCTGTTACTGCATTCTCCACTACTCAGGTGGAAGTGCAATGGCTTCTTGCAGCATTTGCAAATATATGTGCTAGCCCTCTCTTAGCATCAGTTAGGGGAATACAGTTTCATATACAGCATTTATAGTTTGCCTCTCAAAAACTAAATATTACAATATGGAGATTTCATTCAATAAACAGTTGAGTGTGCTCCCCCCACCCCCGGCATTAGTGTCCCTGGCCTTCCTATGCCAAGGAACAGAAAGACACACCCGGTCTGTAAAACATGGCTATCCACTAAGTACGGCTTTGTGGAGGTCTCTTGCCATGCTCTGTTACTGGCACACAGTTGGCCCTTTGGGTGCTCACTCAGAGGCAGTTGCCAACTGCAAGATTGACTTAGTGTGACAGCTGCTGTAAAGAAACATACAAAAATAACTCCAGTTAATGCACCTCTGGATCAGGGCCCTGAATGGTAAAATTGCAACTGGTACTTCACTCAGGAAAGAAAAACCTTGTTGACTAGCTCTGTTGATCAATGTTGTCAAAATTTGCTTGGCGACCCCAAGATGGATCAGATGTGGTCCAAGAGGAAATGAGAGCAGGAGTTGAACAAACACTGCCCAAGAACAACACAGAAATTGGTGTGCGCATAAGCAGTCCATAAGCAGTCCACTGCAAATAAAAGCCAGCAGTGATAAGACAGCATGCCAACAGAAGGCTGAAATACTGTTTGCAATACGGTGGCAGCCCTTCTCCACACAGGACACCTCAAAGTCTACAGGTGACAGCTGTGACTCCAAGGAGTCACACAAAAAACCAAGGAAGCTCTTAATGCTGAAAAACCTAGTTGCCATATTAAGAAACATGAAGTTACGAACAAATCTTTCAGTGTGCTTTCCCTGTCTTAAGATGTATGGCAAGTCAAAATTCACCTCATGAAACTGAGAGATTACTACCAGCTGTCTTTTTTTTTTTAACTTCTTCCAAAAATTGTATAATAGTAGCCCCGTGCTGTCTCTTCTGCTTGGAGGAATAACTTTCTTTTTAATTACTTTAATTAGACCATTGTAAGTTACTCTCTATACAGCTCACTAACAAGCGCAGTGAAGGTCAGCTCTGCCATTACAATTCTTAATTGGTTAGAAATGAGCAGACAAGAAAAACCTGTCTCATTGTACTGAAGTAGGGTTGCTGTTTTAACTGTAGCTTCTCATGTTTTTGGAAATAGTGCAATTCTTGTTGTAGTGGCAAGAGATACAACTAAAACTTCTAGTAATATCGATTTTAAAGTCTCAACAGTTCTATCCTATATTAGTGTATGTACAGCAACGATTATCTTCCAGTTTGCTGTTCAACAGTTTCCAGCTTTCTACAGAAATCTGCAAAGTGCCAAGAGGGAAGTGCGTGCATCTGAGACTGTATACTGCACATCCAGATTATGTATATATTATTAATACAGTTTTAGCTGTCCATCTGATACAGGAAGGGAGGGAGGGAGGGGAAATGTCCTAAGATCTCACTAGCTAGTGCGCATTATCACTACACTGTCCTTTTCACAGAAGAACTGTAGCTTCCATAGGTAGCAGGCTACCTTCTGTTTATCCAACTCCTCAAGATCCCTACACTTTTTTGCTCTGCTGATGATTAGATTCCTTGATTAAATGAAGAATCACTTTGTTAGTGTAAATGAAACTAGATGCAAAACACTTTCAGCTCCTGAAAGTACTACATAAATGCTTAATTCTTAATTCTATTCCTAGTGAGGCTTGCTTGCATACTATATAGATGGATCTATTAGTATATTGCAGTTTCTTGCTTGGAACAAGGGCTTTATATGAAAAACAGGCCAAAGAAAACAAATGCATAAGTTGTATGAATGCATGTGGCAACAATCTTCCCTTTCTGAGACTTTTTCTTTCTTCAGCTCAACCAGCATGCTAGCAGAAAGCTAACCTAGTCTTCTGCAATGTCCACCAAGGTGGCTATTACAAATCATTTTCTGAAATGAATCTTCGCAGCTAGACAGGCAGAAATCACCCAGGAAGCAAAAAGGATAACATATTAATTCAGTGACTCTTCTCCCTCACCTGTGTGGCATATCTCAATCAGGCAACTCTATGTAACTGTAAGGAATTCTTCTCTGTTCTTATAGTTCATGCACAACTGCCTTCCATACTTTTATTAATAATGCTTTGCAAATTATGTGTAATACTAAGGGACTTCAGATGCTACCACTAAAAGCATCTTGCCATGTTTGGTCCCGGATTAGCTCTCTGAACTATCTGATTTGGAAGTTTTCTCTATGCTTCTAACTTCCACTGCAGGCTTATGCTGCATTGCCTTACACTGGGAGCATCAGTGCAACAGCTATGTCAAGCTGCTACAACAATTGTTCTGAAGCCAGCAACCAGCCAGCCTTCCCAAGAGACAACAGTTTTCTATTTTTAAAATACATTTCAAGTATTAGGCTTAAAGAATTTGCAGAGTTTTGAAAATGATTACAGTGCACCATAATGGATATTAACAAAGCTGTGTACTAGCCTCCTGTAACTGACTTCTATTTCTGTACTTATTCCCTAAAGATGTTCCAACACCCTTTTCATGAACCTGTTGCTCTCACAAGCATTTCTCTTCATAGTGATAACAAGTATTAAACCTTCAATACTTCTGGACTGGAATTAGACTTCTGGAGGGGTAGCTCACCAGTTTACCTTAAGATGCATCACACACAAGCATGTTCTTCAGTCAGCCTCATCTCCTCGCTATTGTTCTAACTCACTCCATGCTGACACAACAGCATGACTAAATCTGGGCTGTAATCTCCACGACAGAGATCATGACACTGACTATAAACTGAAATAAAGATATCTAGGTGTTTTTGGTCTTGATTGGAATTGACCAACTTCCTGCAGGCAGGAAGGGGAGTTCACTGTGGTCCTGCTGTGGGACTTTATTGCCTCTCACCAGAAGCTTGGCCAGATGAGTTCTTCCTCCCCCTGCAGCACCAAAAGCAAGTAGATGACAGAGACAGTGTTTGTGTAGCTGAGAAGGTTGTCCCCTTATTTCAGTATGTCATATTTCTATTTCCCAAGGGGAAGAAAGCAGCAGAGTGTAACTTCCTAGCTTTCTCCCCTGCCAGATGGGAACTGTGAGAGACAGTGCCACAGCTAATTTCACTTGTGAGAAGAAAGAAGAAGTCATGGTTTAGTTAGGTATCTAACACAGTGAAAGCAGGTGAGGCAGAGAAGCAAGAGCAAGAGCCAGACATCAGACATCCTTACTATGGCCATTTCCGCACAAGTCTGTAATAGCGTGATGATTCCACTTTCAACCTCCTATGGAATCCTGGGGTTTGCAGTTTCCGGAGGGGCCATCCGGCCCCTCCCAAAACTGCAAACCCCAGGATTCCATAGGAGGTTGAAAGTGGAATCATCACGCGGTAACAGACTCGTGCGGAAATGGCCTATAAAAGAGACAAGCCAATGATGATTTTCCACCCTGACTCTCAGACCTTTTGGTCTCCATACCTGAAAGACTTATCTGTTGTGAACCCTGGTGTTACAGTCTCCTAAAAACCTAGTTCTCTGTAACGGCTGCAGAACCAAAGAAAGGAATTATAGACTGCAATCCTATGCCACATATCTAGAAGTAAGTTAAACTCTTAGCTTCCAAGCAGAAGGCATGTACGAGATTGTGCTGTCAGTCTCTAATGCTCTGAAAGCAGCACGGCACAGATTACACAGCAAAGCAAATGTTTCTAACCCTCTTCCAAGTCAGACATCAGAGTCTAGCAAGGAAAGTGCTGCTTCCTAATGTCTGTATTATAAAGAAGGCTTGTTCTGTTGACAGCTTTGGGCAGGGTTTGAATTGCAAGGGGGCCTTCATCTTTTATGACAGACACCCCACATCACTGCTCTGGGGGAGGGATGTGATGTGGCCAAAACTGAGGTAGTCACAGTAGGGGGCTTACCAATTTCATGAAGGGATCCCCCTGGCTTTTCATCCATAATTTGAACATTAGATACCATGCCACATTTGCACAACCATTCAGACAATCAGTGCTGCAGCTGGTGAAAACAAGGAGGATATGCAGCTGGGAAAGCTTTCCTGCCCTCCAAGTGTAGGGCTCTTGCTTCCAGGAAGCTATGTGACAGCAGTGTAAGTTTCTTTATGTTGGCCAGACAGATGTCATTTCAGGTGAACTGCATCTTCACCATGCATAAAAGTGCCTCTGTGCTGGTTTCCCTTGGAATATCCACCCAATCACTCTTGTTAACCATACTAAAAACATGTGTAAACAACAGCAGCAGCCTGGTTCCTCCTAAGGCTGAAAATGGTTTGCCTACTTGCACATTATGTACACATGCCTCCACTTCCACATATTCTACAACTCTGGCTGAGCCTCTTCTAGGTCTGCTGTCTGCCAACAGCAGCCTGGTTTCTCAAAAGGCTAATTCCACAATCCTTAGTTAACAAAAAGCTGTCTTGGGAATTTACCACCTCGTCATCCACGGTGAGCAGTACAGATATTGGGGCTGTTTGCCCGCTGCCAAGGAAGCAGCAACTCCCTCTCCAGAAGAAGGCCCAACAGGCAGCCTGGTCTGGTTTTTGGAACACCCTTCTTTGTCCATGCCAGATTCTAGTTCTTTCCTTGGCTCAAACTACATTCTGCTTGCAGGACAAGCTTCTGTCCCACAACAACTCTACATGGCTTTGCAAATTCACCCAACTGTCAAGGTTCAGATAGTAAACTCAGTTCCCTAGGAGGACGCAACATCGCTTGCACAGTGACCTTTCGTGAAGTGTCATCTAGTGCTGTTAGCATCCTGAGTTCTCTAGCAGCACATCTTCCTCCCCTCAACATAGCCTTCTTGCAAGAAACCTCTCCCCTAAAAGCACGCCATCCTCCGCTGTCATGCAGTGATCTCTTTACTGTTCAGCAGAAGTCCAGAGTGCACAAAGATCCAGCTGACTGCCTACAAACCGATGGGACGGGATGAAACGGGCCCAGACACAATCCGAAGGACCAGATGCAGCCTGGTCCCAGGACAGGATCCGACACCACCTGAGTGCTCACAATACAGAAAGAGAAAGCCAGGCTACAGGTATCGAGCACTCGCTGAGACAGAAGACAGAGAAGGCCTTGGTATATCTGTAAGATGCATCAAGAGGCCTGAATACACAGAAAGGAAGCTGGAGCTTTAGCAAATGAATACAGCTTGCCAGAGATATTTGGTGGGAACCCAACAAGGTGCAACTAACATATGGAATGGTTAAGTAAGCTCGGCAGCAGCACGAGAAAAAAAGCAAGAATGGTCTATGTGGCAAGAAAGGCACCTACTGCATGCCGAAGGGACACCTAAGCACAGCGTTGCTGGGTTAGGGATACAGGGGAGGAGAGGCTGGGTGGACGAAGCCTGAGTGGGCATGAATGAGGAGCGGGGAGGCTCCGGGCCCGGCCGCTGCTCCGACGGAGGGGAGCAGGTGGCTTGAGTGGGAGCGGGGTGGCGGGCGCGGGGAAGAGAGGAGCCGGGCGGGCAGGCAGACTACGCCGGGTCATGGTCGAGACAGGCTGGATTCAAGGTGGCTCCCGAGGTGACTGCGAGGCGCGCCGCGGGTGCTGGGCTGGGGGCGCGGTGGCACGAGGGGAGCGCCGCGCGCTGCAGGCACCGCATTCGGAGGAAGGAGGGCGATCCCCGCAGGACGGGCTCGGGGGAGGATGGACGGAGGCGGGCGAGTGCGGGGTAGGGAAGCGGGCGAAGGGCGGATCGCGCCGCAAACGGATGCAGGGCGAGCGATCGGGGAGGGAGGGAGGGCAGAGGGGTGTGGATGGAGGCTGGGAGCCGGGGGCGGGCGGGCGGGCGGGCGGGATGGGGCTGGCGCGCTCCCCTACCTGCGAGGCTCTGCCTGGCTCCGCGCTGCTCGCCGCCGCCGCCGCCGCCGCCGCCGCCGCCTCGGGAGTCTCCGCAAGGCCGGGCCCGGCGGGGGGCGCGGGCGGCTCGGGGGGGCTGCTCCCCCGCCCGCTCCCGCCGCACCCCCGCCGCGCCCACCGCCTTATTCCGTCTCCGAGTCATGCCGGCCTCGCGCCCCGCTCGCTCGCGCTCTCGCCGCTGCTAACGCCGCTGTCGCTCCGCCGCCGCCGCCGCTGCTTTCAGACAGGACAACAGCCAATATGGCGGCGCGGCCCGTCCGGCCCCTGCCCGCGGGGGGAAGCCTTCGCCGCCATCGCCGGAGCGGGCAGTGCCTGGGCAGCGCGCCCCCCAGCGGCCGGAGGAGGCGTCGCCCGCGTCTTCGCCGCCGTCACGATTCCCGACAGCGAGCGCGTGGAGGAAGGGGGCGCGCGGGGCCCGGTCCCACCGACCGGGAGGCAGGTCGTCTGGGGCGGAGCGCGGGCGGGACCCCCCCACGCGAGTCTTTTCCGATGTCCCACCGCCTCGGCCTGGCCAGCGGGCCAGATTGCGGAGGCCTCTCGCCTGGAACGGGCGCTGTCCTCCATTTAGACGCCAAACGTTGACTGCCTGGCCGGGGAAGCCTCAGCGCCCTTCCACCCCCGGGATCCCTGCACAGCGGCTCCGCAAGGCTAACCGAGCACGTGGCTTTTATGGCCGTTTCCACACTGGACTATTAGGATGCTATTATTCCGCTTTCGACCTCCTGTGGAATCCTGGGCCTCACCCTGAACTGCAACCCCAGGATTCCATCGGAGGTTGAAAGTGGAATAATAGCACTATAACAGTCTAGTGCGGAAATGGCCTAGGACTAGACTGTGCCGCCCTTGATACCCATGTAGGCCTCCGCACCTTTGTTGCTCCCTTGTAGACTCTGCTCCTTCTTTTTCA
Organism: Ctenosaura bakeri; assembly: GCA_948474755.1. Classification (NCBI taxonomy): domain Eukaryota; kingdom Metazoa; phylum Chordata; class Lepidosauria; order Squamata; family Iguanidae; genus Ctenosaura; species Ctenosaura bakeri. The sequence continues at coordinate 83,561 of CAOLHI010001432.1, read as the reverse complement.
GCTTTACATATGTGCAGATGGATCCTGTCTGTAGGGTCTATCAATACCGCTGGGAACTCATGACCTTCGTTGATCATTTCTGCACCAAAGCAGGAGGCATGCAACAGATGACAATGTGCTACAGAAATGCAACGTTTGGACATCACAGACTTTATTCATTTATTTAAACGCTTTTATCCCATCCTGGATGACAGGATCTCAGGGTAGTGTACCATATAAACAGTTTAAAACATTTCCATATTAAAAACAGAAATAATTTGACAGGGTTAAAAATATATTAAACATAGTAACATTTAAAACCACTTTAAAAACTACAACAGTTTAAAGCCATGTATCTGGATAGGCATGTTGATTTATTTATTTTTTCCCCGTGTGGTGAGAATAGATTATAGTGGGCTTACAATGATGCCATGAAATATTTTCATAGAATAGAATCATAGAATCATAGAGTTGGAAGAGACCCCAGGGGTCATCGAGTCCAACCCCTTGCTATGCAGGAACACCCATCAAAGCTTTCCCAACAGATGGCCATCCAGCCTCTGCTTAAAAACCTCCAAAGAAGGAGACTCCACCACACTCCAAGACAGCATATTCCACTGCTGGACAGCTCTGACTGTCAGGAAGTTCTTCCTTAGGTTCAGGTAGAATCTCCTTTCCTGCAGCTTGAATCCATTGCTCCTGGTTCTAGACTCTGGAGCAGCAGAAAACCAGCCTGCTCCCTTCTCGACATGACCTCCTTTCAAATATTTAAACATGGCTATCATGTCACCTCTTAACCTTCTCTTCTGCAGACTAAACATACCCAGCTCCCTAAGCCGCTCCTCCTAGGGCATGGCTTCCAGACCCTTCACTGTTTTGGTCGCCCTCCTCTGGACACGTTCCAGCTTGTCGACATCCTTCTTGAATTGAGGTGCCCAGAACTGGACACAGTATTCCAAATGAGGCCTAACCAATGCAGAATGAGGCCTAACCAATGCAGAATCTTTTTGAGAATCTTTACTGCAACTTAGAATACCAGTAAATTCAGGGACAGCGTTATGAGCAAGTGACTGAGACAGGGGTGCAGGGTTGGCTGGCAGAGAGCTCAATGCCAAGATCTGCCAAGTGTGCGCTGGTGTAAAAAAGGCAAATGCCATGTTCAATATAGTTAAACTTCAACAGATTCTAACCAAATCAAATGTAAAACTGCCAATGTCACACTACCATTGTACAAATCTATGTTGTGACTGCACTTGGTCACAATTATGGTGTATGGTACAAACTTGTGGTCATCACATCTTGATGAGGATGTGTTGTAGAGCTGGAAAAGGTGTGATCAAAATAATCAAAGGACTGTAGCAAATTCCCTTTGTGGAAAGTTTCCAAGGTCTAAGGCTTAGACCAGTGGTTCTCAACCTTCCTAATGCCGCGACCCTTTAATACAGTTCCTCATGTTGTGGTGACCCCCAATCATAAAATTATTTATTTATTATTTACAATGTCTCCCCACCCCCGGCAAAGGCCGCCTCACCAACCAGGAACGGACGGGGGAGCAGCAGGGAGGGAAAGAGGAGCCGCACGTCTCCCCCGGGAAAAAACTCCGAGAACCCCCCCGGGCTCTGCTTCTGCTTCGCTCTTGATTCCGCTGGGGGGGCAGTGTGGGAAAAGTTTCCAGAGTGTCGACCGTGGCCGGGGGGAGGAATCCCAGCGCCTTTGTCTTTTGTGCCGGGTGCAGCTCGCCCCCCGGAAAAGTGCCGCCTTGCGGCCCCTCAGCCCTTCCGTAGCGCCCCCCTCCGTGGCGAGTGGGGCAGGGGCCGTGGCAAGGAGGGGGCCTGCCCCCTGTGCTGCCGCTGCCCCCCAAGCTGGCCCGTCAGACAGAAGGTTCTCCCGGTAGTGGAGAAGGGGAGCGATTTCAGTCCTTTTTGAACAGGGGACAGGAGGACGCGAGCGGGTGGCTTGTGCTTGCACACCACCACCGAGGAGGGAATGGAGCCTAAGACCATTGGAAATACATATTTTCCGATGGTCTTAGGCGACCCCTGTGAAAGGGTCGTTCGACCCCCAAAGGGGTCGCGACCCACAGGTTGAGAACCGCTGGCTTAGACAAAGAGTGAGCAAGGAGAGCCCTGCGATGTATCCATACTACAAAATTGTAGTCGTTTAATACTGCTTTAACAGGAATGGATCCATCCTATGGGAACCTGGTATTTGTAGTCTGGTAAAGAGAAACATCATGGTGTGGTTTGAACACTGGACTATGACCCTAGAGACCAGAATTTGATTCTCCACTTGGACATTAAAACCTTCTAGGTGATCTTGGGTGTGTCACACACTGTCAGCTCCCAGAAAACTCTGTGATAGGGTCACCATAAGTCAGAAACAACTGGAAGGCACACAATAACAACAACAAAGTACTTTGAATTCCATACTCCCCTTAATATCTGTTCAAGAGTGCTTTGGTAGAAAATTCTTATAGCCCAGGAGAGTACAGATCCTTGAATCCCACAGCACGTGGTCAGATCAGGTTTTTTTAAATAAATTTTTATTAGATTTTGTTAAAAAGAAAGAAAAAGAAAATAAAGGTTACATTCCAGAGTTACATATTTCCATATTTTCCATATTTTCCCCCAATACAATACCTTCCTGATTTATGCAACTAATATCTGCTGATTTTTTCTTAACAATGCTCTAATACGTAATACATAATACATAATACATAATACATAATTGGCACTCAGTCAAAATTGGGTCATAATTAACTTGACTGGAATGGAATACCCACCCACCCCCAACCAGGAAAAAACAAAACAAAAAACCCTTTCCCCCCGGGCCAAAAACAGTTTGTTACATTGATTGGGAAAATGGGAAAAGAAAAAAATTTCTCCCCAACATAATTGATTCCCACCTCCGATCGTATCCTTAACATAAGCCTTGGTTGTATTCTTCATTTCTTTTGTTAAAAAAAGAAAAACCTTATCCATATAGTTCGTAAATATCTCTCTCCACATAGATATACAGAGAGCCCTTTCATACTAATACAAGTATAAGGTTGCAAATATATCAGCAATGAGAGCACCCAATACACAATAACAACTTCCTTTATAGATTATCTTTAACATACTTAAATAGGGGGCGCCAGACTTCATAGAATTGCTTTGTAGTTTTGTATTGAAGCATAAAGGTAAGTTTATCCAGTTCTGCTATCTCCAGAAGTTTATCCCACCATTCCTCCTCATGAGGGATAGTTTTCTTTCGCTAATGTCTAGCCAAAACTATTCTGGCGGATATAATCATATGCCACATTAGTCGTTGGATGTGCCTTTTTGAGGTACATAAGTTTACCATTCCCAGTAAGAACATTTCTGGAGTTAGCTCTATGCTAATACTCAGAACTCTTTGGATTTTAGTTCGGATTTTGGACCAGAATTTTTTAACCTTATTGCACCCCCACTCCTTATCGCACCCCCACGTCAGATCAGTTAAAGTGATATCAGACTGTTCTAACTGTGTCGTGTAGACCCACCCATAGTAGAAATTTATAAAATGATGAAGAAAATGTAAATATTCCTGCTAAAAGATTATTAACCAGGATGACCTACTGAAGCTGAATGGTGAGAGAACTGAGAAAGTGAAATACATCTTCACATTATGGACAGAATCATATTAGAATAATAACATCTTATAATTGAAAGGACCAAAAGGGCCAGCTAGTCCAACTGCCTGCTATGCAAGGGTAATCATTATAGCACCTGTAAAGGATGTGCATCCAACTTCTGCCTAAAGACCTTCAAAAATGGAGATTCCACCACCTTCTGATGCTGTCTATTCCATTATTGAACAGCTTTTATAGAAAAAAATTCTTCCTAATGCTTAGGTAGAAACTTTTTAAATCTGAAATCCATCAGTTTGTGTTCTAGTCTCTGAAGCAGCAGAAACCAAGCTTGCTCCATTTTTTACATGGCATCCCTTCAGCTATTGAAAGATAACTATTATGCCCAATCTAAATACACCCAGCTCCTTTAGTTGCTCCGCATAAGGCTTGGTTTTCAGACTTTTGATCATCTTGGTCATTTTCCTTTGGACACATTCCAGATTGTCAATATCTTTCTTGAACTATGGTGCCCAGAACTGAACACAATATTCTAACTGAGGTATGACCAAAGTAGAATAGGGTGGGACTATTACCTCCCTAATCTGAATGCCATATTTCTGCTGATGCAATCCAGAATTGCATTTGCTTTTTTGACTGCAGCATCACATTGTTGTTTCATGTTTAGCTCATGATCTACTAAGACCCCTAAATTCTTTTCACATGTATTGCTTTCAAGTCAGGTGTCAGCTATCTTATATTATGCATTCAATTTTTCCTGCCAAGAGATAGTACAGTCAGCCATCCACATTTGAAGGTTTCACTTTTGTGGATTTGATTATTCACAGATTATTTGCTGTCACCTCTGCTGCATCTCTATGCCATTTTTAATAGGGACTGCAAGCCTCATGAGACTGAGAAACCGTGAGCGAGACTTGCAAGTTCCTATTAAAAATGATGTGAGGCAGCAGTGGCGGTAAGCCCCATCAGCCACCCAGTTCTGCATTGTGAAGGAACCCTATAGCAGATGTTCATGATTAAGTCACCATTTTTTCCCTTTGAATTTTCACCCAAAGACTCTCAACCTGTTCTCCATGGATCTTCGCACAAGCGTACACAACATGGATACACAGTGCTACTCCCCCTCCTTTCCTGTTTGGTCTATTTCTTTAGTATAGGCTATACTCTTCCATTATTATGTTCCAGTCATGAGACTCATCCCCCAGTTGCAATGATGCCTATATTTGCCTTCCTATGTTAATGTGTCAAGTTCATCTTGTTTATTTCCTATGCTCCGTTAGTGTAGAGACATCTAAGAGCATGGGTCATTCTCCCCAGCTGATTCTTTTTTCTTTTTTGCCTGCTCTTGAGTTCTTGTACTATTGGACCAATTCCCTGTATCATTAAAGCCATTTCTCCCTATGTTTTTGCCCTCTTATTCTCTGGAATACCATCTTGCTTTCCCATGAAACTCAGTTTAAAGCCATCACAATCAGATTTGTATGATTCCTAGGAAATACATTTTTTCCAACTGCTGTGAGGTGCAACTCACCTCCTTCCAGAAGTCCCTCTTCATGAAAGGACAGACTATGGTCCAAGAAGGCAATTCTTGATGGCACCATCTGCAGAGCCAGTTGTTCAATTCTTGTGTTTTTTTCTCTCTTCCTGGGTTATGTCCTTCAACAGGAAGGAATGGTGAAATAACTTGTTCTCCCAGGTCCTTTGGCTTCCTCCCTAGAGCCTCACAGTCTCTTGCCAATGACTTCTAGTTACATTGCTTTAACAAATTAATAGAGGATAAGGCTTATTAGTAACAACTAAAGATATATCTCAGTTAATGAAGCAGATGTGTTCCTGGGCATTACTTCTTTAACAGAAACTTTGGCATGAGGGACAGAAATAGTGTGGAAAGAACAGAATTAGGTTCCTACATCACAAAACAAACAAACAAACAAGTAGTTCAGCATGTTTCATAAAAAAACTAGCAATGTGCATATGCCCAGTGAACCAACCAGGTCAGGCAAAGCTTGCATAGGTAAACAAAAACATTTTGCACCTTCTAGAGACTATTTGAGAGCTTCTTCCAAATGTATCCAGGAATGATTTCATTTTCTTTCACTAGCTTCCACTTTCCTTATGGTTTCCATTTTGGTGGACAAATTTATAGATCTATACTTTAAAAAAATATTTTGGGGGTAGCTGGTGAGACAGACTTATCTGCTCTCCCCTTTCCTCTCTGTTTTGCTGTTCACGCATGTTCAGTAAGGGACTCTGGTGGCAGCTGCTGTTCATCTTGCCTGTTGTAGGCAGGCATACACAGCTAGGGTAGGATCAGCTAGAGTAGAGTTCGACTCTTTCTCAGCTGAATCTTGATTTCATTATGTAATGCAGACACACTGGCCATTTTCACACTACACTGTTATAGTGGAATTATTCCACTTTCAACAGCCTGTGGAATTCTGGGGTTTATAGTTTACTGAGGCCAAAGAGCTCTCTGGCTGAGAATTCTAAAGGCCCCTCCCTAAACTGCAAACGCCAGGATTCCACAGGATGTTGAAAGTGGAATAATAGCACTATAATAGTGTAGTGCAGAAATGGCCACTGCTGCAATTGACATTGAAACTGTGTGTTTCTTCAGTCCTCTGTCACTATCCTCCCAATGCTGATGCTAATAAAAAAAAAAATTCTAGCTGGCCAGAAGACAAGGAAAAGAGAAACAATGTGGCCCTAAAAAGACTTTGTGAAAAGGAGCTTCTATATATCTTCCTCCTGCCAGTACCAGGTTCAGTGTGCCTCTATAAAACAGTTGCTGTGGAGTTCAAGCAAGAAGGCTACAGTACTCGTGTCCTGTTTGTGGGTTTTCAGTCAGCATATGGATGGCCACTGTTACAGGGATTAGGTGGGCTTTTAGTCTGGTTCTTGTTATAAATTGAAAAAAAAAAAAGATTGATGCTGTATTCATAGCAGGAATGGGAAGCCAACATATCTGAGTCATTTTGGATGATGAATCTATATTTAGAAATTATACTTGAATGTCTTCAGCAATTTTAACACATATGAAAACTCCAGTATTTGCACAACTGTGACAGTTATGCCAGGTCCAAAATCTTCCCACACTGGATGTTTGGAATGTGGTTGCAGTTGTAATTCAAAGAACATTTGGGAATAATTCCTATTGAACTGGTGGGACCTTTACATAAGTGTGTGCAAAGTGCAGCAAATTCTAGAAGGAGCATTCAGCTGTGATCAGAGAGGGTGCTTTAGCAAGGTGTAGCAGGCTGCTTCAGTCAGTTTTGTAATGCCACAGGGGAGATGGATGGAGGAGGAACTGAAATCTAAATGGTGCAGCAGTGCTTGAAGGGGTGGGTGCTGGTGCAGTGGGGCAGTTCAGGCACCAAAATGTTGGACCGTTGCTGACTGTGAAGGCTAGTCTAACCTTCCGTTAGCCGCTGATCACTGCTGTTCTGTGCTTTCAAGTCACTTCTGACTTATGGTGACCCTAAGGTGAACATTTTATGGGGTTTTCTTCTTTCTTGTTCAGAGAGGGTTTGCCTTTGCCTTCTTCTGAGGCTGAGAGAGTATGGCATGACCAAGGTCACTCAGTGGTTTTCCATGACTGAGAGGGGATTCAAACCCTGATCTCCAAAGCTGTAGTCCAGCTCTCAAACCACTGTGACACACTGACTCTCCTGTTTATCGTATGTTCATTGAAATCACAACACAAGTACAAACCTGGCCAGAGTGAAAAGCTGCTTCAGACTATACCCCGCACTTCTAAGAAATTCTTCTTATCCCATACATGGTTGCCGTTCTTGAATCCCTAGCATGCTATGGATGTACAGTGGGTCCTCCATGTATGTGCGCATTCATTTCCAGGAACCCCCATGAATAACAGGATTTGTGAATGCTCACATCCATTATATTCAATGGTGACAATGTGTATGTGGATGCATGAGCAGGTTCACATGCATGTTGCTACTATTTTAGGTATAGGATGCAATGCATTCATGGATGCTCGTCCTGAGACTATGGGTAAGAAGGATCCACTGAAATCCTTCGTGTATTGCTTTCCTGCACATAAGAATGAATAATTTCAAAACCTTTTCCCCCTCTGTGAAATTATGAGCATTTTTGCCCCATTTTAATGGTTTTGGGGAGTATTTTGGTATTTTTAAAAAAGTGCAACCTCCAGACTCTTGCAAAGAAAATTGTTTGTTTTGTGTAAAATGCACTGTTTTCTGTTCAAAATTATATTTTCCACAAGAAACATTTTTTAAAGATTTTTTTTCTTAAAAAACTCCCAACATGCGAAAAACTTTGCAGCAAGTTACCATTTTTTAAGAGGATGTTGCAATGTGTTAATTACCGAGGATGAGAAAGATTGCGAGTGCTGTATTTTTGCTGTCACAGTAAATACCAGTACTGCACAGGTAATGCCAATATGCAGTATTATTCTTTAGAACGCAGTAGTAAAAATGTAGGATGCAGGTGCTGCCTCTCTTGCAGAGCATAGGGCTGTGCAAGTAAGTAGCTCCAGTATCCCAAGCAGCATCAGTAGTGCCAAACAGTAGCTGCCAAACTATCTGATATTTTGACACCTGAAATTTACAAGCCTATGGCTGCCAGAACTGACACTGGAGTGGAAGATCACTGACACTGCAATATATCAGTGAAGCAAATAGAGAACTGAAAATGATTCCTGTTACATATGAGGCAGTCCCAACTGACCAAGACCTTGAAGCAGATACTTGTTTGGAGGAAACTACCTCATCCTAAGCAATAATAGTCCTAAAAGATGTTTCTGATAACAGAGGGACAATTTGTGAGTAGCATGTCACCAAACGTGGGAGGGGAGGCAGAAGCTTGACAAAAAGGACTGCTGAATTTTGCTGGACAGTCATTGCACCAGACTAACAACAGACTGGAAGGTCTCTAAACAACTTCAGACCTTTGATTCCCAAGTTCACATAGATGTGATATTTTTGGCTTACAGCAGAGGGCACTGTGTCTTTATTGCAGGCAACATTCATATAATTTGTCTACTAGCATATCATCCAACCTGCATTTATTTGATAATTGCTGGTTAAAATGTGGACTGAAGCAGAAGAACTCTGCCCCTTCTATTTTGGGGAGTGGCTGGCTGTTAGAAGCTGAGCTCACTAATTTACTTAGGTGTTTCGGAAGAGCCTGCCAGCTTTGCACACATCTACTACTCGTCGTTTTTCAAGTCTGCTTTTTCTGGTGCCTTATTTCCAGATTAATTATTTTTAGACTATGTCATATTGATCTTAATAATTTAGTGTCCTCTGTTCTGAAACTTACCCACCACAACTCCAGCCCTGTTTTCATGTAGATAAACCAACTGACAGATCATTTGTTTTTAGAGGCCAAGCTTCGAAAAATCTTGGTGCAGTAGTTATCTCATTATTTTTCTGTTCACAGTAATCTTTGTTTCCCAAGAAACCTGGACTTTTATGGGGGGTTTTTTCCTTCTAAACTTAGGCCATTTCTGCACTACACTGTTCTAATGCTATTATTCCACTTTCAACATCCTATGGGGTCCTGGGGTTTTCATTTTAGGGAGGGGCATTTAGAATTCTCAGCCAGAGAGCTCTTTTGGCCTCAGGAAACTACAAACCCCAGAAATCCACAGGATGTTGAAAGTGGAATAACAGCACTATAACAGTGTAGGGCAGAAATGACCTTAAAGTATGTTTCCCTCTTCCCTCCGGTATTTATTTGAAAGTGGCCTGTACTGATTACAATGGGGTAGATTTGTGTGACCCTCCAGATATTGGAAGATTGCATGTCCCAGCAACCCAACCCAGCTTACTCAATGGTGAAGAATTCTGAGAGATGTAGTCCAACAACAATCTGGAGAACCACAACTTGCCCATCTGTAGAGCAGGTCTTAGGGATGGGCTGCCGTAGGACTAGGCATCTACAGGGTGGAACAAGCTCCTTTTTGAACTACGACTTCCAGTATCTCATAGCCATGCTGGATGCAGAAGACTGGAAGGTGTAGTCTAACTATTTCTTGAGGTCTACAATGCTAGACACAATTATACTAACACATTTTTTTATGTTTTAGTGAAGCAAAAACATCTAAAAACCTTAATTTGAATTTTGAGCTGCCGTGTTTTCTATATAAGCTATATCCCAACCATCCCATAATGTGGCTTTCTCCTCTCAAAGAGACTGAAAATGATAGAGTACTGGAGTCAGGGCAAACAGGGTCGAAGACTTTTTTTTATTTAATATTGATACATACAACGAAATCAAAATACATGACTTTACTTAAAACATAACACTTAACTAAACGACACAGAACAACACATAATACAGGCATTAAGCTATTAATCAGTAATCACTAAACATTAAACATATACTGCCCTATATAATAGAGGTGGTGGTATAGATCATTCTTAAACCATCCTACCATCTTATCACTAACTTCCATAAATCCACGATTCTTATCCATAATTAGTTATTATCTACAATTGTCCACAATTATTATAATACTACTTAGTTAATGCTTACTTTGTACTTAATTATGCGCATTATAAAAATTAATCTTGCAAAATACTTGTAATAGTACCTTCCTGTATGTACATAAATACACTGTTTATAAACAATACAATTTTATATATATAATAAATGTAATAAATATAATGACTGTATTTATATATCTTATCTACTAAGAATTTCTATATTTTTATATTATCTGATTATAAATAATGCCTCTACCACCTCTCCCTTAACCCTCCCCCGCTACCTGCCAAAACTCATGAAACAAATGCTTCCTTATCTGTAACATTCCTTCTAATAAATTGAGATATATATATTAAATGATCTAACAAAATCCATAAATTCTATAATTTAAAAAATTCCATTACTTTCTGTAATTTTAACAATAGTAATTTTAATGATTTCCAAATATGTTACACCTTCCTATTCCATCTTTATATTCCTTATTACTGCAAAGACTTTTTGATTAGCAAAGATTATGACATCATCTGCCACATGTACACATCTGGACTCTTCTGTTCCCTCTGAGTTTAACAGCAATGCTCCCAGCAACAATGCTGTGGAATGGAGGGCAAATGGGTTTTTTTCCAGCAACAATGTATTATGAGCTACTTCAGTTGTAAACCAAAGTATTTTCAGGTGGTTTGGCCTTGAGTTGGCAAGCCCTATTTGCTCCTGGTGAAGATAAAAATTGTTTTAGCTCAACACACTCAACTACATTTTTGGACTCTTGCTACAGAAAATACTCTGGTGATGGCTTGAACTTTAAAAGTTACTACTAGACTGTTGGTTAGAGATAATATAGTTGCTGGCATTTTGTTAGTAAGCTCTGCATGTGTTATGCTACCTACGTGGGGCAAATTATTTGACATAGCACAGTGGACATACCATATTCTGCTAACAGATGCAGGAGCAGAGGTGCACAGTTGAGCACTGTGGTTCAGTACTATGCATTGCATAACAGCACCCAGCCATTGACATGTGTTGTACAATGTTGCTGTTCTGCATGGTGGTTGCATTGTGTTAGTGCGACATATCTTCGCATGCAAATACACATTACGCTGAGAGGATGCTGAACTGTGGCCACGGAGTGGTATTTATATTGAAAGAATCCTACTTGATAGATAGGCCAGCATGATTGGCTACCAGAATTCTTTGCTGAGAAGTAGCTTTGAAAATAGGTGCATTTTGCTGTCAGTCATGAAACTAAAATCATTATCTACATCATGACAGCCAGGATTGGGAGGAACTGAGTATCTGGGGCAAAGTGTGCGAATTCCTAGCAGACTAAACACATGACAAGTTTGAAGAGCTGGTTAAGACTGCCTCTGCTGAAGGAACAGAATAAAAATGAGTGGTTTAAAAATATCTTGCTACAGAACTGTTTGCTGATGGCATATCTACAGATATTGGAGAACATTCCTTCAGAAGGAGCTCTGTAAAATCTAGAATGCATCATCCACAATTAGTAGCTACATGCACAGGTAAGGAAAGGAAAAACTGCACACTGGAGCCACAAGGCCATGAAATGCAGAACATACATTTCTGGGGAAACCTCAAAGGCATATACAATAAGCCTTGTAAACATTCACAATAATACGTGGTGATAACATACTCTTCTTTGATTGAGGCCTAAATGAACAGAATCAAATGTGTTGATAAAACTGGCATTGGTGGCTCTATCCTGGAGATTTCTTCCTTCTCCACAAATAATAGTGACTTTCTGGTCAGCAGCAGAATATCCTCAGACTAAAGCTGTTCTCCCAGTAGTTTCTGAACTGCCACTTTTGGTGTCAGATATGTGGCTATTTTTCTGTTTTTTTCTACACAGACAGCAGTAAGGCATTGTTGACAGGGGATTGTATAAGTCACATCGGAGAATGAACCATCAGGCCTTTCAGGAGGCAGTCCAGGGGCCCACTGAACAGAATGATCCCCTGCAACAGGATTAATTTACCACATTTTGATAGAAATAAAAAACAGATTGCTATCTAAAGAGACAAGCTTGATACGATCATTACACATGTGTAACAAATGGTGGTGGCAAATTGTAAGCTTACCACAAAATGTGTGAGAAGGTATCTTTGACTATATATCCAACATGTCAAAGAAAATAAAGATGAGGCAAAACCTCTGGAGATTTACATGGCATTTCCAACAGAAAGTTCTGAATGGACATTAAGAATAAATTTTTCTTTAGGTAACCTGTGAGAACTACAATTATGATAGAAATGATATCAGCAAGTGCTGGAGAATGTTTCATTGGTTATTTGTATATTGTTAAGGAAACAATTTTACTGGAAAGCATTTCAAAAACAAAAACAAAAAAGGCTTATTTGACTGGGATTTAGACACTGTAACTGCAGCTGAGTGCCACAGAGGCCAAAGCAGCCTTGTTAGAGGACAGGCTCAAAAGAATAAGTGACAAAATATCACTTTCAGCTCTGCACAGAAATGCTACAAATGTTGTCTGTTGCATTGCATGACCTTTTGGTCTCTCTACTTGCTTTTCTTCTCTGCAACTGCCAAATGACCCCTCCACGCATCTGATAAAGTGAGCACCAACCAATCCGTAAAACTGTACAGTATGATGCATTTGCTACCGAATAGCTAGTAGAATTCTGTGCTGATTGAAGACTACTAGGATAGCTATGTCTGTACAATTCCTCAGGATCATTTTGCATTAAAAACTGTCATATGCTGCAGACCATACCTTCATGGTAGATGCTACAGCTTTATTGCTATACTATTGCTTACATTTTTAATTCTTTTTGTGGAATATGGTTATTGTTTAATAACTGAACAGTAAACCTGTAAGCTATTGGGAATTAGAAAGAAAAAAGTGGGGATGGATTTGGGAGATTACTACTCTTTTATTATTTTAAATCCTAAACTTTACCTACTTTGTTTTGTTCTAGGGCAGCCTAAGTAACAATCTGCTGCACTCTGAATGATAAGTACAGCTCTTCTTGGCAACGTATAGTGATACCGTACTTTTGCCAAACTCCTTCAACTATTAGTCTGATTTTGTCAGTCCCTTATTTCATTTAACTGGATTAAAACAACTCAATCCAGAGAATATACAACTACTTGTTTACCATCATTTACTTTGTGTGTGTTTATATGTGTGTGTGTGTGTGCGTGTGTGTTTTAACAGGTCTGCTGGCACTGGACATGTTGGCCAGCCCATAAACTGCTTGATTTAGACTGACTTCCCCCTTGTTTCTTATTATGCCATGGAGCTTAATTTAGGACACTTTCTCATGATTTATGACATAAGCTGATGCACAGTGATGTAAGAAGTGTTAATACTTTATAAAGCTTATTTAGATGTTCAAACTGATTGATTTAGATCTGCTGTGTTGAGCATGGCTCAAGAGGTATTTTGCATGAACACTGGTGTTGCCTTTCTGGAAGGTAAGTAGAAAATTTGCCAGTATTTCCTGTTGCCCTAAAATTAGAGAATTTTGATTATTGGATTTTCCGCCAATCAGCCAAAATTGTTACTGAAATGATATATTTGAGGATGGAGAATCACTAAGCAGCATTTAATGTGGCTTTACAGGCTTACATGTTGGATTTAAAGATTTAATGGGTAAATAGTTATTGGAACATACTAGTATTTAAAAATGCAATAATGTGATAAACTTGGTTACAACACGGGGAAAAAATGAAACCACTGAAAACAGCTATGATAATTTTATCTTGCTTGTATGCTTCCTAGGAATAGTCATCTGAAAAATTAATTACCACTTTAACAAGTGTTATAGCCATTCCAGTTGTTCAGTTTGGCTCATACTGTGTTTTCTCATTAAGTTACTTAATTCTGTGAAAATAAATTTCTAGATGAAATAAATTTTCCACCCTGCTGCACTGTACAAAAATGAACAAATAATTCCTGCTTTTGGTGGCTATGCCTTGTTGATGGTCATAAAATATCATTAAAATATTGTTATATAGATAGAAATATAAATAAATATATGACAGCAGCTTTAAGCATGGTGTTCTTACAAGAACAGAGAACTGTATCAGTTGCTCATCTCAAGACCATCCTCTGGGATGTTTTAAACATACCCAAGATTTTAATAACAGACATATCTAAAATTAGCTGGTGTGACAAAATAACAAAAAGGCCTATTAATTTCAATGGTACTTAAAGCTCATCTATAGGTTCTTCCATATAAAATCAGTCAATGAAAGTTTACTCTACCTAACCATGTATAGAACACACTGGAATTTATTTTTGAATAAAAACACATAGCATTTATCTGTTAGTTTAAAAATAAAAAAGTGAACTGTTTGAGTGTGGAATTAGTAGGGAACTTATTTTTAAAAAGCAAATCTAAAACTCTAACCAACTATTAGAAAACTTGTTTCTACTTCCCCAGTTCCTGTACACTCACTCAGCTGTATTTCTGGTCAAACAATGGCTTAACGTCATCTTTTCCCAACTTGACTCCTTATCAAGAATACCTGTAGGCTATGAGATACAAGAACACATTTTTGGTGTCCTTTACCTCAGGGGTGGGAAATCTCGCCCTTCAGATGATGTGACATTTCCAGTTCTTACCACCTCTCCTCACTGGCCATGTTTTGTGAGAACTGGAGGTCAACATGTGGAGGGACACAGGATCACCAGTCCTGCTTTTACATTCAGCTTCAAGCCAAAAACAGCACATACCGTAATACTGGTAGATTCCTAGGTGTTTGTATCCAGATTTAGGGGAATGAACAACATTGGCCAAAATTCTGTATACTTTATACTTAACTAAATACATAACTGAGAAACTTCTCCTGGGCCAGCCCCCAAAACTTGATGGAAACATCATTCAGTAATACTTGATAATTGGCAGAAGGGATCCCCTTCTCCCCTGTAGCTGATGCCCAGTGAAGTAGGTTGTGGAGTGAGTCATGATCATGACTATTAATAGAGTCAAAGTTGTGATTAAGTAGCAATTGTGAATTTGAAACAATTTGCTAACTGTAACTCTTTCATCAATCACCACTTAGTCACAATTTTGACACTATTGGCACAATTGTTCCTCTTACTGGGGAACAACTACATGGGGAGAAGGAGGTCCATTCTGCTAGTGATTGGAGCACGGCTGAATGATGTTTCCGTCAAGTTTGAAGGGCGAGGTTGCCCAGGAGAAATTGCTTAGTAAACTATAAGCTGATACAGAATTCCAGCCAATGTTGGAAAGTCAGTACTAGTCCTTGTTATGGTATCATGTAAGCTGCATTCCATTATCTGTAATGGTAGCAAATCTTAAGCTGCTTACCTACAAAAGCATAAGCCTTTGTTGAAAGAGAAGACAGTAAGTGCCCTCAGGGAAAGGTAGATCAATTTAAAAATAAAACAAAGCTGGCACTGTTTTTAAGGCTAGGGGTTATCCTTTCAAAGGGCTGGACTAAAAGAAGGTTCCAGAGTACTATTGAGGAAATAAACATTAATTAAACTAGTTCAAGCAATCATCAGCTTCTCAAAGAGTGTTACCAGAGCACCAAGCAAAGGAAGCTCTCAGATTTGACTTGTGAAAAACTATTTTTCCCCATTTCTAATTAATACACCTGCAGAAAGGATAGGTGTTTACAGTCAGATTGATCTCTTGAGTCCTTTCCTCCAGCTGGTCTCCAAGGAGCTGAGGTTTTTTCTTAGCACTTCACCATTTTAGGAAGCAACCAGGAACATATTCATATTAAGATTACTCTAGATTTCCTAATGTTTTTAATTACATGATTGAAACAGTTTATAGAAATATAGCTAGAATTGTTTAAAAAATTAAACCTCTAGCAGTCTTATTCTTTGCACTGTATTATCAGGGCTCAAGACCCACTGAGACCAGGTGACTCTGTTTATAACACCACAGTGGTGATGGCAACCACTCATTTCTTCACCTGCCCCTATCTATAAAACCTCCAGATTGCTAAATGGACCAGCAGAACCCCCAAGCGGAAATAGCATATCTGCTTCAGGAAATGTCATGCCATTAGTTTGAAGGTAGTGAACAGAGGAGGACAGAAAGACACAAATCTTAGTGCTTTATAATATTTTGGAAATGATGTAAGTCTAACCAGCAATGCTTGAATCTATATTTTATATTTGTTCACCAAAACAAATCAGGAATCAAAATTCCAAGTCTAGTAGTATTTCATATAAAGACATATATTACTGCTCACTGACATTTGAAGGATTGTTTGCAAGAAGAAATGTTGCTCAGATACTAGTTAAAATGTGCCTCAAGAGAGAAGTGGGATGGTACGCGATGGACTTGTTGAGCTGGGTCTCTCTCAACCCTGGAACCTGTTTTGAAGACCAAGATGCACCGCACGCAAAATGGTTCAAAACAATGCAGAAGGTATTTTTTTTCCTATGCTGAACATCTACAGTCTCCATAGAGGGTGCATTAGGGGGCAAAGATTGAAAGCCTTGTATGACCTTTTCAACCAAGCGCTCGGATTATTCTCCTTCTATGGCCACTTCGTCTCACAGAGGCCTCAGTAATCCAGTATATGTCTTGTTCATTCCTCCCTATTTCATGGCACTTCTCTGTAAGAGAGGCAGAAATCCAACAGGTGCAGCTTTCCATGTTGCTACGTCTCCATGGCAGGAAAAGAGGTGATACTTGGGGGTCACTGGTAGGGGCAGAGTACCTCTATGGTTTAAGCACATACAGTAGGTTCCTTATGACCACTGACCAGTATATGCCATTTCAGTTACCTGCAATGAGATGTAGGCCAAAAATATGTACTTTGAATTTAGTAATAATAAAATAGGAATCAAAGTAATAAAGTGAAATATAGTACAGTACATATAGTGTTACATGGAAAATGGTAGGAAATGTAAAATGGAAGCAGACGGTGCCTGGTTCACTCACTATCACGATGTCTCACATCATCCATCCTAGCTCATGCTTTCTCACTGTATACGGTACTACATGTGCTCCAATGCTACCCAGTTTCTTTGTAGAGTTCTTGGTTACTCCTTGTGATCTGATCGTGATATAGTGTCCTTTTGCAAAATTCTTGTGCTTGTACAGTAAAGTCTTTGTCCTTATCTAATACAATCCCTTGTAAAGCCCTTCTGCTTAATAATAATAATTTCTTACCTGCCTCTCTCCATGGACCGAGGCAGGGGGACAACAACAGATTAACATATAACAGTTTGAGTCCTTGTGTTGTTTGTACTGGCCTCAAAGCTCAAGAGCGAGGATACTGGCAATCCTGATTAGCCTAAGAGAATTTTTAGAAATAGTATTTGTTGTCATCCAAGTTTTTTGCTATCCACAGTAAGTCTTGGCACATACCCCCCAAAGTTGTGAGGGACCTACTGTATTCAAAATTGCCTTAGCTCTGGCCTTTATACTAATAACCACGATGGAAATGAAGTAAATTATATTGTACACACACATTCCCCCTCAAAAGGGGGGGAAGTACTTTCATTTGATATTTTTAGTACTTTCATTTGATACTTAAGTAGAACACCAAGGCCATTTCCGCGCTAGCCTGTTATAGCGCTATGATTCCACTTTCAACATCCCATGGAATCCTGAGGTTTGCAGTTTAGGGAGGGGCCGGCCGCCCCCTCCCTAAACTGCAAACCCCAGGATTCCATAGGATGTTGAAAGTGGAATCATCGCGCTATAACAGGCTAGCGCGGAAATGGCCTAACTCTCTAAAACAATCGCCAACAAACACGCCTGCCATGAACTCCGCCTGCCGGGAGCCCGCACGAGGGGCCGCCTGTACGGCGCCCTGAGGGACAGAAATACCACCAAACGCACCGATGCCGGATTTTGTCTTCCGCTCGTTTGAAATGGCGGCTCTAAATAAAGCCCCCCGCTTCTGTCTACTACCACGTATGCCCTGCCCCATCCCAGGCCCAGCCAGCCGAGCCACTCGTCTAACGGCCCCACTGAAAAAGAAGAAGGAAACGGCGCGAGGGGAGGGACTCCCCCGG
The DNA here is from genome assembly GCA_948474755.1 of Ctenosaura bakeri. Taxonomy (NCBI): domain Eukaryota; kingdom Metazoa; phylum Chordata; class Lepidosauria; order Squamata; family Iguanidae; genus Ctenosaura; species Ctenosaura bakeri. The sequence goes on along the minus strand of CAOLHI010001432.1, from coordinate 65,505 downwards.
TGGACGGGACCCTCCCTCAGCTCCCTGGACTAGTGCTCGCTCGCACGTCTCCCACAGCGGAGGGTGGCCCTGTTGGATCCTCCTCGACCCTCCAGCCCGGGTGGAAAGAACCAGCCCGGCCGCTCCTAAGGCGCAAAGCCGCATCCCCGCGAAGCCTCCCCTCGGACTCGGGTCGAGAGCGGGGGACTCTCCTAGCGCCTCCCCGTCCCGCCGAGGAAGGCCCCGCCCCCACCCGGCCCGTGGGCGGGGCCAAGCGCGCGACGCCCCCGTCCGGGCAGGCGGAGGCTTCGTCCCGCCTCCAGGGCGGAGCTGAGCGGCAGCCGCCGGCGGAGAGCGCCGAGAGGGCGCCCAGGTGTGTCTGGGCGGGAGCTGGGACGCTTCGTTTCGGCTGCTGAGCACCGACAGCGCACGAGCCATGCTGCCCGCGGCCGTCCGGAGGTGGCTGCACCGACCCAAGGTGAGGCTGGAGGCTCCCCGCGGCTTCGGCTGGGACTCTGCCCGACCCGGGGAGAGACAGATGGACGAGGCAGGGCTCCCCCTCCCCTCCCCTCCCCTCCCCCCAGGTCTCTGGAGTGGGCCCGGTGGGGGCTCCTCTGCCGCCCCCCTTTGGGACAGTGACCGTCCGGACTTCCCGTCGAGGGTCCGAGGGGGCTCCCTGGCTCTCGCTCTGACTTCGCTGGCGCGGCTTCTTTTTGATCTTTATCCTACCACCGGGCATTGCCAGGGGTCCCTTTGGGGGAGGAGGCTGCTCGATCAGGATCGCTTGGTACGCTTTCGACCCCCCGACGCCCGGACACCTCTCTCCCGCCGTCGCGTTGTCGGCCGGGGTGGCAGGAGAGCGAGGGAGAGGAGTCCTCTTCTTCGGCGGAGGGAAGGAGCCTCTCCATCCTTAGGTGGGACCTGCTGCTCGCGCAGGAGCGCCCGGGAGTTCCGAGGGCTGACCCCACACTACACTCTTATAGCGCTATTATTCCACTGTCAACCTCCTGTGGAATCCTGGAGTTTGTAGTTTCCTGAGGCCCAAGAGCTCTCTGGCTGAGAATCCTTAAGTCCCCTCCCTAAACTGCAAACCCCAGGATTCCAAAGGAGGTTGAAAGTGGAATCATCGCGCTATAACAGTGTAGTGCGGAAATGGCCCAAGAAGTCTTGCCTTTGGCCATTTCCGCACTAGCCCCTTATATAGCGCGACGATTCCACTTTCAACCTCCTCAGGAATCCTGGGATTTGCAGTTTCGGGAGGGGCCGTCCGGCCCCTCCCGAAACTGCAAACCCCAGGATTCCAGAGGAGGTTGAAACTGGAATCATCGCGCTATAACAGGCTAGCGCGGAAATGGCCTTTGTGTACGTGACTCGGTATTTGTCTCCTCGCTCTCCCGCCGCCTTTGTTCTCTCCCTCCCTCGTGGGTTTCTCCTCCTTGCTGGGGCGCTGGGCTCCTTCAGGTCGAGGCAGATGTGCTTCCCTTGCGCCGAACCGAGCCGCCGCTGCGTGCGCTCCCGCCAGCGGTTGTCCTCTCGGGCGACCAAGGTTTCTGTTCTGGTCGGTGGCTTTCTTGCCGTCTCCCAGGCGGCCGTGGAGGAAGCTGTCGGTGGCAGACTTGGTTCTTCGGTCCGGCGTCGTTGTGATGTTCCGTTTGTGTTGCTGATCCACTTTTAGCAGTCGCAGCCCCGCCAAGACTTTTGCCTCTCTTAGGTCCGTTCAGGTTTGTATTGGTTTGGCCATTGGACTGAGACTACTGTTCGATTCCCCACTTGGCCGTGGAAACACACACACCTTTGGCTCATCACACACTCTCAGCCCCAGATAACCCTGTGATAGGGCCACCTTAGGGTTGCCCTAAGTTGGGAATGGCTTAAAGGCACATACACAACAACAAAAACAACAATAAATTCAGGGTTATGGCTGCCAGTTGCCCATGCTCCTTATGTCCTCAGTGTGTGTGCCTTAAAGTTGTTTGTAGACTTAGGGCAGCCCCATGAATTTGATAGGATTTCTTAGACAAGGAATACTCAAAGGTGATTTTGTCAATCTCTTCCTCTGAAGTTTCCTTGGCAATATAAGCACCAACCACCTAAGACCCTGCTTAGTTTCCAAGATCAGAATGGAATGGGTACTTTCAGGGTGTGGAAGGTAGTATCTGAATTGCCAAAGCCAGTATTTAGGTTAAAAGAGACCCCTTAGATCTTTCCTTTTAAAGTGTGACAAAGTGCCCAACACCAATTTAAGTGAAGAATATTATATAGTAGTGTGTGAAAAAGTTGCTGTTTTTGGATTACAGGTCCCAGAATTCACCAGCCGAAATAGCTAGTTGCTTAAATGGGGAATACCAGTAGTGATAGCCTCAGAAAAAGTAACTCATCCAAGCTGCGCAATAAAAGTAAAATAAAAAAAATAAGCTGAAAAGCAAAGCAAGTAAGCAGCAATCAACATGCCATTGAGTTCAGGAGTCGCTCAGCTCATCAATAATTATGTTGAAATGGCAGTGTTCCTGTCTCAGTTTCTGGGGAGGGGGGCCTTGTGTGACACTGGGCTTTCATCAGTTGGTTAGGAGGGTGAGATCTAGGCCAGCAACTGGGTGGAGCTGAGAGTTTGCAAGCATGTGTGAGAGTTGGTGTTATGCCATTCCTGCTTTGGAAGGGTGAGACTGAAGGTGTGGGTGAGCACAACTGGCTTTACAGGGAGAAGCATTGTCTTCTGACTGACAGGAGGTTGATTTCCTGCTGACTTGTTTATGACTCACCTTCCACTCAGTGAGGTACACCAAGGTGTAATTCGGGGAGCATAGGGTTGTGATGTGTCAGTAAACAGAACTGGAGTTGCTAGCTGTTGTCATCTTGGAATATACTTTGTGAGGATTTTTTTTTTCTGCTAGAAACCTAGGAACAAGGTGCAAAATAGTAGCTCAAGTGGGTGGGTCTATATGCTTAATGCTAAGGATCCAGGTGTCTTTGAGCACACCTTCAACCCAAGTACTTATGATCAGTTTCAGAACTAAACATACATCATTTCACACATGCTTCTCTCCTGTTTTCCTCCAAACATTGTTCCAGAGCAACAGTTTTTTCTCCCAGTTGTTGCTCATTCCACCCATAGTTTATAGTGTACCTTCTGTCCACTCTGCACTCAGGAAATTCCCTACAGCAATGTTTTGTGCTGGAACAGTTAAGAGTCAAATAGTTAACATGAGATTTCATGTTTTGGTGGAGCTTTGCTTTCTCATATGTTCCTTGTCTTATGCAAAGAAAGGAGTGCTTCTTCCTTATTTGTAAAGTAGTGGCAAGTTTGGAAAACAATTCATAATCCAGTGAGTTATTCATGAAGAGAACTGTATATATATTAATAGGCTGGGGGAAATTAGAGAAATATTGAATATAGTTTACAGATAGTTGAAAGTGTAAATAACATATGGAATTCTGTACTTCAGAATGTGAGTCCAAACATTTAGCTGGATTTTGAGACTTGATGCTAAGTTATCCAAAGCAGGAATAGTAAAGACCTGAAGGTATGGCATGTAAATTCTACTTTGGCAACGAGAGCCAGCATGGTGTAGTGGGTTTAAGCACTAGACTATGGTTCTGAAGATCAGAGTTTGAATTCCCCGCTCACACTGGATGACCTTGGGCAAGTCAGGCTCTCTCAGCTTCAGAGGAAGGCAAAAACAACCCTCTTCTCAATAATTCTTAGAAAGAAAACCCCATGATAGATTTGCCTTAGGGTCACCATAAGTTGGAAATAATTTGAAGGTACACAACAACAACAATGAAAGCAGCCTAACCTATCTGGAGGCTGAATGAAGGGTGGGGGTGGGGGTGGAGGTGTGTGGGAAAGAGAGAGAGATATTGTCAGTGCCTTCAGACTACTTATGGAGACACTATAAAAGAGAAACGTCCAAATCACCCTGTTAGCTACAGTCCTGCTCAGGTCTTGCAGATTCAGGGTCATAGCTTTCTTGATTGAAGCTGCCTTGAATCCTGTGCTGGAAGAAAGGTGAGGATATAAATAATATAATATAATATAATATATAGAGACTGTCCATCTGTAATGTGACTTTCTTCTTTTTCTACTGCCTTTTACCTTGCCAAGAATTATTGTCTTTTTTTAATGAGTCATGTCTTCTCATGATATGTCCAAAGTTCAACAATCTCAGTTTAGTCAGCTTCTAGGGAGAATTCAGGTTTGATTTTCTCTTGGACCCATTTATTTGTCTTTTTTGGCAGTCCACAGCATCTGTAGAACTTTCCCCCATCACCATGTTTCAAATGAGGTTTCCACCCCCACCCCCGGCAACTTTCGTCACTGTCCAGCTTTTACAACCATATATAAAGATTGGAAATATATTGGCATGAACAATCCTGATGTTGGTATTCAATGGTGTATCTTTACATTTGAGAATCTTATCTAGTTCCTCCATAGCTGACATACTAAGTACTACTCTTCAGATTTCTTGACTACAGATTCCATTCTGAGTAATGACTGAGCCAAGGTATAGAAAATCTTTAACTATTTCAATGTTTTCATCATCTTTTTAAAGTTACGTACAGTTGTCACTTCACATTCCCTAGGGTTTTGGTTGGGTTGTCCTTCTGCATTTGCTAGTATAGTTTGCAAGAGGCATAGGACCCTTGCAAAAGTGGAAGATGAGAAATATGTCTATGGGAAGGGGTCCGAGGCTTGGTGGGGAGGGCAGGCAGCCAAATCTGGTCAGGGAAAGGTGAGGGGAAGGAGGTGGGTCAACATGATGGCCCTATACTTCCTTTCTTGCCCGTCTCCTTCCCTGGGTGTGGGGTGGCATTGGGAGAAGGTTTGTGGTACTGAGAAATCAGGCTGTCAGCTATCCTCCTTTGTCCAGGCAGCTGCTGGTAGAGGAAGAGGAAGACCAAAAGCAGGTTTTTAAAGGGCTTTGTGGCCTGATCAGTGCTGCTGAGTGGGAAGATCCCCTGGAAATGAAGTATCTGAGGAGGGAGGCAGGGGTTGGAGAAACTCACAAATAATCAAATCCATGAAAGTTAGATCCCCAAATTTGGAAGGCTGGAACTAACAATTGAATATAGGCCCTAAATACTGATTGTATGTCTTTCAATGCTGTGTAACCAGAAGAGAGAACATCATGTCAGTCATTTCATATCATGATTACCTTTGTGTGTTTTGTACGCTGATAGTTACAATTATGCTGTGATCAACCCAACCAAAAGCTCCCATGTGTATCTAATCCCACTTCTTGCTAAATATATACACATATCTCTGCACATAGAAAAATAGCCTTCTCCCTGAGTTTTAGTTTTCTGTATGCAGAGTTTTTTAAAAACGATATGGAAGAGCATTGAGTCATGTGATTCCTCCACACTGTTGTACAGATCAGCTACAGATTATTCATCTCAGTGATGGCCACAGCACACAATATATATTTTCATGCCCAGTGCTCCATATATGAAAATGCCACTGATTGTGTGGCAGTGGCTTTCTCAGAAAACATATATCTCCTGCTCATATGAACTCCTGAAAATCCTGTTCGTGTTGTTTTTCAGTGAAGGAATAAAAAAAATAGGTCTTCTCCAGTTACCAGTCATAATAGTTGGTTATGAACTAGAAGCCTAAAATTGTTTTTCACTTCCTTTTCAAAGATTTCATAATCTCATTAGATGACTCTCCCTTTTGGGCAATTTTTATTGCTAAAAAAAGCTGTAAACAGTACCAAGAGTGGCAAAAACATCCCATGTTGCTTGCCCTTGCCCACAGTATTCCCCAAAAACAAATGAGAAATGCATAGCAAAGACAGTTAAAAAAAAAAAAAGGAAATCTGTGCAATGGGGGAAGAGACACTTGCTGACTATATTGCAGCATTGCTCAAAGGGCATCTGTGTAACTTTCGGTCAGCTTTAGAAAGTCCAGAATACTCAACTTCTCTCCTGTGGTGTGTGTGTGTACATGTCTCATTTATTTGTGCAACTGAGTGTCAAGGCTACAAGCCACTGCTTTAATAAACATTCATAATAATGCACCTCTAACCAAGATCATCTCCGTAGTATCACATTACTGCACTCACTTTGGAGAGGGGCATGTTTCCCTGTCTTAACTTGCCATGTGCTACAATTATGTGTGTCTGTGTCAGAGGTGGGGGGGGAGAAGATGGGATGTCATTATTTTTGTTTATCCCTGTTGCCAACATGGTTCAGAATGGTAATGTTTGCATTCTCTTGATTGTGATAGAGCTCTGTATCACCTAAAGAAGACTTGGAAGTACAGTTCCCTACACATGCCTTATTTTTATCATGAGCTTTATTTTTTTTTCCACTTGGCACCCAGAAGTGAGAATTAAAAAAACCCAAGACCCTTCTTGTTGCCAAATTTTGATGGGTTGGAGGCCTGCAGTGGATGTGAAATTACTCCACCCAAAAAACCCTGCAAAAGTTGCAAACTTTTGCTCTGAATAGTTCCAATAGCCTATACAATGAAGAATGACAGAATAAAAAAAGTTCCATTTGTGCCACAGTAGCTGGTTAAGAACATGGTTGCAATATTATTGCTCAGAATTACATTGGCATATATGCATCCCTAACAGAGTTGGCTTTTAATGACCTGTGGCATGACCTAATGCCAGATCCTTCATTACTATAAGAACCCCAAAAGTAGTTGGTGACAAAATTATTCTATCAACAACTTAAAGAAATGCAACACATTATTCCAGAGTGAAGATGTGATCTAAGGAAATAGTTTCTTTATTTGTAGGAACTGATGTTTCTATATATCTTATTTAACATTTTTAAGCCACCAGCCCCTACATTGTTACAGGCCTGATCACACATGTGGATGATTCTATGCTTGTCCTTACTTGTTTAACACAGCAGACCTGTAGTCCTGTATTCTCTTATTTGGGATTGTGTCCCATTGAATTAAATGGATTTATTTCTGAGTACACATATACAGGATTGTATTGTTAAACCCACTGTATACAGCAGGACTTCTGTGGAAACATACATTGAATGAGATTATCATTACAACCTCATCTGCTTACTTGGTACTGATTTTATATCTTGTTAATGACCATTGTGGGAGGATAATTGGCTAAAACTTGACTTCAGCCAATGCTTGTTTGATCTTTTAGAGACACTTTATTTGATAGTGTTCCTCTGAAAATAATGTCAGCCTTCTTTATTGGCTGTCCAATGCCATATTAGTTGTAATTCTATCCAAGTAATCATCAAGGTGTTGTGTAATCACACTATATCAGTGCAGTGTAGAATTGACTTTCCTGAACATATGAGCTTTCTTTTCTTTGATAAAATGGGCCAGAATGGAGTTCAGCAAGATTTTGTGTTTCTAAAGGGTTCTGGGTACCTCTCTGCTTCTCATCTGTATAGCTGGCGGAATCACAATAATTTATACAAAGCAAATGTGCAGAATTATCTAATGCCTGTAAGCTTATGCAGATGATGGGACTTGGATTTTTTTTTAATAAAGAAGCAGATCGTCCTGGCTATCCTAAGTCAACCATCTCAACAATTACTCCTTCAAAATAGCAAATTGAGATAATTTCATGTTGACCTTTCCTTGCACAAGGCCTTTAGATGGTTGACTGTCTGGTGAGCAACGTATCACATTATCTTGTTTACAGGACAAATATAAGCTTTGCTCAGAAGCCCAAGGTGATTTGTGGTCAGTGACAGCCCTATTTCTCTTTGAAGATGTCTGTTACCATCTAAAAACTTGGAAGAGGTGTGGTGCAGTTGTGAACCAGTCTCAAGTTGTATGTGTTTTCTGCCTGTTCAAAAGCTGACCATGATATATAATTATCACCTCCAACCATCTCTCAAGTTTTCCAAATCTACCAGAAGACTAGGAGGTGGGGCAGGGTAACATTTTGATATAAACCAGATGGAATTGTGGATGCCAATGCTTAGAGAAGTTAGTTTTGGAGACAACAGATCCCAGAATATTGCCACAAGCATGGCCATGATGGTGGGAGGAGTTTGGGAGCTGTTGTCCAAAAACGTAACTTTTCCACATTCTGGAGGTACTATAATCTTGAAGAACTCTAGTTAGATAGATCTGGTGCAAGAAGTATCTACCTGTTCCAGAGTTTAGCACAACATAAGATATGTTCTTGAAGCCATATCCAGAGAAGTAAAAGAAAGGGATCTGTATGCCAGGAGATAACTTCATGAAGAGGACTGCAGGTTTATTTCTAGGCTGCAATCACAAGTCCTTTTGAGAGGGGCAACATTTTACTAGGTTTGGCTTCTGTGACAGTGTTGGGAACCAGTATTTGCCAGAAGTTGTAGTGAGATGTTTATTTGGTATCTTTTGAAATTAAATGTGGAGTGAAAATGAAAGTAAGATTTCTTTGATGAGAACTCCTTTTTCATGAAACACAGATTCAGTTTTTTTGTTCTTCAAATTCTTAGGCTCCCTGGCAGTGAGCTAAAAACTTGCACAGTACTAACCCTTGCCATTTCTCTTGTCTTCCTCAAAGAATGCCATAAGTGTATGTCTGTGTTTTCATGTCTCCAGGCTTTCCTCCCATGTTTTAAGATTTGGTGGTTAACATTCAGCGTGATATATTGGTTTGAGCATTGGACTACCATTCTAGGGACCAGGGTTCAAATGCTCGCTCAGCCATAGAAGCCCACCACGGGCAACTTACATACTCTCTGCTTCAGGAAAGCAAAGGCAAAACTTCTCCGAACAAATCTTGCCAAGAAAACCCAGTGATAGGTTCATCTTAGTGTTGCCATAAGTCAGAAACAACCTGAAGGTACACAACAACAGCAAAACTGTCTGTACATAATATACTGGGTGGGTAAAGGAGGGTATAATATACTTGAATTCACATTATTTTGAAGATAGTAAGCCTAGGTGTATATGTCTGACATAAAAAAAAAAAAAAACTGGAACAGGCAAATACATCCTCACATTGATATTTTAACCGAAGTGAGATTGTTTATAATTTACTAAACATGCCTTCATTCACTCTGTTTACATTTTTCAGCATGTTTTGGGAGTAATATGTTTTGTGTTTGCTAACATAATATGGCATAGAGATACCGTCATGCCACAAACATCCAGTTTCATGATTCTAGTAAGGGACTGTGGCTCCATATATCTATAAGGAACATAGGAAGTTGGCTTCCACAGACACAGGCTTTTGTTCCATCTAATTCATTATCATGTGGAGACTGGCAGCAGGTCTCTGTGTTTTCCAGATCTCATAAAGTTTTGAAACATTGTCCCTTGCTTTTTGTTCTTTTTTCCTATCATTAAAATTTTTAAATAATAAGGTCACTGTTAAGTAGGTGATATAGCAGGAATGTGAAGAACCATTTCCTGTCCAAAATGTTTTGAATTTCAGCTCCCACAAGCCCTACCCAGTGTGGCAAATGGTAAGTGATTTGGGGAGTTGTAGTGCAATACATTTGGAGGGTTAAAGGTTTTTCATCCTTAGCATGTACTCAGATTCCTGGTATTTATTTCAATTCTGTCTCCTGGTAGTGCAGAGAGGCAGCACTTTATGAGAGCTGATGACTGGCAGCCTGGGAACTTGGACTGCCCAGCAGCAAGTCCTCAACCCTGCTTCCTGTGCTAGTCATGGGAATGGATGTGTATCATTCAGTAATGCTGAGGAAGAAGGGATTATATGTATGACTGGTAACAGGCTGTGTTGGCTAAAATAGATGGTCTGGCTAGCCAGGTCATTCTGAACACAAGTGTGATGATATATGCTATGTGGTTGTGATGAACTCCAACTAGTTAGATGGGTGGTGAGAGACAAACAGAGCTGGCTACCAGAAAGCAATAATCCTAAACTCCAGCTTTCTTTTAAAAAAAGAAAGAAATGCAGGGGAGCTGTAGAAAGAGTGCTGGGCAAGAGATCTAGGAAAGAGCAGGAGAGGTGAGAATATCTCTTTGTAGTTATGCGTACAGTAATTTTACACCTATTATATCCTCAGGCGTTCCCAGAGCAGTTCCCAATGAAAGTAATAATCAAACCAGACTGAATAAAATTAAGACACATTGAGACATTAAAAAACAGCAAAACAGCATAGATGCTGAAACAAGATAAATGCACAACCCAGCAAAGATAAAAGCCTTTTATTAGTACCATATAAAATGCCACAACCAACAAAATAAAAAAATAAAATAAATAAAAATTAAAAATAAATAAAAAGCTGCTGCTATGTGAGTCACCATGAGGAAGGCATCCCAAAAACAGGGTGCCACTACCAAAAAATTCCTATTTCAAATCTCCACCTTACTTCCAGTGGCTGAGAGATCCAAAGAAGGACTTCAGAAGGGTTTGGCACATGGGCAGGTTAATGTGAGAGCAAGTAGTTCTTGAGGTAACCCGGTCCCAAGCCTTCCTAACTTGGTGCCCTCTAGCTGTTCTGGATTGCAGCTTCTATCAGCCACAAGTAACATGGTCAGTGGTGAGAAATAATGAGAGTGGAGAGCCAAAACATCTGAAGAGGGCCAGGTTGAGGTATCCTATTGTGCAGGTTTTTAGAGACCAGCAAAACCAGACTCTGGCATTATTCCCAGAAATGAATTAGGAGCCAGTGCAGCTGATTTAAAACTACTGAGATACATTCCAGATAGGTGGTCCCAATCAGCTAAAGTGTGTGCCTTCGAGTTACCTGTTGACTTATAGCAACCCCATACATCTCTTAGGTTTTTCTTATGCAAGTGATACTCAAAGGGGGTTTGCCACTGCCTTCTTACAGCTTCCAGTATTCCTTAGCAGTTCAAGTACAGCACCAACCAGGCCTGCTCCTCCTTAGCTGGGTCTAAGTGCCTTCAGGATATTTAGTAAGTAGCCAGACTGAAATGGATCCACATAATTGTTGTCATTCAAGAGTGCCTGGAACTGTACATTCATCATCCACTGACATTCCTGGTCCTGAAAGGTTGTAATTGTGGGTGTCAGATAATTTATTAAAAACGTAGTAATTAAAATCTAGAGAATTTTCGTCTGTGGTTATGATCCCCTCTCTCAAATAGACATTTTAGCAACTCCTAGACCTTACCATTCAGTCAGCTCCTGTTTATTGTAATGACCCAGTAGGGGCAGTGCTTTAGGAAATGCCAAAAGATAGGGGAAGGAGTGGGACAGTCCCATAACCCCCTTAGCCATATCCTTAGGCCTTGGTAACTGAAAGTCATCCTAGAAGGTGCTCTAAACACCTTCGCAAGCACTGCAGCCAAAGTAGCCTCCAACCTGTTGCTTATCTGAGTGGATTTTCTGCTTATAATGCTTAGCAAACAAGTCACAGCAGGCCCCTGAGGGTTTTTCACTTTTCTACCCAGCTGGAGAAAGCAACATACTGCCCAGAAGAATTCTGCTGGACAGCAGAAGGGGAATACAGTGCCTGTTGGGGCATGGTTGGGAGTTCTGACATGCCTTACTTTTCCAGCAGAAGGACTTGGCCAAGGAGATGCTGCTTTCTTCTTGTAGAATTCACTAGTTTTTTTCTTTTCTTTTGGTACTCATTTTAACATCACTAAAATCTTTTGCTCTTTCTGCAGCTGCTTGGAAGTTGAGTCATCAAGTGAGCAAATGACTTAGCGTTACAGGAAGAGATGTGTGTGGAAGTCATAGATGAAGCCTAGTTGAGGTTGGCCTTTTCGTTCAGATTTGGCCACCATTCTAGTGCCCTCACCTTCCTGATGTGTTGGACTTTAGTTCTCATAATATTTTGACTGGAGCTTATGGGAGTTGTGACCCCACAGCAGATCGGAGATATCACCTTCAGAAGATGCTGTTTCTGTGCTTCTTGATTTTAAATATTGTGTGAATAGAGATAACACCATCATGCTTATACTTGGGTGGAGCCAGTCAGCTGTGTGATTGGTGGAAATGTGTTGTTTGTGCTTCTGACATTGTCCTCTTGTCTGTGAGAGCTTCCTGCCCTCTCAACATACCAAAGAGGTGTGTGTGTATATTACTTCATGCCACAAGGCAGAACGCATCCTGAGAAGGCTGTATGACTTCACCTTCTGTTAACTATGCACAAAACCATCACCGAGTCAGCTATTTGGAAATTGTTCCACGTCACTGCTATTTATGTGAATGTATGGCCCATCCTGATTATGGTTTGTGGTGGTTCTTGTTGTTTCCGCCTTCTCTGTCTGGTTTTGCTGTATTTGTCTGGGACAGGCTAGAGATTGAAAAGAAGATTCTTGCTGGACAAGAGTGTTAGTATGTCTGTTGCAGTGACCATGGACTATTAAGGGATTTAATCCATACTGTTAACTTAGCTAACCATGATCCTCTGTCAGCTGTTCACTGTATGGTAAGGTATATGTAGCCTTTTTGAAGTAGGTGGAGGATGGCCATGTCAGGACACTTCTGGGAACAGGCCTGGTGTTCCATTACTGGCTTTGAGTTAGTGGAGCTGCTGGAGTGAAATGGTATACAGCATGCAAGGAAATTTAAAGATTAATTACGGTACATTACTGAAATGGCTGGGGAGTTTGGGAGGAAAGTGATTTTGTTGTTTTCTGCTTCTGTTGTGGCATTTTGGAAAACTATTTCTGGATTATCCCCTCTTAGTCTTAGTTGCCCAGATGACCATTTCATGAGTGAAGGGGTGGGTTTGGTGCCTATATGCTGTGGTGGGCTCATTTAAGAAGATGTGTTTGCATGATGGGATGAGGTGGAGAACCTATTCCCTAGGAATTGTGACAAAATGAACAGTTACTTACTACAACTGTAAAAATTTTTTTCCAAACATTCTTATTCTCTACAAGAAAGGTTGTTGTGACACATCAAGGTACTCTATCAAAATAAAGTTCAATACTGTCAAATTTTCATCCCTGCATTAGACCAAACAAGTTTTATTTTCAACCACAGCAATACAGTTCCAAACAAAATGTTGTCTTTTGCACAAAAAATCTCCCAATCAAAAATGTCAAAAGAAGTAAAAAAATGTTTCAAAAATGTCTAAGTCTTATTATCTTACTCAGAGGAGAGAAAATGGTCTTCCTTCTCACAAAATAAATACAAAATATTTACATCCCCGTCTTTATAGGTCTTTTCCATTCTGTAATTAGGGATCCTGACAATGCTATTTGTTTGTGGCTCTTTACTGAGGTTTGCATCAATTGGTAACCAATGAGCCCAGCTCTGTATATGCATATTTGTATTTCATTTATGTAGCCATCAAAATTGCCCTGGCTGTGACATTGTAGTATTGTCCTGGCTGTGACATTGCTAAAAACTGCCTAGAAATAATCTGTAACAGACATTCAAGCTGCCTCTTGATGAATCATAGAATTGGAAGAGATCCCAGGGGCCATCCAGTCCAACCCCCTGCCACCATGCAGGAACCCACATCAAAGCACTCCCAACAGATGGCCACCCAGCCTCTGCTTAAAAACCTCCAAAGAGTCTGAAGGAGTATGGTTAATGGTTGTTACTGCTCTTGGTGTTTTAATAAACTAGTATTTGTGAATATTGAAAATATACTCATTCCAGAAGAGCAGCTATGTGAATTTATAGCAGCAAAATGGCTGTGGGCTATGACATCGTTTTTAAATTTTTGGGTTCTTTGTGACATGAACTTGCTCGGGCAAAAGCCTGTTCTTTTGTACATTTGGAATGGATGGAGAGAGATGTTTGCTAGCTAGCAGGCTTTAGAAGCCACTATGCCTAGAAGCCTGTCATTTTTGTTGATGTTGGAAAAATGGAGATTGACTAGCGTCAGGAGTGCGGAATCGTTGGCCCTCCAGATGCTTTGGCCTACAACTCCCACATTCCCTTGCCATTGGCTGTGCTTGCTGGGGCTTTTAGATTTGATCTCTGAATTTAATCTCTTAATAATCCTTTCAGTCAGTGGAGATAGGGAAGAACTATTAGGACACAATTGTCTGACCAAGGGTTCAGCTTAGCTCTCTCCTAACTCTGCTAAGAGGGCGAGTAAATGCAGAGACATTGGTGCTGAGTGATTTGCTATCAGCTGTTTAGCACCTTCAGAACAGTATTTTGAGAATCTTGGCTTGTGCCCAGGGTTAATCTGATCAAATGTGCTGACTCTGCTGGCATGTCTGGTGATAATCTTACATTTATTACTTCTGCCTTCGGTTTGGCAAAGGCTGTTGTATCTACTCAAACGACACCAATATGAAAGACAGCCTTGTAAATAAGTCAAGAGAACATAGTGAGAGTACCCAAATTTCTACAGCTGTGCCTGCTTTTTGTGCACAGGCTATACTAGCCATTGGAAACCTGAAGGGAAATAAGAGCCAGGTTTTGTAAAGTTTCCCAATCTGATGGACTAAAAGTGATTTGATACTTGTTTCAGAAAATAAGACAAGCGTCTACTTGTATGTCTCTATCAAGGACATAGGGTACACACAAACCAACATAACTGTATCCCACCCATCCTCTGGATCTCATGAACTATAGTTCTGTTGGAGAACTCGGACTCATTGATGTTTCAGCACACTGCGGAAGTACAGTTCCTAGAATTCATCACAATGGGTAACCTAACTTAAAACTGGCATGGACTTTTTAATAGAGGTGAGGAACAGCTGGACTGTAGAGGGTCTACATCTAGTCTGCAAGATACTTCCTTCATGCCCTGTCTTCTCCCATGTAAGTTCAAGAAGAAGAGGATTCCTCACTGTTAGATAGCAAAGATACCATTGCTAGATCGCAGCTGGTGCTTCTAGGCACCAGGAGAGTCCCAGTTCAATATTCACCCACTGTCTGGAGAGGGTAGGTAAGAGTGTTTTGAGGAAGGAGGAAGAGATGCTTTCTTGAAGTGCTGGCTAAAAGCAATTTGGGGAGCAAAGCACATTCAGCCATTGCTGCAGCAGCTTGCTGAATCCTGACCTCAGGACTTAGCAGCTCTACAGATACAGTGTTAGCTGATCTTTCTTGCCACTGAAATATACTGCAAGCACCACATTCATGTACTAGAAGTACCATGGGCCTTGTGTGAGAAATGCCCTGTATAAGATAACATGCCTACAATACGTAATTTCTATGAAAGCGAATGTGCCTAGGTTGAAGATGTCTGTGTAATATGATGAACCTACGCAATGAGTGTCTATGTGCAACAGTTGGTTATTTTACTTAATAAATACATAATAAGGATTCTAAAGCTGCATTTTTATTCTCCTGTAATAGAAATTTCCTGAAAGTCCAAAACTTAAGATATTTTTACGGTAACAGCTGATGTTGTACTTAGTGTACCAGATATTGTTTGCAACATGGGGAACTTAGGTGACCAAAATGGTAAGCCATACGGCAGTGCTATCCAAAAGCGTGGTCTATGGATCAGTGCTGGTCTACAAGCCACTGGCTGCTGGTCCATGGCAAGTTTCCCAGAATGAAATAATTGTATCCAGTGGACACAAATATGGTGCTGATATATTTGCGGGAAAACCTGCTGATCTGCCACTTCAAATAGCTTAAGAAACACAAACCTAAGGGATTCTGATATAGATTGACAAACTCAGGGCAAAGAACTGTTCTACACTGAGATAAAGATGGAAGAACCATGCTTGTTTCACTTCACTAAAAGTACTTCAGCAGATTTGATGTAGTTCAGGATGGGTAGACTCTAGCTATAGAGCTATAGAGCCCTGAGAGTCAAGCCAAACTTCTTCTTCCAACACAACGTTATTATTCTGTCCCAAAAACAAAGGGCACAGAATTAGCCAGTTAGAGATGGGTGTACATGTATGAATGCCTTGTGAACTGGATGTGACTTAAAGGCTTTTCACCTTGCTATGAACTCTACAGAAGCAGCTGACTGGTTGGTATTGGAAACATGACATTGGGCTAGAGACTAGTTGCTAGCTGGACACTTCATCTGATCTAGTATATTGTATTTTTTACATCTGTGGTTTTGTCTAAATTAAACATTTTAGCAAATAGGCACTTATGCTTCATTCCAGAATCTCACTCGCTCTTTCTCTCTCTTTTGCTCTGTGTTAAAATATCCAAAGAGGTTTCTGCAAAATCGTATTAAAGAGATTGCTGTAAGTAGTATCTGAGATAGTTCTCATAGACAGAAGCAGGAGCAATATTGCTGTTTCTTGATGATATATTTCAGACCTCAAGTGAAGGATCTCATGTGCAAATGCTCGACCATGTAAGGATAATTTTGCATGTAGTCTGCATGTACATTGCAAAGAAAGCTGGGCTAGAACTGTCCTCACTGGCTATTTTTCATGTATGGAGGAAAACTGTCTCTAAACATGGTTGGTCATGTGATCTCCTGCCATCTGAAGTTGCTTAGTCCAGAAATAGGATTAATATCCCCTTATCCATTTGTGAACAGCATGCTTTGTAAAGAACATCCATCAATAATCCATGCTTTTTGTTCTTTGTTCAGCGTTCTGATCCCAGACTGCTGTCACAGTTTTTCTATGCTGATGAACGAGTGACTCAAGTGGTAACAGAAATCAACTGCCTGGATGTCGAGACAGATCCTCAGCAATACCTAGCACTACTAAATCAGTTGCACCTTAGTCAGGTAATGCATACTAGATGGATGTGCTTGCAAACCAGTGTTCAAAACCCTGAGGGGATGATGCAATTGCAAAGTGCAGCATTTGCAGGTTGGAGCAGATTTTCT
Organism: Ctenosaura bakeri; assembly: GCA_948474755.1. NCBI lineage: Eukaryota > Metazoa > Chordata > Lepidosauria > Squamata > Iguanidae > Ctenosaura > Ctenosaura bakeri. Next base: position 48,927 of record CAOLHI010001432.1, on the reverse strand, counting down.
GTCTTTGTCTCTTGGGGGAGCTCCATGACTGGAAGTGACACTTGCTGTGGAGAGTACCACAGATTTAAAATAAGAAGTGGATAGGTGTTCTGCTTTATACTGCTATACATCCTGCACCTTAAATTCCATTTGCACACATGTTTCAGTAGGAAAGTAGTAATACCTCAGTTGATATCACTGTACCATCAGTTTGAGTGTATTCCCAGAAGATGTGTACTGCAGTCCTTGGCTGGTACTGAGGAGTAATTAAATAAATTTAATTTTCCATCTTGATCCTTACCAAACTAGAAAGATATATAACACACTGTTCTTTTAATTGTTATCTCTCTCTGCTGTAAAAGTAACCTTCCATTACAAGGGGAAAAATACAGAATGGGCCACTCCTAGAAAAAGAAGCAACTGTAACGTAAAGTCTTACTTTTATCCCATTCCACCTTTCCTCTCAGTTTCAAATAAAGGAACTGGCCTTGCTGCTGTGTTCTAGTTCCGGGTGAGATGTTTAATTAAGAAGGCACCAGAACTTGCCTCGCCCTTCAGGACTGTTCTGGGACTAAGCAGTCTCCTGCTTTTGGGTATCCAGCTCATGGGTATTCCTGTAATGCCTTGTCCTATGGGTAATAATGTCTTTTTCCATTTTGCTAGGCTGAACTCCTGTCCATTATAGAGAGGATTATGGATGAATGCATCCCTAGAGAACGTCATGGTCGTGACTATGTCATCAAATTCCCTGAAGATCTTCTGGTAGACAACCTCCGGAACCATATGCTGTTTGCTGCTGAGGTGAGCCAAGGAGGGGGGTGAGTTTGAGACTGGGTGCTTTGTATTTTTAATCAAGTTGTGCTCAGATATAAAGGGTTGAAATGATACTGCTTCTAATGCTTGACCAACTGGTACAATGATCTCTTCTTTTTTGTTCTTCCAGAAATCATAACCTCAGTTTCTTTTGTTGTATTATTCCAGACTCCACTTGAGCAGATGATTGCTAAATCTCCAGGGAATGTTGCTTACTAATTTACTGGGATGTAATCAGGAACTGTTCCTGGAATTTACTTTCAGCAATTGGCTGAAGCACTCATCCTAGGCCTGAAATAACTGTATGATATGGTAGGAAGCTGAAGGACAGACAGTGTTTCTGAACTGTCAGTGTTATCTCCTTTCAGTGTCTGATGGCACGTACCTATATTGATGTGGATGAGGCAGATGGAGTGCGGCTGCGACCCCTAGCCAAGGATTTGCTGTGCAGCTTAGAGCTGGTGCGGATGGTACTTCGGGAGCAAAGTCTGAACCAACCTGGACCTTATTCAGAGCCTATCCGCAGGGCACTGATCCGCTTTGATATGCTCTTTGCTGAGTTTGAGCTAAGGTAGGTGCTAGGCTCCTTCACTATTGATCAGTGTTTTTCTGGCCTGAGGGTTTCCCAAAGGCATCTGGGTTTCCTCTTTTAGATGAGATAGGCCTCTGATCTGATCCAGCAGGATTACTGAGTTCTAATGTTGTAGTGTTCCATCCAAAGGAATGGAAACACAATAGTAAGCCAGCCAGATATCTAGTCACAGAGGTCTAAAAATTCTAAGTGCTGCTCAAGTTTTCATATAAGCAGACAGGTACTAAATAGCATCCTGGCTGGGATCCATCCTACACACATTCACCTGGGTGGTAATGGGCATCTCTGAACATGCATGCATATATCTAGCTGCAAAAAGAAAGCAGAAGTGGTGGTGGCAGTGGTGGTGGCACATAGTGTCTTGGAGTCTGTATGCAAAGCAGGTACTGGCAGAGGTGGCACTGGGTTTCACAGCTTCTTTCTTTTCCAGCTACGTTTCGTCTTTAGTCTCAGTGAAGTCACCTGAAGAGATCTATAGGCAGCAGGAGATTGTGGTGCTCTTCTGTGAAACTGTGGCCAGGTGAGGGTTTGGGTAATCTCTATGACTTGGACAAGTACAGCCTCCTTCTGTGATGGAATGTAGCCTCTTGTGAAGCAAAATTGCCAGCCTTCTGGTGTGGAAATCTTGGTCCAACTTACATCCAGGATGATTAACTGCCTGGATGGTGGTTGTGGTGGGGGATGGATTTGACGTCTGCCCTTATTTGTACTATTAATCTCTATACTTTATCTTTTTCCTTCCCTGCCCCACATAGAGCTCTGAAACTTGGCTATTTAACTCAGGATATGATTGATGGATATGAACCACAGCTGATGTTTACCATTCCTCGCCTGGCCATCATTAGGTATGTGATTTTTTTGGGGGGTCATTTTTACAAGTCCCTTTGTGGCTGAGTGTAGAAGCTTGGCATATATCTTTGGCAGAATAATATGGCTGTGGTAACACAGTAACAGAATAACATGGTAATATAGGCAGAATGACCTAGGCATGTCATGTGGTATAAATTAGGGATGGGCCAAATGTGGCCCATGGGCCACTAGTAGCCCCTCTCACTAGTGCCAAATTTGCCCCAGCCCTTTACCATCAAAGTTTGGCAGCACATTAGTGGCAATCCGCTCAGCAATTTGCTTTTGCCACAAGGCATACTGAGTGTGCACTTTGTTTTAAAGTCAAATTGTGCTCCTGAAAGTGAAACTTCTATTGAAAAGAAGGTATCCTTTCTGTTAGCCTTGTATCAAAGTGAAATGAGATATGTGGTTCTCATCTGCCATATTTTGTGATGCAGCAGTGGAGGCTAGGATGAAGCCCCAAAGGTTGGGTGGAGCATGCTTTCTTCCCACATTGATCCAAGTTGCCTACACTTGGGTTAAACTGAATTCTTGCTACTGCTTCAGCTTTAGCTGTTTTGAAGTTGCTCATTGTATGTCACCACAGTGCATTAATATGTATGGAAAGCCTTTATAGTGTGTGGAAGCCCCTCTCTTCAAGTGGCCATTCTTGGAAGAGGCTGATAATGGTTTACAGTTGTATAGCTTGTTTGGATTTGGAGTTTTGTGCCTCTTTAGGTCCTTGCATGAAGGAGCATCACAGACATCTAGTTATTTGCAGACAGTACTTTCCCATAATGCTTTGACTTGCCAATTCCACTCATGATGGTGGTTTTTCAATGTACTGTGCTTTTGTGTTGGTAAGATGGTGGCCATACTAGTTCAGTGTAGCTTTTCTGGCAGGTTATGTACCAGGATCTCTGTATGTGACTTCTGACTCTTGAGAAGCAGGAATGTGTATGAGCTCAGACACAGAACACAGGCCATAGAAAGAGAAGTTGCATCACGATTAGGTAGCTATATAAAGGATGGAGTAGACTCTTAAAATTAATTGTGAATATGACTGAAGTTATTATTGATATACCGTGTTGGTCAAATGCTTTTTAAAGGGCCTGTTGCTGTTCTGTGCCTTTGAGTAGTTTCTCATTTATGGCAACCCTAATACAAATCTGTTGTGGGGTTTTCTGGGGGCTGAGAATGTGTCATATGCCCAGTGGGTTTCCATGGCCAAGTAGGAAATGGAACCCTTGTCACCAAGAAGTTTGATGCTCAAACTACTACACCATGCTGACTCTCTTTGAAGAGCTTAGACAGGTTTATTACTGTGTGTATTGTTCTGATTACTTCTTGCTTAGGGAAACCTTGTAAAAAAGTCCAACACCTATTATTCAGAAGATACAAGGGAAGAACAATTCTCATGAGTCTAAAGATCTTCTCCATTTAAATACCTTTGCACTTGTTTTAAAAGCATGAAGTGGCCCTATCCCACTGTTTTTTTTTCCCCCTCCCACTTTTACCCAGTGGTCTTCTAATCTATCCAGATGGACCTCTCAACTTGGAGCGGAGGCCTGAGGAGATATCTAGAGTGTTCAGTCCCTTTTATGTCTTGCTTAGAAAAATCAGGTGAGTGACTAAAATGGACCAGGTTTTCCAAACTGCACATCCTACAAAAACACATAGGACTGACTCTCTTGCTACTGAGGTTTTTTATTTTGTTTATTAAATATATAGTTTTATATCCTTTCATACATCAGAGGCTCTTGGAGCACATATAGATAAGGTTGCAGGTAAGTTATATCGATATTTACAGGTTGCAGTCCGAATGCCTCCATGTATTACAAAGTTTACTGGATGTAGTAGTCTAGCACATCAGAAAAAGACTCTGGCCTAGCTCTTCTTCCTAATTCTGGTAGCTTAATAAATACACTGGGAATACCTTAAAGAAATCTACTCCCTGGCTTCTTGTGGTCTGAAATGATGCAATGCTAGAAGAATTTTACTGCACGATTTTGCAGACAAGTTTTGAACAGCGCTGACTAAAATGCTTAACATGTGAAGTAATGTAGAGATTTGGTAATGGTGACTCTTCATTACAGACATACATGCAGTTAGCAAAGAAGCAGGATATTCTGAGGGCAAAGTCACAGTTCATGTGCATGTTTGGGAGAGATGCAATTAAGGGCTGTCTTATTGTGTTGCAAGGTAGATATACCTCAGTTTTGCACAGCACTTAAGGTTCAGTTGTAAGTGTAGCTTGAAGCTGCTCTTCCTTCAGGGTGCTGCGCAAACTGAGTTGCCCATCCTCTTCCTTTGTTGTGTTTTCCTAGATGCCTCCTTTATGAGCCTTTTCCCTTGTAGGGATTTGCTGCGAGTCCTGTCCAAGGAAGAACTCTACAAATTGGAGCAGCGTGTGCTGAATCAGAGTGCTACAGACTCACAACCTGTCAATGAAAAAGATTCTCCTGACTTCAGAAGCCTTGCAACTCCACATAGTTGCCCACCTGTCCCAAGGTGTGACCAAGAACCTTTTCTCCCTCTATCCATTCCAATGAATTACTTAATGCTCTTGACACAATGTGCCTCTTGGTTGGCTCCCTGAATATTTGGAGCTAGTATCAAAAGATCTCAGCCCAAGGGTTCACTAGCTGGAGGGGCTTCTTGCATGCTGTCAAGAGAGGCTTGTGGCTTTTCGCCACTGTGAAGTACTTGAGAGCTTGATGGGAATAAAAGCAGCATTTCTGAACAGCAGCTGAACTTCTCTCAGTATCTGAGGGTTCAGTGGCTCTGTCTCTGGGAAATGATAGGGTGAACACAGCCATTTTGTCTGACCCAGAGCTGATATGAGGGTACATACACCTTCACTGTCAAGGAATGACCTTCCTTTGGCAGGTCATTAACTGGCATTAAGATATCTAGGACAGACTGTGGATTCCCCACCCTTGTCCTGTGGAAGAACAAGGGGTAGAGGGTAAAAGAGTAAGCCGTATGTGTGCTCTAGTTGCTTGTTGTTCTCTTAACAGGCATCTTGGGCAAGAGGCTACTAGCACCCAAGTAGGAGTGATCACAGGAGTTCCACAGAGCACCCGGAGGATGGAGCTGCGAGCCCGCTACAGTAGTACAGAAGACATGATTCACACGCTGTTTGTCTGCATCTCTGGTGAGTGTCCTATTTTTACCAAGGAGAATAGTTCAGGTCTCTCTTGCCTTATAGTCCACGATGTTCTTGGGATAGTGACTTGCAGATATATGGTTTAGTTGCAAAAGGGAGCTTAAGCAGGCACAGCATCCTTTGCAGTTCCCCTAACTTGGACTAACTAGATGAGCGATCAACTGTTACTTATGACAGGAACAAGTTCAGAACATATTGTAGAAGTGGAGGTCCTCTTTTCATCAGCATTTTGGACATAAACAGATAATACGTCTAAGTAAAAAGGTAACCAGATAATAATTGTCCCAAAGAAACTGGAAAGTTGTTTCTGGCCACTGACTAGAAGCAGCGGTGAGGGTGGTATAAGAGATTTGAAAGACCTCTTAGAGTGAAATACGTTTCCACAGGGCAGAGGGTCTATATTATAGGTTAAGCAGAGCTTTAATTTAAAACAGAGCTAGCCAGATCAGTCTGTGGAACATGGTGATCTTTATATACATACAATTTTTCTGTAACATTTTGCTAACACTTTATGACATGGTACAGCCCAGACTGGTTCATGTGCAGTAGTTTATGAAACCTTGCAGTCCCCTAGTAAGACAGGCCATATTGCCCCCTCCTCTCCCCCAGCTGCAGAAATGAGACCATGGGTAAGAATGGTTTGCCTCAGGGTTTTGAACTGGGAATGTCCAGGTTCAGCTTGGCCACTACATTAGCTTTCCAGTTAGTCCTAAAACTGAGTGTTTTGTGACAAAACTGGTTGTTACTTATTTAGCTTTCGTTAACAGGGATTTTTATACCCCTTTACAGTCCCAACAATTGGGCCTAATAAGTAGTTTGATTGCTTATGTTGGAAAGATTTGGTGAAAATATTTTCCTAATTGGTTCAGAATGCAAATGGAAAGTATTCTTTGTTCAGTGCTCACATGCCTGACTTCTGTTTGAAGGAGGAGTGTTGTGTTTGTTGATTGAGACCTGCCATCATTTCTTGACTTTGAATTGTTGTGCAGTTGATATAACTGAGCTGAACTGCTCCATTGTATTTGGGCAGGAGTGGCAGACCAGCTCCAGACCAACTTTGCAAGTGACCTGCGTGCCATTCTGAAGAGTGTGTTCAAAATTGTGACATCCCAGACAGAGGAACTGGCAGTGACTGACACTAGTCGTAAGTAAATCTCCTCAAGCTATGTGTGAGTCCATGGCCATTTTCTTTAGTGTGCGCATGCAGAGAATGATAAAAAACCAATCGCTAGGGGTGATAAGAACACATAATGCGACTGTACTAGAACTGCCACACAGTGAGACAGCTTGAGCCATGATGCTGTCATGCTCAGAGCAATCACATTTATTTTCCAACACTCTTCGCAATGTTTTGCGATTATGGAATGCTTCTCATATAATGGGTGAGCAACTTGTGGACATCTAAATGTTTTTCGACTTAAACTCCCAAGATCTTTTACTCTTGGCTATGTTGGCTAGGGATGGTGGGAACTGTAGTCCAGGAAGATCTGGAAAGCCATGAATTATCTGTCTTTGCCTTATGAGATTCAGTTGCTATCTTTTCTTGTTGCTTTCTCTTTGTTGGTAAAAACATTCTTGTTCTGGCAGGGTTTTCCCTTAAAAGTTTGGATGATGTGCTTTTGTATGCCGGTTCTTGTCTGTAGCTTTTTATATGCTGAATCTGGACTTGTATTGTTGTTGGGGCTTTTTTATTATGAAGTACAGTATTTTACTGCTCTAAGACAGGCTGAATAGTGAAAATGAATTTGAAGAGAGGCTTAATAGACTTTTTGAGGAAAAAAGAAGATGATTTATTAACTGTTTGTTTTGAGAATTAGTATGAGTTAGCTAGCAGAAGTGTGTTAATTTTTAGAGAATAGGGCAGGACTATACTATGTATATCAGTATAGCTGCTGAAAACAAGTTCAGAAATCATTTATCTATATTTCTACTTTTTTCTGCATGTTTCTTTTCTCTGTTTAGTTTTCTGCTTGTCTGTTTCTGTGTTTTGTTTAAATTTTTTATTGTACATAGGAAAAATCTTAATAAATTTGAATTAATCTGAAGAGAGGGATATAAATCTTTGAGTGGTTGCATAAATATCTCACACTTGAATAGTTATTTAAGTATTTATACCCTTCCTTTCTGTGATGAAAATCTGATTGAAGGTGGCTGACAAATATATGTACATATATATCCACCATAAACTAATCCAGAATAAAAACAGTTTTATAAAAGCATATCGACAACAGCAAACTCAAAACATCATCAGGATCTCAAATTTAAAATACCTTAATTTTTTTACCAGACTGAGTTTTTTTGAAACTGGCGAAGAAGATGCCAGACTAAACTCTCTTGGGAGACTACTATTCCATAATTATGGCATCACAAAATAAAATGTGCCAAGATGGGGTCACAGTGTTTTGAAGAACTACCATCATGGCTGGAATTTTGCATGTCTGTTGGCAAAGACACCTTAAATTTTGACCAGTTTCACAGTGGAGGAGGTGATTCCTAAGAAACACTAGTGCTGGGCGCTTTTATCGTTTCGAAATCCAGTGCCCCTGATTAAGTTACAGGGGCAGAATTGGCTTGGTATGACATTGCCTTCTGCCCATGCTACTTCATGGAGATTTATCTCTGTGGAGTAAGAATGGCCTGTGTGGGAGTGGCTCAAGAAAGTTCAATGCTTTTCTCCACTGGTTCCATGTTGACACAACACACTAGTCCCTAGAAGAGAGTTTCAGAATTATAGGGTCATTTCAGACCAGGTTTTTATTGTGCAATTACCCTACTTCATTTACAGAATTTTATGGGGGACTAGACAATGACATCTTCCATTGCTAACCCTCTTCTGTTTTCTTTTGCTTCTTCCATCTGTTTCTTAAAACACACAGTCTCTCTCTCTCTCTCACACACACACACAAATCTGTAAAGAAGAAAAAGATTGTCTACTGCTCTGTTTTCAGGGTGTCTAAGCCAAAGTATAATTAAGATTTTTGCTATTGAAAGCATACCTGGGGATTGTAATTGAATTTTGCCTAACTCAGTTTCCTTCCCCTGTGCCTCGTGGATGTGCCTTAGCAGGCATACTAACAACAGAGAACATTGGAAAAAACTCTCTCTGTGGACCATGTGATTGATGCTTAGTGATTCCTGTGGGAGGCTTCCCTTGTTCCAAGAAGTGTTACTTATGTCTATCTGATGCTTTAGGGCAGGGGGAAGGCAAAGTCTAACCGCCCCCCCCCAGGACTGTTTTTGTGGCCTTCAGGATTCTTCTGCACTGCCCTTTTTCTGGTAAAATAATGAACTGCCACCCTGGAAGCCTCCAGGATGGCAATTCACTTTTTAAGCACATTGCAGAACACTTCTCCTTCCTACTGTACCTTTGAATTATTTCTTTTAAAACCTGTTTTTCAAAGCCAGATGTAGATTTCTGGTCATTGTTAGATTTGTTCCTCCATCCACATTTTTTTTTTTTTTTGCATTTTCTGATAGTGATCCCCTCAGAGGGTCCCAGGAGCAGAAAATCTCCCCCCATCCCATACCCACCAAAGTCCCCCTCTTTATTTTCAGGCCAAACCACACACTTTAAACACAATGGTGACCATCCTGTTAGAAACATATGCAAATGTAAGTTGCACTACATATGTGGAGTGATTTTTTTGGACAATACACAGGTTGTATTCAACTGATGGCGATGTAAGGTGAATGGAGCATGCAGGGCTGTTGCACATGCATTAAAATTCAAAGTAGCATGTAAAGGCACTGCCTCTACACATTGCCTTTGTGTATTGCAATTGCACAATGGATTGTTAGCCATGCACATTGACCGTTGATCCGTCTATACTGTGCTACATTGGTATTCCGTATATTCCTTTCTTTAAAAAACACTATGAAATTCATGGGGTTGCTATAAGTCAACAGGCAACTTGACGGTACACTTGTTTGCATGTGTGCGTACATGCAGTGGTGTTGTTCAACTTAATTCCACTGACAAATAGTAACACTACACTAAATTAAATGTAGGATCTTGGCCAATGTTTTGATATTTTTTACTTCTAAAGCAGTCACTCTCTGACTATAATAAAGATCAGCACTAAGGGAAAACTAAATGTTTCCTCCACTTGTCTTGATTTCCCCATGTGAGTCTTTGCAGTGGGAGTAGCAGCAGGTTCAGAAGTAGATTCTTAGGTGGTTATGCAATTTGCATCTGGGTTTTGGTATATTGCCTTGGTGCAGGCATATTTTTGTGGAGTGATAGCAACCTTCATTCTAATAGCTCTCCTTTTTTTCCCCATTTTCAGAGAGAGAATTATGTGTGGCACCAACAGACTCCCAAACAGCAGACTGTGCTCTCTGTTCCAGTAACAGAGAAGGCAATGGAAGAGAAGGTGAGAACACAGAGTGTGAAATGAATCATTTGCAGTCCTCATTTTGGGCACTATTGTTGTCCCAGGGGAAGCTGCTTGACCCAGTCAGCCATTCTCTCTGCCTGTCCTTCAAGAAGAGTTCACAGCATGCTTAAATACAATTTAGTCTGAGCCTGGGACAGCAGTTTTTGTTGACAAATGGAATTTTGGTCTTCCATGTGGAGCAAACTGGAGAACCTGTCCAGAGTCCAGTTCTTGCTTTATAATGACTTTTTCCTCATTTGAGACACTGTTTTGTCTGAATTTTGTTCAATCCTGAAACTTTGTACTTTGCAGATAAACTTTAATGTAGAATTCCATATGAGTTTCCTCCCTGCAACTTACTACCTTTCTCCTTTGCCATTTGATTAATCTCCTTTTCTGACTGAAGGGAATTTGGGGAAGAGGGACACAAAATCTAGCAGCACATTTAAGATTAAATCATTTATTTTAGCATGAGCTTTCATGGATTTTAGTTGACTTCCCTAGATGTGCTGAGGAGGTGGATTGAAATTCACAGCAGCTCATGGTAAAATAAATCAGTATTAAAGATGTTGCTAGATTCCTTCTCCCATCCTTTCCTTTTTATGCTGCAACAGAGTAATGCAGCTCTGTCTTTGACTGTTGTCAGCTATTTATGAATATGGTGGTCAGGGGGCCCTATGCATTTACATATTTTCTTAATACTTTTTTAACTGGGGTGTGTTTTGTAGTTCTGCTTAATTTCAGATGCACAGCCAGGCTACCATCTGCCCTTCTGCTTCTTTTCAGATGCTTTGGGACCACCAGATTGGGTGCCAGACAGCACTTGCAGCCATTGCATGGCTTGCCATCTGCCTTTCACCTTTCTTCGTCGACGTCACCACTGCCGGAGTTGTGGAAAGGTACAGAAAGCTGTGTAGGGACCTGCAAAGGCCTTTTTAGTGGGGGAACCAAAGACAGCACAATAGCTGGACAGACAGTGCTTGCCTCTGTTTTAATTATAGAGAGGGATGGGCAACTGTATTGCAGCCTAAAGTTGCTCCCATGGCAAGCCAGAAGAAAATGAACCACAAATCAGGCTTGTCTGTGACTAGAGATGTATTTTAACATTTTGTCAGCCTTCTTTTGGCTGCAAATCAGTGGAAATGAGGGAATTTTAGTATTTAGCATGGGAACACTGCTCTAGGTGGCATTTTAGGCATTCTGGCAATTTTTTCCCCCAGAAAAAAACCTGTCTTTTAGGTCTGCAAAAGAAGAGACAGGGGTCACATGTAGCCCACATTTTCTCCACCCCTTGACATATAAGGAATTTGTTCTTGAAGCAATCGATGGCTTAGTTTATTTTCTAGGCAACAGTTTCTTAAACTACGTGGCTGTGCCCGGATGGAATTCTGGAATATAGCATCCCCACGTACAACAAGATGGGAGAAGCAGCTGTCATGGCTGAGCTAATAGACTGTACAGTGGAGGGAAAGGAACACACCTGATATTGGATGTAAAGAAAGGACTAAAATGAGTCTCAGTAATTTCATGCTGGGATCTGTACTGGGTACATTTGACTGAGCCTTGGTCCAGAGACCACACTCTTTTTGTGTCTGAAGCAAGGCTTGCAACATCAGATAGCTCTCTTGACCTATTATTAATGCACAATTTTATTTTTCTCCAGATTTTTTGCTCTCGCTGCTCATCACACTTGGCACCTCTGCCCCACCTCAGGCAGCCAAAGCCAGTTCGCGTGTGTACGCACTGCTACACCACCCACTTGCCTTCTAGCAGCAAAAATGAGAATTGTTCATGAGCATCAGTTTCGGCGTTGGATCTTCATCAAAACACCATGTGTGCCTGAGAAAACTCCAACTAATACTGGAAGGTGGCTGCTGCCTGAACCACCTATACAGGATTGTGGGAGCAATCACACTTTACTAGAAATCCTCACAGGAGCTCTTCACAACACTATTGATGGGCAGGACAGGGGTTGGGATGGAAGAGGGGAGTCCAGGATTTAATCTATTCTGTTTAATGCAAAGATCACTTGGGGCTTATTTTGGCTTGAACTAAAACTAACCATAGAAAATGTTTGGGCAAACTCTTTTACATACCAATAAAAGGTTCTCTCATCATCCATTATTCTTCCCCATAGTGGAGAGAACTCTGGCCCATGTAGAGATTGCCGGGTGCTGGCTGCCTGGCTTCTGGTGGAGATTAAAGATAGTCTTCTGGCCCACAGATTCATTTTTGAGAAACCTGTGAGGCCGCATTACCAGATTTGAGTGTAAATGCAGTAAGGGCTTTAGGGTGCCTTTGGCTAGAACTGAAAGGATTGCCCAGAAACAAGGAGCCTTAGGAAAGATAGCCATGGCTACTTCCCTACCAGCTTATCATACAGCTAAGAGCTGTAACAGTCTTCATATGCAATGTGCTTTCTGTAAAACTCTCATACTACACTATAGTGTGGAAGATGCTTTGGAAATGTCTGTGGGAGACTTACAGCTCCTTCTTCTTCAAACTTGTCTGAACTGGTTATTTTCCTGAATACTTGAATAAATGCTGTTACTGTAGCTGACCTGTCTTCTCTGGGTTCACAATAATTGCTCTTGTTGGATTGTTACACTGGATGTTCATAAACAGAATCTGCTCTGAACTCTTATCCAGGAAGACTCTAAAACTTGTTACTTTTCTGCTTCTTCTGTATCCCCTAAGTGACTCTGGGTGTGGTTTGATTGGCTGCAGTGCCTGTCTTTAATCTAACAGTGGATTTCACTGAGAAAAAGTGTGTCAGTACTGATTTGTTCATTTTGTGACTGCTTCTAAACTGACACAGAGGTATACACTTTCAGCACAAAGGTGCTAAGACTTCTGTTATGTCTTAGTGTCAAGGAAGCACCAGATTTTTCATTCCAGAGCTGATACTACACCTGCTGGATAAACAATGACATTTAGGTTATTTATCAGTCTGGTGGGCCCACTGCTACTGAACTGGAATTGTTGCATGTAGTAGTAACTGTTGAGATGCTATTACACAGGAGGGTGACAGTGTTCTGCAGAGATGCTCTGTAACTTTTAGCAGCAATCAGAAAAATGTAATGAAAGGGCTACAGGTGAAGGCTTGCATGATTCTTACCCCTGGTTTAGTGTGACAGGTGCTATAGAGGTTTTCATTCTGATGGTTTGAAAAGAGGAGCCCAAGAGTATACTCTAGCAGTTCAGTGCTTGTTTCCTTGACAGATAGTGATGTCAAATACCAACCCAGGCCCCAAACATGAGTGAGCATGTTTTGAGTGGGTATAAGATTGGAGAAAAAGAGCAGGAGCAGTGGTAAAACTGCCTCTTGGGCAGCAAATACTGAGTTGATATGAAAACTCTATGGGTTGCACCAAAACAGACATTGATGGTTGAAAGACTCTCAGATGGAGACAGGGAGAGCCAGAAGGCAGTACCAGTACTTGGGAGTGGTTCCACCCTGGATTTGAGTAATGCTTTCCCATTGCCCCCAGCCCCACTGTGAAGAGCCTACTTTCTGTGGAGGTAGTAGCAGTGGAGTCTGTTTCATACCTGTCAATACCCAGTGCCACTGCAGACAAGACTTTCCCACCACAGTCTTCCCTCTACCTCATAACCACAGTGGTAGAAATATGAAGCACAGGCCCAGTGATGTAGGCTTGAATCCACTGACTTGAACCCAAGTCAGATTTAAGTCGCTTCAGTATCTCAACTCAGATTTGACTCAGCAATAAACGGTTCACTGACTTGACTCGACTCGAGACTTGTATACAGTATTTTTAATGACTGACTTGCTGCTCTTGGTTCAGTAACATAACACATTCATCCAGAAACCTTATGACTTTGAACAACACTTCCTTCTCTTTTTGCCTATTGGTCACATGACGATCTGTCTCAAGTCCAAAGTGTGGGCGCATTTCTCAGAGGGGAACAGCAAATGGGTTAGGCAAAGGCTTGGGGTCTGCTCAGCAGTCTGTCCCTGCTGCATATTGGAGGAGCCTACTAAAACTTTTCCTAAGAGCAGAAGACAAGACTCACTCCTGGAATGCAGGGTGCATTCTCAGAGGGGAACAGCACATGTGTTAGGCAATAGGCTTGAGGAGCAAGGATCCTTCTTTCTAAAGCTTTTGAAGCTTCAGTAATGGGAAGTAAGAAGGATCCTATTCCCCACTTCTGAAAAATCCTCCAGCTTTGGAAATGGGAAGTAAGAAGATCCTGTTCTTTACTTCCAAAGCTGCAGATGGCAAAATAACAAATGTGGAGGGCTGACTCTGCTTAAATTGTTAAAACTGACTTTATTCGACTCAGTCCAGATACTCTGGAATATAGGCTGGGGTAAAAGGTTGGCTCCCAGACTTGAGACTTGACTTGAAACTATCTTCAAGGTCTTGAGACTTGACTTGAGGCTTGAAGGTAAAGATTTGAGACTTGGAGTAAAAGACTTAAACACATCACTGCACAGGGCCACAAGAGAGCACTTTCCAAGGCCATCATAACTTAAAGGCCCACAATATTTGGGACCATGAGATAGCGGCCTATAATCTATCCCTGTTCACTAACTGCCAGGCATGGTATTGGCATTAGACAACCAGTCTTTCTGTTGGAGTCTGTTGGGTTCAGCTGCCTGATACATCCTGCAAATGTATTCATATACCAACCTACTTTCATTTTATTGTGGAAGCTAAGCAGGATCAGGTCTGCTTAGCACTTAAATGGGAGACAACCAGGGATATCCAAGTAGGGGGCTACAAAATAATCCAGTCTCAAATGTTGAGCATTTGTTGAGCAAATGTTGACATGCCATGGCTCCCAGGTACAGCTGCCACTACTAGACTAGAAGAACCAATAGTCTGACACAATAGAGGGCAGCTTCTTGTGATCTTACAAGATGTCATCTCTACCACTTTCACTTTAAGCAGAGCAGTGGCGTCCTCTGTGTTATAGGTAGCCAAGAAAAAAGCGTAGACTGGAAGAGCAAAGACTCTGGCCCTTATTCGGGCCGGGGTTGAGGGATTGGTGGCAGGAAGACAGAAGGAGATAGAGTTTGTGCAAGCATTGACTGTATTGCACATCTCGAGGGGCATTGTTTTAATTTTGTACAAAATTTTGTAATTTTGTGCAGCTGCAACACCTGTGTGAGGTGGCAGGCTGTGTTGGTGAGGCAGTAGAAAAAGTGACCCACATCACATAAGACAGAGCACTGATATACAATTGTTGATCATTTTCTTTAAAAGGATGATGAATGTGAAACCTGTATTTGAAGAAGGATTAGCATCAGTCAGATGCCTAAGAGTTTCTCCAAAAGGAATGTCTACCCCAAATTAAGTTATTTAGAAAAAGCAAGACACACAGTATGGCAGAAGGTAGTGAGACACAGAGTAAGAAGCCATGTGTTCCAGCGCAAGACACAACACAAGATGAAATTAATTATGAGATGAATGCAATTAAAAAATGTAACCTAGAAAAGAATAATTTAATGAAGAAATATATTATACCAGTACTGAGTAAAATGTTAAAAACAGAACAGAACTAGGAGGTTCCACCTGAACCTCATAAAGAACTTCCTGACAGTCAGGGCTGTCCGGCAGTGGAATCTGCTGCCTCGGAGTGTCGTGGAGGCTCCTTCTTTGGAGGTTTTTAAGCAGAGGCTTGATGGCCATCTGTTGGGAGTGCTTTGAGGGTGTTCCTGCATGGCAGGGGGTAGGACTGGATGGCCTGTGTGGTCTCTTCCAACTCTAGATTTCTATGATTCTATGATTAGAAATAAAAGAACTTTTTTTCAAATTCCTAGTGGAAGAGACCGGTTATAGGTGACCCCTGCCTTTGAGAGACCAAGACTGGTCTAGAGGAAGGGATGGTGTGCCAGCAAAACTCTAGTATAAGGGAAAACACAAGATGTGAAGTTTGGGCAAGGTATAACCTATTGACATTCATTAAAATTAAATTTTAAAAAGAAATTTCAGGGGCAAAGTTGGAGAAAAGAACAAGCAGCCAATGCTGTTCCCTGAGAGCTGGTGAAACACTCTTCCTGTCTGGACCAAATGTTACTAATAAGGTCATTAAAAAGTACGGTAAAAGGGATGTGCACAGAAATCTTTAATGTCAATACCCATGCAATAGGACAATCTTATAAACCCATGTTCAGCCATTTAACCTCTACCATTTCCTATGAGGCTGCTGTATCTTTACTTTTTTCATTCTGGGTTTCGTATTCTGCAGGAATCATAAGAGTCTTAAATTGGAAGGGACCACAAGGGTCATCTAGTCCAACCACCTACCGTACAAGAATACACTGCAGCAGGCAGGAAGATCTGTCTCTTTGTTCGATACAGATTAGCACTCTCATGTCGATGTTGTATTTTAACTTTTATTGTACCACACCTGCAGCTTTGAGAAGAGGCGGATAACAAAATAATGTATTATTATTATTGTTGTTGTTGTCGTGGTAAGTGGCCCTTGCAATGGTGGGGGGATGCCTAGTCAAGGTCACACTGATTAATGACAGGAGGATGTTCTCCCCCATCCCCCCTTTGCAATCTTCCCACGTGCCCACACAGAGCAAAGGCACTCATCTTTATTGTTCATGATGTCGAAGAATGAACTAGTTGCTGCAAAAAGGAAAAAGAGGGAGGGAGGAAAAAAGAAGTCTAGACGAACCTTTCAAGACTAAACGATGCCTGTTTTAAGCATGAGCTTTCACGGATATCAACCAGTAAATATTCAGAAGAGTTAAAAAGCATCGCCCCTGTTTTTTGTTCCAGAAAAGTTCCTCGAACCTCAAGGCGGCAGAAATACAGGCCGTTTCCGCACGAGGCTGTTACAGCGCTATTATTCCGCTTTCAACATCCTGTGGAATCCTGGGAGCCCCTCCCTAAACTGCAAACCCCCGGATTCCATAGGATGTTGAAAGCGGAATCATAGCACTATAACAGCCTCGTGCGGAATCGGCCACAGTCTCCAATTCAAATTTGAAGCTTCGGTTTTTTTTCCCGCCCGAATTTTGTTTTGAAAGTCTACTGACGTAGTAAAGCCTGTTCACATTTTTCAGCCAATCAGAGCGCCGGTTTCCCTGACCACGCCCAGCGCAGGGTGAGATTCAAAACAACACAGCGGAGCGCGCTGAAGAAAAGCGGGGGCGGGGGGCGGAGAGCGAGAGTGTCCCGGTTCTGGTGGTCCAAAAAAAAAAGAAAGAAAGAAAAGAAAAGGGAAACCAAAGGGAAAACACCCCCCTCTGGTTGCTTGGGCGCTTCTGGTCTGGGGAGGGGACCCAGAGCGTCTTTCCCGGCGGCTGCATGGGTTCGAAGGGGGCGGGGACAGAACCCCAGAGCGTTCGAAGGGGGCGGGGACAGAACCCCAGAGCCTTCGAAGGGGGCGGGGTCAGGCCCGGGTTGGCTGCCGAGAGCGGCGGTGGGTCAGTTGCAGCGGCGTCGCGACGAAGTCCGGGGTGGGAGCGGGCCTCCCATGCCTGTTGTCATGGAGCTCGTGGCCACCAACATTCAGGTGCTGCTGCAGGCGGCTGAGTACCTGGAGCGCAGGGAGAGAGGTATCGGGGCGGACCCGGACGGGAGCGGGGCCGGGGCGGTGGGGAGGGGGCGGTAAGAAAGGACCGGCCTTTGCGGGGCAGCCTGGCGGTAAACGGGCAGCGCCTCCCCAGGAGGCTGCTGCGCCTGAGCTGCTGGTCCTCGAGGGGGTGGCGGCGGCGGCGGCGGCGGCGGCGGCGGGCGGGCGGGCGGGGAGGTGAAGCGGACTCCTTGCCGAGGACGGGGGCGAGGGAGAGGCGGCGGTCTCGCTCGGCCGGCGCTGACGGCGATTCTCTTCTCAGAAGCGGAACATGGCTATGCTTCTCTGTCGCCTTACTGTGGGCAGGACGCGTTACCGTCACGGAGGAGGCCGAAGCCTCGGAAGGCCGTAAAAAGCCTCAGGTGAGAGAGAGAGAGGCCGTCCGCCGGTTTAGGGGCTTCTGCGTCGATCGCGAAAGATAAGATGTGTTCAGTTAGAGGAAGGGCTTCATTCGCTCCAAAACACCTGCTTCTCCAGGTTAGAGTTCGCAGTTGTGATGCCACAGTGGGGTAGGTCGGTGGCAGTCCCGTAGGGGAAAGCTGAAATGAGGCGGTGGGGGGTGATTATCAAGCCCCTGGTCCTTTAGGAAAATGGAGCACATCCGCACTGGCCTGTTATAGCGCGTTGATTTCACTTTCAACCTCCTCTGGAATCCTGGGGTTTGCAGTTTCGGGAGGGGCCGAAATGGAGAGAAAAATACTAAACACTGAGTTCCAGACTAGTGCCAGAACAGGGAGGGGCCTGTTATAGCGCGATGATTCCACTTTCAACCTCCTCTGGAATCCTGGGGTTTGCAGTTTCGGGAGGGGACACTTATAGCAGGGGACCCCTCCCGAAACTGCAAACCCCAGGATTCCAGAGGAGGTTGAAAGTGGAATCATCACGCTATAACAGGCTAGTGCAGAAACGGCCCAAGAGAAGTGGGGAGGAGAGTAAAAATTCAACAAGCGGCACTTCTGTGCAGCCAACGGGCTTTGAAGAAATACATCCTTGGCTGTGACCCAAGGCCAGCAGTGGAGTTATTCTACATTTTCCTTCAGGATCAGGTTTGGCTCTGTAGTTTATGAAAATGAGAACATCTTTCCACTGTGGTTTGCCCTGTTCTGGCACTAGTCTGGAACTCAGTGTTTAGTATTTTTCTCTCCATTTTCTTAGGAAGAATGGCTTGCAGAGCCAGTGTTGTAGTGGTTTGAGTGATGGGCCAGGACTCTGGAAGAGCAGGGTTCACATCCCCGTTCAGTCATGGAAACCTACCTTAGGCAAGTCACACTCTCTCAGCCTCAGAATAAAGTAATGGCATCTCTCCTCTCCATAAACCTTGCCAAGAAAATGCAACAGGATTGATTGCCTTAGGTTCACCATAAGTAGGAAATGACTTCAAGGCACACAACAACAGCATATAATACTGAGTGGGAAAAGAATCCCTGACTGCAGGAAGCAGCAGCCTAGAACTGATGCTTGTAAAGTCTCCTGTGAGATGTGCAAGGTGTGAAGATCTGAATCCCTTACCTCTGAGGTTAGCGGTCACAAATATTGCTGATACCAAGTTCTCTGAAGCTTGTTTTGTCTCTGTCACACGGGAAGACGCACAGATTTTTGCCCTTTACCAAGTTCACTCTTTGATTCCTCTAATATAGGAGTCGGCAACTGTGACTGGTCTGCCTCTGGGACTCTTTAGGGCTGCACACACTGCCAAAAACACTATCCCATCCCCAAAGTGGAAATGTGTGGAAGTCTGATGATTTTGAAAAACAGCCTTAAAAAAAAGTTAAATATAGTAGGGGACACCTATGACCTCTTGAAAAGCTGAGTTGCTGGGTCCTGTAGACTTCCAGGAGAGGCTGTTCCCCCTTTTTTTAGCCAGATATAGGGTGGACTGAGGACATCTACAGAAGAGATGGAGGCTGCAGAAGCAGCTTTGGGGTTGCCTGTGGCCACAGGGCCCATCAGGATTTCAGACAGAGTCTGTTCTAATCCTAACTGCTAATACTAGGAATACCTAGGACTTTCTGCATGAAACTGCATGTTCTGCTAGTGAATTCCAGCCCTTTTCCTGCTTTCTTGCTGCAGAAATGTATGCTGTGTCCCTGGGAACTAGTCACAGCAGGAGTAGGGAACATGCGCTGCTTCAGATGCTGGTAAACTCTAGCTCCTATTCCCACTGACCATGCAAGTGCGACTGATGGGAGCTGAACTCCAACATCTGGAGTGTCACAGGTCCACCACTCCAGTGTACTCCAGGAGGCAGTGTCATGTGGATATTTTATCTGTGATATCTGATTAGTTCTCTCAAGGGGCTGTCTAGTTCAGCATTATTTCAGGCAAATGGCCAGTAGGCTTCTGATGTTTGTTGCATGGGTATGTGAATCTCAATGCAGAAAGGAGGCTCTTCAGTTATAATAGTCCAGTTCTAATTACTGAGCTTCTTCACAAAGTTCTTCCTGTTCGTATCAGCACTCATATAAATAATAAGAGATTTTGCTGAGATTGGCTACAAGCTTAGTTTGTGTCTGTGTCACTGAACAGCATGAATGGATGTGACAATCACATTCTGGAAATCTGCATGTGGTCCATCTGTCTTATTTTCTTTTGTGTTTGCTTTCAGGTCTGTACACAATGAGCTGGAGAAGCACAGGTAAACTTATACAGGAAGTTTATAAGGAAGGAAATGTCATCTCTTGTTCATTTCTCCTGCTGCAGAGGGTTTAGTAGCTAAAGGAGGAAATTAATAGCACTGAATGTGCTTTCTAAGGCATGGGGTGATATTCATGAAATGGTAAAAGTAGCTGAATGGCGGATGGGAATCATGTGATCCTCCAGATGTTGTTAGACTGCATTTACCAGCATTCCTCATCACTGACTATCTGGGTGGGGCTGTTGGGAATTGCAGTCTGACAGTATCTGATGGGCCATGTGAAATACACCTTTGCACTTGATTAATAGCTTTACAATGCAGTCTTGAATTTTTTTACTGACAAGCATTCACCATTTTGTACAGTGGGACTTACTCTCAGGCAGCTGTATAGGATTACAACCTCAGAAATCCTGTTTTACCTTAATGTACCATGGAAGAAGTACTCATGTCAAGGTTCATGTCAATAGGGACAAATATATAGGAAAAGGCATGTAAAATGGCAAGACTACTCTCATTTGGCCATCAAAAGATGATAAAATAGCCCACAGGAGGACAAATAAACCCTGGTTGAATACCTTATGGTCACCTGCCTCAGCTAAAGCTCTATCCCATGTGAAAGATCAAGGATGACTACTCATTCCTCCAGGCCCTGTGTCAATATAATCCTAAATTACAACTGCTATGCTATATATTGTGCCTAGGCAAAAGAAAAAAATATTTTTGAATTGGTTTGATTACCCAGCAGAATCTCCATCATGACTGAAGTTCATCAGTTGATGTTCAGTTTTGACAGTAATTTTAGAGCCAAAGCAGATAAGTATGTCCCTGAAACAAAATACTGCAATGTAAAATACTGCTGTTCAGCTTTCCATCCTACCCCATAAATACTCTTGTGTCCTCTCACTGGCCTATGTCTGTGTGTTTGTTTCTTCTTTATATTTTTTTTTATTTTTGTTGTTTTATTTTTATTTTATTTTTTTGAGGTGGGAGTTGACACACTTGTGTCCACTTCCAGCTACATTATCATCTTTGATTCTTTGTTGATTCCAATGGTCTGGTTTCAGTTCTGTGTCAGAAGGACATTTAAAGCTGACTTTTCAGTATGACCCAGGAAGTGACCAATCCAGATATTTTGGGTGCAGATCACCAACACAGAAGGGCTTGAAATGGAAAGAGAGAAGATGTTGGGAGATCTGTGACTGACTCCTTCTCTTCTAATTGTGTGTATAAATGAAAAAGGTACCCAAGGGGGTTAACATACCATCATTACCGCCATTTTAATTATCAAAGTCTCCTCTCCCTACCCACTATGGAGATCCAGTTACGAATCTTGTGATATCTCTGTGCATTTAGCCCTATCTTTAACTCTGTGATCTTACAAGGGACCACTCAAATCCTGTCTAGAACAGGATAACTAAGAAGGCTGATGGACAAAGTGGGTATGAAGAAAACTATGAATGTCTTGTTGGTAGTATCTGGGACTCAGCCATTCTATTGATGTTATTCTATTTTTCTCCTTTTGTATCTTTTTGCCTGTGACATTACCCATCCATCTGAAAGAATTTTCTTTTGGTTGACTGGATAGCTGCTCCCCCCCCCCAAATTTGTAGGCAGACTGTAACATTTGATTCTGCTGCCACAACTGGGAGCAAACGGTGGCCCCCAAAATAGCAAAAATGTTCTTCACAACCTCTAGAGGACATTGGGGGACATTTTTTTCTGTATGGGTGTGTGTGTAGCCCCCCATCTCCTAGAGAGCTAATGCAGCCTGCTAGCCTCCCACAGTTGCTCATCCCCATGCTATCACTATTGTACAGAAACACCATTAATTAAGAGAAGGCTTGACACCTGGCCTACATGGATAACTGTGATTAATCTAGAAAGGTGTACTTCTCTTAGAAGGGACTGGATTTGTTCCTAGTCCTTACTCAAGACAATGGTCCAATGCTGCTTTCTTCATCAAGACACATTGCGTTCTCTCTCCTCAATCCTGGTCAGGAGAGCCCAGCTGCGACACTGTTTAGAGCAGTTGAAACAGCAAGTTCCCATGAATTCAGAGCATTCTCGTTATACAACCCTTAATCTTCTCCACCGAGCTAGACTGCACATTAAGGTAAGTGACACACTTATTCCTTATTGGAAGCTTCAAGATTAGTATTAACTAAATGATACCTGTCTTGTTTCCATTCATTGCCAGGACTCTATAATAGTAGACCTTGCATATTTTAGCTGTATGATTTTAGCTGTATGATTCCTTGTCCTTCATATCTAAAATTTTGGGCATGGAAGATGTGTGTAGAGGTGGGAATTGATCAAAGACCATCAGCCTCCTAGTGAAAGCATCACACTATAGAAGTTTGGCTAAAGACCAGTTTGGGTACAAAATCACCCAGACTCTGTAGCATCTGACATCACACAACTTTACCTTATTTTCTAAGGGATGTATGTTGGCTGCCATAGGGGAATCTGGGATCCTGCAGGTATTTTTGGCTTTTCCTGCAACACTGAATCATACCAGAAGCTCCTGTAATTCAGAATCATGTTAGCAACACTTGGCAGCTTGGTGCTTCTGGGTGGGCTTACAAGTAGAGTATCAAGGTCATCCTAGACGATTCTAGTGTATATTTGATTCCAAAAATATGCACACAAAGCAAACAAGGTCCACAAGGAGCCAAAGCATTTCCTATACTTACTGAACATTGTTCTCAATCCTTCCACTTCCAGAAACTGGAAGAACAGGAACAGAAAGCTCAACTACAGAAGGAGCGGTTACGCTGTGAGCAGCAGAACTTGCATCAGCGGCTGGAGGAGTTGCTGGCCCACCCCAGTGCGGAGCGTCCACGAGCAGACAGTCTGGACTCTTCCCAATTCTCCTCAGAACACTCCGACTCAGGTGGGTGCTGATCAACAACTCAGCAGCTCATGTAGTGCTCCCCACAGCTAGATAGTTTCAATTGTACAATTTTAGCCATACAAGAACATGAAGGGCTGGCCATGTGAAAGGCATCTAGGAGTCTTGGTAGACCACAAGCTGAACATGAATCAGCAGTGTGATGCGGCAGCCAAGAATGCCGATACAATTCTTGGTTGCATCAATAGGAGTATGGTGTCTAGATTGAAGGAGGTAGTGGTACCGCTCTATTCTGCTTTGGTTAGACCTCATCTGGAATACTGTGTCCAGTTCTGGGCACCTCAATTCAAGAAAGATATCGACAAGCTAGAGTGTGTCCAGAGGAGGGTGACCAAAATGGTGAAGGGTCTGGAAGCCATGCGCTATGAGGAGTGGCTTAGGGATCTGGGTATGTTTAGTCTGCCGAAGAGAAGATTAAGAGGGGACATGATAGCCATGTTTAAATATCTGAAGGGATGTCATGTTGAGGAGTGAGTGAGATTGTTTTCTGCTGCTCCAGAGACTAGGACAAGGAGCAATGGATTCAAGCTGCAGGATAGGAGATTCCACCTGAACCTCAGGAAGAAGTTCCTGACGGTCAAGGCTGTCCAGCAGTGGAATATGCTGCCTTGAGTGTCGTGGAGTCTCCTTCTATGGAGGTTTTTAAGCAGAGGCTGGATGGCCGTCTGTTGGTAGTGCTTTGATGTGTGTTCCTGTATAGCAGGAGGTTGGACTGGATGGCCTCAGTGGTCTCTTCCAACTCTATGATTCTATGTAATGCCTCCTAAAACAGGAGTGGGCAAAGTATACCCTCCAGATGATGATGGGCTGCAGCTATCAGCTATAGCCAGCATCACTAATTGTGAAGGATGATGCGACTTGCAGTCCAGCTTCTGAAGGGCTGCATTCTTGGCCATGAGACAGAACCCTTGTAAAAAGAGACTGTATTCTGCCTTGCTAGGGAACTACTGTTGTGTGCCTTCAAGTCACTTCTGATTTGTGGCAACTCTAAGGCAAATCTATCACGGGATTTTCTGGGGGGCTAAGAGTGTGTGACATTCCCAAGGTCACCCAATGGGTTTCTATGGTTGAGTGAGGAATCAAGCCCTGGTCTCCAGGGTCACAGCCCAACACTCAAACCACTACATCACTCTGGCTCCCTAGAGAACTATACTAAGGTTCTTTTCTGCTCTAGAAGATGCTGAGGTGGATGTTGAAGGCCTGGCATTCAGTAGCACTGAAGAGGACGTTGTGACTGCTTTCAGCGCTGGGCAAGAGCATAGCTATTCCAGCACCAGCAACTTCTGGTTATGATGGATGGAAACCAGGTCAGGAGGGCAAGCTGTTCTTCAGATTTCCTGCCTCCCAGCAACATGGCTACATCTTTTTACCAATATGCATGGAACCAGGGCCAGCAGAAAACTGCCTTCCATAAGCAAAGAAGAAACTTCAGGCATGGTGCAAAGGACTATACCACACATCTTGCACTACTAATTTTGTCTTCAAAGCAAGCAGGGTAACTACCAGGGAGACTGATGGCCAAATTTCCCTATCATTTGGGTTGTGAAAGATTGAGGGCTCATGTGTTTGACTGTAGATGTTAAGTGTGTATTGTTCAGTCTTGACTCATCCTGGTGGAAACTCATTGCACATCTTGGCTCCTTGAGATGGAACAGACAGGCTTTTGTAGAAGCAGCTAAACAAAAATCCCCATAAAGGCTGGGATATAAATTTGGTTTTTAAAGAAAAGATACATTTAGCTGCAAGCATTAAAGATTTTGTAAAAATCTGACAAACAGGTAGGATTTCCATTCCTCCATGTGAAATGGGTTATGCTGCAGCTGATGAGCCATTACAGACAGAATTTATGCTGGAAAGAGTGTGTGTGTGTGTGTGTTGTACATATGTATCATGGCAAACTTACTTTGTACAGAGAGCCCTACTGCCTTGTAACTAAGAGTGGTTTCCTTTTGTGACCCATCCCCTCTATGTACCAAGCAACATTTTTAGTAAATATTTTTTAATTATTTGCATCTTATCCATCTGTGTTTTGCTTAAGAAGTAAAAGCAAAGAATTTTAATATACAGACAGAGACCTCCATATTGCACTGGAGGTAAATGTAAACAGGAAGATTTATATTGTTTCAATCACAGTTCAAAGAGCAGCACCCACCGCAGGAATAGGCCCTAAGAGCAGGCTATACCGTTCTATACTTTTAATGATAATTACACCTTTTTAGAAAGAAGATGATTGTCGAATTTGTACAGTTTCAGTAAAAAAAAAATAACCATAAAATCTAGAGACATTGTAGTCAGCTCTACCTCACAAGGGGAGGGAAGCTTTAGTTACAGATGAGCCTTCCAGTATTACTATACTGCACTGCAGATGGCCTTCTATCCCCCCTGCAAGAAGATGTGCAGTGTTGCCGTTTTTTTCACACATACTGCTGCTTCTTTTTAGTAGCTGCCTTGCTAGCCAAGTCTTTCGCTTTCTCAGTAGCAGCCAAGGCAGTCTCCCTGGCTTTCTCAGTTGCCTCCTTGGCAGTTTCCACCAGTGTTTTAGATGGTGCTTCACCTGTAATAAATCAGTAAGTCAAAAAATTAAAAAAAAGTATGCCTGCTGAACTTAACCCCTCCCAAAATAGACTTGTATAAAATGTTTTGCTAAGCGGTAGTCTGCTCCTGTTTGGATTTCATTTCACATAACCAAAGAACTGTTAGCTGGTGGCTCCCCCTATCCTGCAGCCAAGTTTGTAGGCTTTGTTTTCATGAGAATCAAAATGAGACAGCTAAGGAGCCTGAAATAGGAGATTCTACAACCTGCAGTTGTTCTACAATGTCTCTCAGATATTTGTCAAGTCTATTAACAGCTGTCTGTATTACAAAATGTCTACCAGGGCCCCTATCTTCACTAGCAATAATCAATCTGGATGAGGGGCATTCTCTCTCTCTCTCCTTCCTTTGATTTGGAACACTGGAACTACTCAGTTGTGATTTCTTAAATGTGTTGTATGCTTTCATGTTGTTTCCAACTTATGGCAACCCTAAGGTCGATCTATCAGATGGTTTTCTGGGGTTGAGAGGGTGTGATGCACCCAAGGTCACCCAGTGGGTTTCCATGGCAGAGCAGGGAACCGAACCCTGGTCTCCTGTGCTCAAACTACTGCACCACTGAGCCACAATCTTTCGGTGTAACTGAAAGCAGAGGTATCTTCCAGCCCTGGAATTGAATCTTGTTCTCCTTGGGTCCCAATCCAGGTCACTGGCTGTCTTTAGATGGTCAGAACCTCTTCCTCATGACACCAACATTCAGTGTTTCCCCAGCTCTTCTTTACAATTCCTCCTCTAAGAGGCAGAAATGCCTCTCCTTGGTCTTAGTTAACTGGTAATTAGAGCTTTAAGCTAAAATACAGTGGGCAAAACCTTACCTATTTGCCTCATCCATCACTGGACAGCCCCCAAATATTTATCTGAACTTAAATTCAGCCCTAAGGGTGAAAAAGCTTCCCTACTTTTAACCTAAAGCCAGAGTGATCTAGTGAATTCTCATGAAGAAAATTCACCACCCTCTAGCACCATTTGCTTCCTCTATGGGACACAACAAACTAAAGAAAATGACTTAGTGCCGCATGTTCTTTCTTAGAACTAGAAAGTGAACCCTCAGATACTGTTAGGCTTTCTTCCATATCAGCCATAGCCAGGCTGGCCAATGGTGACAGATGACCACAGTAGTTCACCATCTGAAAGGCCAAAGGTCATTAAACATACCCTAAAACTGTTCTAAATTTTTCTTAATCATAATAACTTCAGTTTAAGAGGATACCAGTTTCACAAAGTTATAATGTACATTAATTTCTCCCTTTTAAAAAATTATAAAGGGAGTTGCACTCAATCTATACCTTACATGCCAAATTTGTTAATTATGTTGGAAATCTAGGCACTGCATCCTATTATTCTGTAACAATGTTTTATTGCTCACTGCCCACGTACCCTTGTCTAAGCTGTCAGTACGGATACACTCACCTTGCATTTTGGCTAGCACATACTCAAATCCTTTGGTGCTCTTGGTCACATTGCTTTTGAACCTGGCCAAACCAAACTCCTAAAACAACAGAACAGCTAAGTGTGAGTTATGTAAGAAAAGAAAGGGAAAAGCTTAGTATTCAGCATTTTCGTCACTGTTTATTTGCATAGCTTGATCAGTGAGGAGTCACTCCATTCCTTTAACTATATAGCCAAAGCAAAATTATGTTCATTTCACATGAGACAGGTAGTCTTATGCTCCCCAAGCAAACTGTATCATGCAAACAGATCAGTGGCCCACTCACCTGGACAGCACGGGAGACCCCAAACAGACTGGAAGTCACCCAAGCTTCCCGCTTGACTTCTGTCCAGCTACTGTTTTCTGGGTTCTCTCTGTAAACACACCGTTCCTCCACTACCTGCAAGGTAAAAGGCACAGCAAAGTGACTGTCATTCCCCCACAGTGAACACTGCTCTCAGCAATTTCTGTTGCCCCATGTAAAGTTTTCTGTTGCTGCTGTATTCCTACATGGTAGGCGGTTGGACTCAATGGCCCTTGTCTCTTCCAGCTCTATGAGTCTATGCTTACCATAAGACGTGCATGATTAATGTTCCAGGTGAATGTGGTCATGGTTCGGTTCTGTGGGTCCACAATGGAATCTTCTAGGATGTAGACAGAGTGGGCGACATTGGCCGGAAAAAAGCGCTCTGCCCAACGGGGCATCCGGTTGGTCTTGGTTAGGAGCCGCCTGGAAAGCAGCTTCTGGTCTTCTGTCACCTCTCGGTGTAAAATATCTTCTGTCAGGACATGTTTGCTGTGAAAAAGACAGGACGGTGTACTTAAAAGTATTTGTTTTAAGCCTTTAGTCATAATCAGAGCAAGCCAAGCCCTTACCCAATCACTGGAGGCAGAGATCAGCAGAAAAGAATACTATTTCTTGCTGGACCCTGTCTGCTTTCTGTGTCCAAAGTATAAAGAGAACTCTTCTTTCTACAAAAGTCCCTGTTAAAAATTTTAGGCAGTTTATAAAATGAAGTCCCCAAAGGACCACTGGAAGTTTGGGGCGGAGGGGAAGAGAAAGGAATCATCCTTTGAGGTTCCTTGATTGCCTCATGGAGAATGACCTCAATCCATTTTGAAATACTAGCTTTGCCAAGAAGTTCCTGTTACCACTAAGTCAACCTCTTCAGCTGGCCAGGAGTAGCAGCTGAGGTGTGACTCACATGTTGACAAGCCACCCATATCCGTTTTCCCTTTGGGGCAAATTGTTCATTGTTTACATGTAAGCTGCCCTTCAGTCATTCCTTGGGCAGTTTACCAAACAAATTCAAAAAGTTAACATCCAGAAAATACAAATGCAGCATAACATACATATTAAAGATATAATATTATAGTATTAAAACTATATAAAAATGCTTAGTGGGGGAAAAAAGACATTATGTGGTGCTAAAATGACAACAAAGTAGGTACCTGGCATGTCTCACTAAGGAGAGTGTTCCTCATCTGGGGAACGGTTATGGCAGTTGCCCACCTTGACTCCTAACCTGTGGCCCTAAAATCCCATAGCCTCTTACTTGACCGTGTACACAGTCTGTAACACTCACTGTTTGGAAAAGGTAATAAAAGTTGTAGGGCACATACAAATTAGTTTATATGAGTGAGCAGCATAATCTTCCAATAACTATTGGGTACACAGTTTGATGGGCTCATTAAGTTCAGTGTCAGAAAGCAGGGATGGGAACTGTGTATCTCTCCAGACGTTAAACTACAACTACCAGCATTCCTAAGCGGTGGCTGTGCTGTCTAGGAATCCTCAGTTGCAGGACGCTGTTGTCTGGAAGGGCACAGTTTTCACCCTGACCTAGAATTCTTGATTTGCCTCTACCTGTGCAGTACATAACATGAAGCTTCAAGTTTGTATTAATCATTTCCCTCAGAAGCTGGCTATCTGTGTTATAGCTTGACCAGTCCATAATAGCATATGTATATGTGTGTATGTATGTATGTATGTATGTGTATACATGTGTACACCTACAGACAAGCACAATATGCTTTTTGGAATCTAAGTGAAAAACAGATTAATTCTGAAAGAACTGGGATTTGTTGTACACACCTGAGAACATTTATTTATATCCCGCCTCTCCATATGAATCAAGGTGGCGAACAACTTACAAATAGCATGTATTTCGAACATTTCTATACATGCCCCCAACAAACTGGGTACTCATTTTACCGACCTGCGAAAGGATGGAAGGCTGAGTCAGCCTTGGAGCCGGGTAGGATCGAACTCACAACCTTGTGGCTTGCAGTTACTGGCATTTAACCACTGCGCCACCACGGAAAAAGATAGCCTAGAACACCAACCCCTTTGTGGTGGTGATAGTAGGCTGAGAGATGGTTAAAAAAAGCCTTGAATAATAAACCTCTGGATGGGTTTCCAGCTACCTGCAGCAACCAAATTCACCAGTTACACATGACTAGGTGGAATAATACAATATGCTGAAAACCATCTCCACAGAAACCAAATACAGCAACCACTCATGACTAAATCAATCCTGAAAGCCTCCACAGAGATCATATACAGGGCAGACTGGGCCAACCAAACTAACCAGTCAGCAGACTCTGCCTTTCACGCTTGGAATGGGCACCAGAATGTGATTTCTGTGGAGGTTCTTCCCTACTAATTCCTCTTCTGCTTTGTTGCATCACTCCCTCCTAGTCATCTAGACTTGTAGAGCTAACCTGGTGGGCTTCAGCTTTTTGGCTATTGCCTTTCTGGGCCATTTTATTCTACTCCAAATGGTCTCTGGGCATAAAGGAACACTCGAAGCGTTTCAGTTCCGAATCACTGAGCTAAAGAGTCTCCAAAGACATCCTATTATTTCTGGCAACAATTTATATCCAGAAAACTTTGTTCCAACCCGTTTTTTAACCAATCCTAACTTTTTGCTCCAATGGTAGATAAGTTTCTTCAAAAGTCCCAACTTAATAACGCGCTCGTCCTGTTCGAAGTCCCCTCTCCGCGCTTTCTGCAGATACTCAGCCCTGTATCTTCCGCGTATCCTCCACGCTGGCTCAGACATCATCATCATCATCATCATCATTATTATTATTATTATTTTATTTATTTGTATCCCGCCTCTCCATATGGATCGAGGCGGCGAACAACTTACAAATAGCGAGCGTTCTGCTTTTACTGCCTCCTCCCACAGAAACCCCGCGTGGGAGCCCCGCCCGCGCTCCGTGGGATCCCCCGGCAGGGCGCTCCGCGGGGAAGTCGCTCTCCGCCCAGGGAGGGACCGAGAGGCGGTGACGTCACCGCTCCTCCCTCCCTCCCTCCCTCCCTAGTGGGTGAAAGGTCCATCCGCCAATGGGGAGCACGGGGATCGTCTTTCCAAACGCGACGGCGTCCCGCCCGACTCCCAGCGCTGCCCTGTTTACAGGCTTCCCCCTGGAGGGCTGGCCGCCGCGTCACCCGTGGAACGAAGCCCGCCACCCGCACCTGGGCTCTTCATCCCATTCATTGCTTGCCTGCTTGCTTGCTCAGGGAACACCCGCGAGCGGGACCGGGGTGCAAAGCCGAGGCAAACACGCCGCCCCCGCCCCCCAGGGAGCTCTCCTGAAGTTAATGGGCCGCCCAGAGCGCCGGCCCTCCCCCATCGCCCCCGCCCGCCAACTTCCGTGGACCGGGCGCGCTGCAGCCCAGGGGCCCCCCGCCGGGGAGCGGACGCGCCGGGCCGGGCCCCCCCTCCCCGCTCACCTGTAGGGGTTCGGATAGCGCTGCCAGAAGGCGGCGAAGACTTGGTCCCAAGGCCCCTTGAGGACGCTCAGGGTCAGGAAGTACTTCCCCATCAGCTCCGCGGCCGCCGATCCTGCCGGAGGAGACGGAGAAGAGGAGGGGAGGGAGGAAGGAGGGCGGGCGGCGCGGCCGGCTTAGGCCTCCCGCGCGCTTTGCCCGGCACAGCCGGGCAGCCCTTCGGACGGCGGCGGCAGCGGAAGCAGCAGCAGCAGCAGGGGCGGCAGGAGCCTCCCAGCGGCCGCCATGCGGGGAGAGGGGAGCGGCAACGACTTCCGACGGACTGCCCGGCCGCTTCCTCTCCCTCCCTCCCTCCCTCCTCGCGCTCTCGGCCCCGCCCCCTGGAACGCGCTTCCGGTCCCGGCTCCAGGCCCCGCCCCTCGCCCCGTCGCGCCTGGGGAAGCCGCTCGCCTGCCGCCGCCGCCGCCGCTCGCGCAGTGGCTCGCGCAGGGGTGCCCGCTTGCCTTCCCCTCGCCCGCCCGCCCGCCCGCGCGCCCGTTGCAGAAGGCCGGCTGCGGCACCATGAGGCCGGGGTGAGTGCCGCCGGGCTTGTCCTCTCTCGAGTCGTCCCGGGGCCCCCGCGTGGCCCTGGAGGTGCCAGTCACTTGCCCGGGAGCCCCGAGAGGCGCTGGGTGCCGCTCAGCGGCCGAGGGCGGAAGCCTCCCTGGGTGCCGGGGTCAGTCGGTCTCCCCTGCCGAAGAGCGGGGAGTCCTCCGCTACGGCGTGGGGCGGTGGCGCCCTCCGAGGTGGCGGCGGGGAGCAGTCAGTCTGCAGCTCCCGAAGGACTGACGCCCACCCGCGGGCCAGCGGCAGGAGGTGGGGAGCCCCCCCTCCCCCGTGGACCCTCGTGCCCCGCTTGCGTGGGGAGGGTGCGGAGCGGGTTGCTCGTCAAGGGCCGCCACCGCGCGCCTGCGGTTTCCGAGAGGTCCTCGCGCCGGGCGAGCAGGGCAGGGGCGCTTTTGTCTGTGCCCAGGGCCTGGCTCACGGTCTTCGTAGGACCGAGGGCGAGGCGGGAAGGGAGGAGAGGGGGGCGCGAGCCCTGTCCTACGGTCGCTTCTCTCTGCCCCTGTTGTGCGCGGATACAGGTGAGCGCTGTCGGCTGTGCAGCGCAACTGCTTCCTGCTCCAGCCGCCTTGCCCAGGCAGTGGACGTTTGGGGTCCCGTCGGAGGGGAATCCTTGGCTGTCAGAGCAGGAGGATGAGCGGCCAGCGCGTGGATGCCAAAGTTGTGATGCTGGGCAAAGAGTACGTGGGCAAAACTAGCTTGGTGGAGAGATACGTTCACAACCGCTTCCTTGTGGGACCCTACCAGAACGTGAGTACCTCCCTCCTGTGTCAGAGCTTTTTGGGCTGACTGCTTAAGGTCCCTTCCTCAACTTCAGCCACCCCGAGAGAACTTTTACACTTAAGATTTCTGCGAGGTACGTGTGTTGTAATGTGTGCACACCTTTACTTGCAGCTTTAATGAAGTAGTTTTGTTTTCTCTTTGGTTTATTTGTTAATCTCAAGGAAACATTGAATGGTACGAAAGAGAAAATGAAACTACATTAAAAGGAGACCTCTTGGCTCCAGAGAAAAGAAAAAAAAAATGCTGCTAATATCTGTGTCAGTTTAAGGAAGCTTTGCAAATTCAGGGAAATTACTAATCCATAGAAACATTTGTTAGCTTGCTTGCTAATACATGCCTCACTTAGTCATTTGTGAAACATCAATGACCTGAAAAGAGGGACAGAGGAATAACCCTTCCTATTCACAAAAACTTCCTTGTTTAGCCCCCCCCCCAGAAGTGTTATGTACTTGTGATACCAGTGGGCCTGATGGGATGGTGCAACTGCTTTCATAGCTGGTATTTTTGTTTTAGACTATAGGTGCTGCCTTTGTGGCCAAAGTAATGTCAGTGGGAGGCCGAACAGTGACCTTGGGAATCTGGGTAAGTTAAGAGTCGAGGTGGACGATGTATAAGCTATAAAGTACTAGAGCAGTGGTTCTCAACCTGGGGGTCGCATGACCCTTTCACAGGGGTCGCCTAAGACCTCGCTTCAAGCCCTTCTCAGGTTGAGCTTCTGACACTATGAAAATGGTTGGGGGTCACCACAACATGAGAAACTGTATTAAAGGGTCACGGCATTAGGAAGGATGAGAACCACTGACCTAGAGAATGTACTGTGCTTTGGTTACAGAAGGGAAGTGTGGGCCTGGTTTTTGTTGTAAAACACTGCTGTACTGAAAAGAACTTCTGTAGGATGGGAGGCTAGTTCCTTTAACTCTGAACCTCTGTCTCCAAATCCTTAAGCATGTCTATTTTACTGCACAACACTGAGAGTATTTGGGCTAAGTAGGCCTACCTAGAACATACGAATTGAAATGAAAGTGAATTCTTTCAGTTAAGTTCTGTTGATTGCAGTGGGTCTGCTACTGGTGGTAGTAATATTGAATTTAGCCTTTTTGCTCTAATTCCTCTAATTTTAATTCCTTAAGTTTATTTATTATTAGTTTTTGGCACATTACCTGGAAGAAGGCTATATGCAGAGCTTTCAGATATTGTGCTTCTAGGTTAAAAATCTGAATTTCTTCCCCTTCCTGTTCTTAGGATACAGCAGGCTCAGAGAGGTATGAGGCCATGAGCCGGATATATTACCGTGGGGCAAAAGCTGCCATTGTGTGCTATGGTAAGAGTTCTCTTGCATGCCAAGACACACATGTAGCGCTGGATTTCTAGTGCTAAGTGAGCATGCTTTACCTGAGTGCCCATACTGTCGCTGTTGAGTTGGATTGATCTTGCAGACTTGGAGAAAGCTGTGTCAGCCAGACCATTGTTCTGAAGGAAGTCTTGTGTGTAAAGCTTTGAGAAGTCTACGAAATTCACACATAGGGAGCAAGACCAGTCTGTTAAGTTACATGGAGTTTATTCCTCCATGCATAAGATCAATATCAGTATGTGTCTTTTGAGGATTTCCTGATTTCTCTGCACTACTGTTCCATTCTTACAGTGACAGACTGACCTCCAGGCAAGCATAGTTTCTTGACATTTGTCTGGCCACAGTTTCCAGCTGAGACCTTGTGTTCAAAAACTGTGGCAGTGGTTCCGTCATGAGCCATTGAGGGGAGAGAACAGCTGACTGACTTTTTCTGTTCCCTTGATATGTTCTTTGACTTACACAGGGGTGAGTGGGATCTAGTATTCTGGGGTGGGATCTAGTCATGACACCTCCCCACTTCCACAGATCTTACTGATAGCAGCAGTTTCCAGAGAGCAAAATTCTGGGTGAATGAGCTGCAGAACTTTGAGGAGGTAAGTAGATTTCCATTTTGAGGCAGGGAAAATTGTATGCTTGAGCTTTCTGGGAGAGTAGCAGGGAATGTTGGTCTTGCTGAGGTGCATAGCCCTGTCTTGCATGTGAAACATATTGGCTTCTGTCCTAATGTGAGGCAGTTGGGATACTGGGAAACAGTATCTTGGGGCTGCTAGTTGATTTCTTGTTAGTCTTTTTAGTTTATGTCCCACATTGTAGAAATCTCAAAACATCTTATATGGGGCTTCCAGTTGGTCTTGTATCCAGGTACCAACCGGTCCAAATTGCTCTCTGACCATTCCCTGAGCTCTTAATTGTGTGTGCCCTGGAATTGTATTTGGAGTATTACAAGAAACTGTTTCAGTATATTCATAGCTTGTTTCTGGAGATGAACTTGTCTGATCATGCAGATCTGGGGACAGAGTTGAGGATATATCTGCTTTTTAGACTACTTGTATGCATGTACTTGCCTTGTTGTCTTCCTTTCTAGAACTGCAGGATCTATCTATGTGGCACCAAAAGTGATTTACTGGATGAGGACAGGAAAAAAAGGGAAATTGACTTCCATGATGTGCAGGACTATGCAGAGGGTGTGTCTCCTTTATTCATTGCTTCAAGAAAGGGATCAGTTTCACATGGCACTCCATTCTGGGATCCATAGTAGTTCCTCTTGGGAGTCAGTTATGAGCAATTCAGTAGCAAATTGATCATCCCTCTAAATCTGACTTTAGAAACATGATGATGTTTTCTTCTTAGCCAAAATTCCTCTAGGAACTGGGGCTTGGTAAGTCTTAGAGGTGAGAGAGTGGCAAGTAGGTTTTTCTGGACACAGCAGTGAGGAGGTTGT
Source organism: Ctenosaura bakeri (assembly GCA_948474755.1). NCBI lineage: Eukaryota > Metazoa > Chordata > Lepidosauria > Squamata > Iguanidae > Ctenosaura > Ctenosaura bakeri. The sequence goes on along the minus strand of CAOLHI010001432.1, from coordinate 14,129 downwards.
GTTTGGCCTTTATGAGGCAATCAGCTGTAGGTGTTTGGAGAAAAGCTGGTGGTGGCAATCTTGGCAGGAAGTACAGTCGTGGGTCACACAGTGGAGTGGGCAAAGTACAGCTCTGGATCACTGCTGCCTCCCAGTTGTTTTAGTGTTCCTCAGTCCCTCTAGTTTGTCTAGACTGCCCCTTTTCTTGCCATTCACCTTTAAAATATGTTGAAGGACCTGTTTGGCACCAAAAAGCATTACAGCTTATTTGAACTGTTTAATTTTTTTTAAAATACCTTCCTTTTTAAGATGGCATGTGGACTTCAGGCAATTCCCAGGTTGTTGGGGTTTTGTTTGTGTTTTGGGAGTTTACAAGGCTCCTGGAGGATCCCAAATCTTCCTCAGTTGTTCCCCTTTGCCATAAGGTTTGATTTGGGGGAGGAATGGAGGGGAGCTGTCCATAAATTTTGGGGAAGCGCTGCATTGTATATATGCAGTTACCGAACCTCCAAAATAGGGAATGTGTAGCCCTCCAGATGTTGCTGGACAGCAACTCCGCCTCTCAGCACTGGCTAGCCTAGCTAAGGCCAGCAATTTCCTAAGGGCTAAACATGCCTCATATTTGCTCTAGAGCTACCTTGATGGCCTATATCTGGGTGTTCTGTGGGAATAGCTGGTGCATCATTAGTCACTGATGCTTGGGGAAAGTTTTACTGTAGAATAAAACACCTGTGCTCTCCTAATATGTTTTGCTTCCAGAGATCAAAGCTGAGCTATTTGAAACTTCTAGTAAGACTGGCCAAAATGTGGGTGAGTATCTTCTTCAACGTGTCCCCAAACAGCCATGAAAACAAATTGGTGATTTTGATTCAAAATCTCTCCTTCAAAGTGATCCAGCTGACAGAGTTGCTAAAGGGAAGAAAGTCATGTATACTACTTGAGTTCATTGGAAGAAAGGTGGGATACTTATGCAACAAAGTAACCTCAATAGCCAATAAAACATGGCTGGCAACCTTAGAAAATCAGATCTTGGAATGGCTTGCCTGCCGAAATATTATGGACTAGGTTGTGAGGTCTCCCCCTCTTTCCCTTGGATGTCCTGTTAATGGTTTCCTCTGTTTTGGTGGTCCCTGTGCTATATGGAGTCACTTTATGTTCTAATGAGGTAGGATGATACTGAGTAGCTGCCTTTTCCCTCTGTCTAAGTAGAACGGCAGTACAGTTCTGAGCACGTTCAAGCAATGAGTCCCACTGAGTTCAGGAATATAACCGCATGTGGACAAGTAGTATGGGTGGTTAAATCAGACTTATGTGCCTTAAATGGCTTAATTTGATTGCAGTTTGCTAAGGGAAATGTGTAGGGTGTTCTTTTTTGGGCTTTGCTATTTTCTGAGTTCAGATCTGCTCATCTACTGGTGCTGAACACAACTGCAGGTGAGACAAGGACTTGTGGTGTTTTTTAGATGAACTCTTCCAGAAGGTGGCTGAGGATTACGTACAGTTCACTGCCTTTGAGATGACAGGTGAGCTTCTAACCACAATTATTTCTTGCTTTTGTCCCCTTGTGTCCTTTGATGTAAATGTACTCCTGGACCAGAATGGACCTTGCAAAGTAAGCATAACAACAGTGAGGGTGTGCACACATGCAAGAAATAGAGGGTTCATGAGATGTTCCCCAAACATGACTGTTGGCTTGTCAGTAACACGGAGAATTGGGAGTGGTTGCCCTTCCTGTGTGTGTTCCACTGATTAGGACAGGGCTAGATTCCCCTACAAAATAGACACTCTTTCAATAGAAGGATGACAATCCTGTCACCCACAGGCCACGTGCAGCTCACCCAGACATTTTTTGCAATCTCTGCCCCATGCAAAATTTTGTAGAAAAAAATTCTGTTCCTGGAAATTCTATAAAGAGCAGTTTTCATTTTGAAGGAATTGCACCCAAAATGCAAGCACACACACACACCATGCCTCCCAGTTTTTAGAAAATGGACACTTTCAATTTCGTTTTCTCCATTTTGAAAACATGAGGTTGATGGTAGGGTGGGAACTTGACTTTGAGGTGTCATAGTCAATTTTTCTTCCCTATGAGACTCCTGTGGCTACAAATTGTGCACATCTTGCCTAAGCTTTGCATATGTTCTGTTTTCAGAGGAGAAGGGACTTGATTTGAACCAGAAGAGTTCCACCACCTACTTCTACAGCTGTTGTCATCATTGAGCATCCTCCTTATTTTGCCAAAAGCAGTGCTCCTCTAGAGCATTGGCACCTTGTGCTCTTCTGGAAGGTCCCAACATTTTGCCTGCTGTTCGGAACGTCTCACCCATGAACATCTAGAGCATCACTTTCTGGCACTTCTCCTTGGAATGGCGGGGGGAGGTGTAGAATTCAGCAGAACCAGGTTGTTGTTGTTTTTCTTTGTAAATACTGCAAGACTTGCTGCCTTGTTGACCAGAGACCATGACTGCCTTGTGTGCTCCTTCCCAACAGAGGCTGAATTAATTATTCAAGCGCATCAGGGATTGCTTTGTTGTCCCGCTCACAACTGACTGTGAAGAAGGGAGCCTGTGTTGGCTGTCATCAAGTCTATCATTTTGAAGGTGTTGCCTGATTTTTGCTTATTTAAATAGCTTCTAATAAGTTATATAAATGTAAATAAAAATGCCCTGCGTCCTGTGTTGAGAAGTATGCTCAAGTTGGGATTTTTTTTGTTTTTGGTAAAGCTTATACTATTTTGAAGATGTAGAATTTCTCTGAGCAGATGGCTAACATTCACCTGTAATTATGGCTGGAGGGGCCATGATTTGCCTATCCCCTAGAGCGGTGAATAGACAATGTGCAACTCATAGAATGTGTATGGCTCCCAAGGCCTTGAGGGTTTTTTTTTTTGCCAAAAAAAAGAATAGCCCCCCAAAATATTTTTTGCTCTGAAATGCCCAAACGTGATCTTTAAGGGCTGTAGAAGCTGTAGAAGGTACTTCCCCCATATTTGAAGCCCCACTGAGCCCACAGGCATCAAAATAAATTTTTGATAAAATGCCCTCTAGGGGCTCAAGAAAGTCCAAAAACATACTGCTGTCTCCCCTACAGGGATTTGGGGTTGGTATTTATTTATTTGCAGGTGGCTGTGGAAGCACAGCCCTCCAAAATCTCCTGGAAGGCTAATGTAGCCCCCTAGTTTTCTACAGTTGCCCACTTCTGCCCTAGAGTATGAACCATACAATGGTCTGTCAACCTAAACTTACCATAGTCAGCAATTGCTTGCTTTTAGTTTCTTCTTGGGAGAGAGGTGGGAGTATGCATCAAACACATAATTTCATGTAATGATTGGCAAGTGAGGGGAAAAGTTGATTCCAGGAGGAAACTCGGCCCCTTCTAGTACTGAGAAAGCTCTTGTCTGTATGACAAGTACCTGGTATTTACATGCAGTTTTGGGGTTTGCTTTACTTATAAGCAGGGTAGAAAAGACTTTGCCACTTCCTCCTGATTCACCAATTTTAAGTTTTAAAGGACAGAAAAATCCAATGGTTCTGATTCACATCAACAATCACTGCTTTTGCCAGCACATTGTTCAGTGAGTTTACTCTGGTTGGGGGTGAGCATAATGGGCCATCCAGACAGTTCTTGGATTAATTTGCAGCTGAGAGATTTCCTAGACCATGCCTTTTTCAAACATTCGGCCTTTAGGGCAAAGGGCGGACAACTTGCCCCCCCCCCCACAATGATGTTTGAAAACAGCTTCTGCTAGCCCTTGCCTATGGGGTGATGGGAACTGCACTCAGTCTTTGGAGGGCCATGTATTACCCACACCTGATCTAGGGAATCCTTTTTCATATACATTTGGTTTTATAAAACACTTCACTTTCCAAGAAATAGTAAATTGTACATAAAATATCCTAGAGTGGAGACATGGGTGTATTCCTAGTTTGTTTGGCGTGACAACCAGAATTATTTAGTGCATTAAGAGTGACTATTTCTTCTTTAAAACAATGCTTAAATTATAGAGAAGGGTTAATACAGATCACAAAGCACCCTGTTACTGCTGAGCATTTTTTCCTGACAACCTAGCCTTTTTAGGACTCTACAAACATGCTTCTCCCAATGTCCTTGCACCACTGGGAATGTCAGCTGCTGCAATCAGCTCACTCTTTTCTAAAGTGACCAAACATAATGTGAATTGATGCTATTGATAGCTTGCTGAATGCTATTCCCAGTTCCAAAGGTTCAGCACTTTCCTATCTAAATCCAATCACTCTGGTATTCTTCAGTTTCTGTAATCTTTCCTAGCATGGAGTCAATTCTGCTTTTCATTGTGCGAGACAGGGAAGGAAAACAGAAAATAACTTCTATGCCTGCCTGCTGATTCTATACCATGGTGCTGGAAGATAAAGGGTTCACAGACTACACATTAGCCTAACAAAAAATAGGTGGGTGGGACTAGTAAACGAGAAACTAAACTAATCCTCCCTGCAGGGTAAACAGCCTATAAAGCTAACTTCCTAATGACAGCACTGTAAATGTAACCCAGTTTTGTAGCACAATTATCTTTTTTCAGCTAGGAAACTGGACACCCAGAATTTCTGCATGCACAGGTCTTGTGCTATATTGTTTTTTTGATGCTATTCAGTCTGTTGAATGGAAAGTGTGTGGCTCCCTTCTTTCGTTTTTTTTTTAAAGACAAGTGTGCAAGTCAACTATACATGAAGGCAAGGCTGACTTTCCTTTATGTCAAAAACTGAAAGGGCTTGAGTCCTGTGTGTTGTGAATCATAAAGTTGGCTCAACAAACCTTGAGAGGCATGGTTTGAGAGCGTAGAGAAATAACTTGAAGTTTCTCAAGTAATGAACTGGGTTACTCTTGCAAGCAACAGCTCCCTAAAATTTCCTGGCCAGAATACCCCATAGCCATGCTGGCCAAGAGATTCTAAGAGCAGTTGATTTTTTTTTCTTCCAAGCACTGCATGGATATCTGGCTAGCCATTCGCTTTAAATTTCATATTCACACAAGCTACTAAAATTTGCTGAAACAGATAAGTCTAGGTAGCTACTAATGCATATGAGGTACATTCCAAACTAAGTTTACTAAGAAGTTCCACTTAGGTCAATGGATCTGACTCCCTAGTCAGTGCACTCAGGATTTCAGCCTGCAGTCCTATTCTTCTTTACCTGGCAGTGAGCATCGCTGGGCATATGGAGCATATGTGCTTTTACACAGATGGCTCTGTGTGTCTGCTGTTTCACCACAGAGCTGCCATTTTAGTCAGGGCCTATGATGCTGGCAAAGCTACTATGGGACAAAAATGGTAACATCTGTCGTAAGCTGGAATGCATATCCCAAAATATTGTTATGTGCCATCAAGTTGGCTTCAATCTAAGATAACCCTATGAATGACAGATCTCCAAGAGACTCTATTATTACAACAGCCCTGCTCAGGTCTTGCAAACTCAGGACCATGGCTTCCTTGACTGAATTAATCCATCTGTGATACAGTCTTCTTGTTTTCCTAATACCTTCCACTTCGCTGAGCATCATCATCTTTTCCAATGACCCCTGCTGCCTTCCACTGTGTACTGCACATTTTCATATTTTCCAGTGAGGCTTTTGAACCATTTATTTGTCTTTTTGGCATTCCATGGTCTCTGGTATTTCAAATGAGTGGATGCTCTTTCTGCCTGCTTTTTCCAGCTTTGACATCCATATAAAGAAATCAGAAATATGATGGGATGGATGACTATGACTTTAGTATACAGATATCCAATACACAAAAACAAAAATAAACCTCCCAAAAAAAATTGCAATAGGTTTAAAAAAGACAGCTGAGATCTCATCCAATATTGGTGGAAAGGAAAGTACTACTTAGGTAGTTATGCAGGATCCCAAACTATAGCCAGTCACAATATGACTCCTAATTGTAAACCAAAGACTTCAATACCCAGTAAGTAATCTGTGAGTGCTGAGAATATCAATTCATTTGGTCTGTTGCAAGAAAGCTGACCTGGCCATTCTTTCTCCTGCTCACTGCATTTATATCCTGCCTTTCTCCTCCAAATGAAGAATCAAGGCAGCTTACAAATACCATACAGATAAAATACATACCAAAGGTTCTAATTAAAATATAACAAAGCTATCCGTAATACTAGAGGCAATCTAATGTGTGCCCCCAGTTGCTGTTGAACTCTGGTTCCAATTGGTCCCAGCCAAAATGACCAAAGGTCTCAAAATGTTAAGTCTATCTCAAGGGTCATGGGCTGCCCACCATGACGTGAGAAGGGGTGAGGGCTTCTGCCTGCCTGCTTGCCTTCTGATGGTGCTCTTTTCCCACCTGGCTGCCAGGTGAGTCCAGCTGAAATAAAGTGGCTGGGGAGAAATGACTCCATATATGTAGGAGTTCCATTCCAAGGACTCCCACATCAGAAAAAAAAAGTGTTGCATCCCATTATTGTCAAAGGACACAACATGCACATGCCTGTGGCAGTGCAGGCGCATGCCCAGTACATCCATTGACTATAATGGGGATGTGATGCTTCATGCAACTTCATACTTATGCCTGTGGAGGTCATAGTAAAGGAAGGCCCACTGTATAGTGAAGCAAGTGGCAGACAAGTGGATTGAATGGTTTTCATCACTTTACCCATCTCCCTAAAAGCTGAGTGCTCCACTTTCTGCTTCTGTATGGTAAGTGACCCATGAAGCTCTATTGTAGATGCTGTATTTACATTTTAACATCTAACCTTAGTTCTGAGCTCAACGAACCGAGACAAATGAAGGATTAGGATCTACTCGTGGAGTTCATTTGTCACAGGTAAAGGATTTATGAAGTTAGATTTCAGGAACAGATGCTAAAGTGAATGAGGTGAAGAGATAAAACGAATGTAATGCCCCAATGTCTCCAGATAAGGATTATTAATCTTCCATGGGAAGCTCAGCAGACCTCCAATGTTGTCCACTGAAGTCGGCAGACATATCCAGGAACTGCCTTCCTTACACAGAAAGGTTCTGCTCACAGAAAATACTCCCATCCACTTTAGAGTGCAGCTTCTCCCACCACCCAATTCAGCAGGGTCCAGCATGAAAATCCAACTCTTGCAAACCTGCAGAAGACACCCAAATCTAGATCCAACTCAGTGAGTTCAAGGCCTCTATTTTGCTTTGTGCACCACTATCTCCTTTAATAAGTTGCAGAGCTTCCTGATCATTTTTTTTCAGGTAAAATACTAATGTAAACACAGTCTGCCAAGTTTTAATGAGACAACAGACACAGTCAAGAGTAAAGTTAAACTTTACTTTACAGTAATTGCTTTCTTTTATATACAAAGAATTACAGTACATATTCTGGGAACACTTGGGTAGGGCAACCTTTTTTCCATTACCAAATCAGTTTCACATATACAGTTAAATGTGTAAAGGGAACAAAAAGAAAGTAATCCAAGATCCAGAACTCTTCCTCTTCTTTCAAAATAGATACTGTAAACATTCCCCCTGCTGCTAACACAGTACATGTTCTATTGACTTTTCATTATCCGTGCAGAAACACAGCAATTACGCACTGGAGAGTTACTGCCGAACAGAAATTTTGTCTAGGCCTTCTCATGCAACAGCTCTGCTCAGTCAGAACTCCCAGTGAGGAACTCTCCAGTGTGAGCAGCCAGCACGCTTGAGAAGGATACGGAATACAGACTGCTTGGAGAAATGTAATCTTCCTTCTCTAGCACCTATTAGCACTGGCTCAGTGCTCTTTTCCTCACCTGTCCTCTCTTTCTCATTTTGTGTTCTCCATTTTAAAGGAAAGGGAAAAATTCTCCAATTCAAGCCTTTCTCATAGCCTTCTGGACACACACTGAGAGAGCCACTAACTTCTAAAGAAGTGCTTTTCTCCAAGTACTTTAGACTTCACAAATTGAAATGCATCACACTGTACAATATTTGGTGAAATGCGATATACTTTTCAGACCTATTTCTCTATCTGCCTCCTTCCTTTTTTCTTACAATAGGAGCAGGGCAGGCCCCAGATTTTTGCTGCCTGAGCTAGACTAACAAATGGCATCCCGCGTACACCTAAGTCAAGGTGCACAGCGTCCAAAACCAGCCAAATTGCTCTGGCCCATGAAGCAGAAAATCTAAAAGGGCTTTCCCTCATGTCTGGCAGAAAAAAAAAAAAGACAGAATAACTAAAAAATGAACTACTCATTTCCATGACAACCCAAAGCCCTCAGACAGTTGCCTCTATTTGTCCAATGGTAGGACTGGCCCTGAGCAGAAGACTGTTCTTTGTGATGCTGCTCATGTAGTGTTCAAGAGAACCAGAAGGGGACACAACTACTTTTCCTCCACAGGGTGCTTATATACTGCCTGCTCAAGGAAAAGTGGAACAAATAACCAGCTTTCATTGGTTAGACCTCCAGGCATTTCCAAGATCAACTACAGAACCACTATGTGTAACTATGCAGAGACCACAAAGAAGAATGGTGGCTTAAGTGTTTATGTTATCAAAACACCACATCATAAATTATGAGAGTGCAATGGAGACTCCCTTTCTTCCTGAAAATGACTGGAAATTCAAGAGATGAAAGCACAGCCAGAACTGAATTCTTCTTTTCTTATATTTTTCTCAGTGGTCAAAAAGGTGTACTCTGAAATCTCTTACTCTGAGATCAAAAGCTAAGCTATGCACATATGATGCAACCTTGGTAAAATGTCACTGTATACTTCCAGTTTCACTAGGGAACTGCATCATATTTGACAAAGAATTCGTCAGAACTATGGCTGGCATCCTGTTGGCGAATTATGATGGTGTAAGTCAGACTTATGCCATTATAACTTGATTTTCTGGTCACTGCAGAGGTTAGAATTCACTACTGACTGGACAACAACCAATATCTGCCCCCACCCGTCTTTTACCTTTTTTCAGCTGCAGCTTCCTGCATTTCCTCAATGGAGAGTCAAGAGTGCAGTAGATAGGTGTTCAACTGGTCTTCTACAGCTAGACACATGACAATGACATGATTTGCAGAGGCTTTCAGAGGTTCCTGAAAATGACTGTACCTGTGTCCAGCTACAGGAAAACAGTGGGACGCTTGTACTCTGCTCCCCACTGACATGAAATGGTTGGGTCTGGGGTGGGGGTGCAGCTGAGAAAAGGTGTGTTTTGTGGGTTGGACAGGAGTTCAATACAGCTACATCTCCTAGCTATATCTCCTGGTGCAGGATCATGGCCAACAATATGTAATATACTCAGAACCAAATTAATTGGTACCAAGTTCTTGTTATCATAAATGCATGTTAGTAGCTAACAGATTACCCTCAAAACTGTGGGCCCATCTCAAGAGTTCAAGGGCTACTTATCTTCGTCTGTGTGCATACTGAAACATGTGGAATCTGTTACAGGAAATAACATTCAGTATTCTGAGATTCTCAATGTTCAGTTTGTTTAAAAAGTTCACAGGATTGCAAGAAGAAGTAGCACCTCCTGGTTGAATTTCAGATCCCAGGGTGGAAAAAAGAGTTACTGAGCCAAACTTTCAACCATTACTAGTTCCTCTTCCCTATCCACAATTCAAAGAGAAACAGAGCAAGTTACAAAATCAACAGAGGGGTGCAAAACTATTTATTTGCATGATTCTCAGGTCACACAGTTCAGCTACTCTTGCCATAGAATCTGGCCTATCTTGGCACAGATTTCCAAGCACAGAAGGAACAAAGTTCTATACAGTACTAGATCCTAGGTGTGGAGCAAGCCCATTTTCTGCACAAAATACAGAAATGTGACAGAAGCATGAAAAGATTTGCACACAAGAAGCTTATTAGTGCACTCACAACCCTAGCACAGTACCACATAAGCAGCAATAGTACATACCAAAATGCCAAAACCATACCCAAGACAAAAACAAATGTTATTATTGCTGGCAACCCAGCTCTTAACTATGGTCATTCTAATTCAGGCTAGAGAAAAGGCAAACAACAGAAACACACTCTTTTCATATACTACTTGCCATCTTTCTACCCCATGTCCCTTTGGCTAGCCATTTACTCAGGACTTCTCAGGAGTACCAAGGCCCTCAGACTCTGCTTAGTCAAACAGTCCTCCCAGGGACATGAGAGTTCTGCAGCACACAAAAAAGCAAACTCTTCTCATTTCCCTAAAGAAACAACTCCTGGCTCGGTCTGACCAAAGGACAAGGGCTGTTTTCTGTTTCTCTGTAATACTTCTTGCCTTTATGCCTTGTGGTTTTTCTTAGTTACCTTAGTGAACTAGACCACCCCCTCTGTACTTGAAGAAGTGCTTTCTGTCTTGGATAAAGTTGTGCAAAAGGGTGGATAGAGAACCTCTAGGATATTGGCCAGACACAGCCCCCCTCCAGGTTTCCCATAAGGCCTGCAACTACAGAGTTTAAATGTAAATACATTAGCTTACATAAACTTCTGTTACCTCTTCTGCTTTAGATGCTTAGTTAAATCTAGGGGCTTCTTGTTCCCATGAAGTACATCCTTCAGGGAGTATAGAGGCTCTCAAGGAAAAAAAGATAAGGATAGAACAAGCTGCCAAGCAATCTGTCTGAAATGCCATGCAAAAAAAAAAAAAAAAATTAAACTTACTTCAAATAGGAGTTCCTAGCCCATGCTGCTTCATGAATCCCTTTCCTTACAGTGTCGTATACTTGCTCCCTAGAACCTGCTCTTCGGAGAATTTGTTCAAAATGAAAATTCTTTGTTTTAAAGATTTAAAAGCCTCCACCAAAAATATTCACAGTTTATTATTTTTTTTTCCATGAAACAAATAGCTAGTTAAAACACATGACATTGCAAGAACAGAGTTGGACAAAGCAGTGCAGGAATCTTTCTTGTTACAGGTACAACTGGCTGAGGAAAGCTGGCACAAAGGAAGTTCTAAACACACAGTCTACATGACAAAGTCCAGCTCACGGGAAGGCCTAAATATGTAAAATTTAGAGCTTTTTTTTTCCACACATGAGAAATACTTAATATGCTGAGCCTCATGACTGAGTTGACTTGCTTGCTTAAAAAGACTGGGGGAGGGGGTTCCATTAAAAATTGTTTTAGTAAAATGCCCTTGGCTTAGTGTTTCTGTCTCAATCATTCAGAAGAATTGTCCTGTTTCCCTTTGTTCAGGAGTCACGCAGAAACAAAAAATGTTTGCATTTCCCCATTTTCAGCAACGAGCAGTGCTTGGCTTGCAGGTCTTCCAGGAAAACCAACGTTACACACTAAGATTCCATTAGCCACAATGCTTTGTAAAGTCACTAGCTGCACTTGGAGAGGGTGAAATGGTTGAGAGGAGAAGATGAGATGCACAACTGTGTAGGGAATGTTGCGTAGTGTCGAGCAGATACCGTCATTGTGGAAAGCCAACATCAGAAAAATAACATATCAGAATCTGAACCGCCACTGTATCGTACAAACTGCAATACTGGCAAATTTCCTACAGAACCTGAGTTACCCCAGTGTTAATCTGTTCCAAGGAGAGAGGATCTGAGTTGGGATAGGACTAGAACTCCTGCTCTGCGCAGAAACCTGGAAATCTAAAAAGGACAAAATGGGAGCTGGTAAAAAATTAAGTTCTGCTTAAAGCTGTATGAATCCAATTGCCCAGATAAGTAAGAACATAAAAGGAAACAAACATTAGTTGTGAGTGAGGATGGAGGTGATTGTCAAGCTACTTCCTGACATCCTAGTGTTGAACTGAAATCACTATGTGAAGTACCTGCATGGTGTGTTATTTCTTTCCTACATCCAAGATCAGCACAAAAACAGCCGTATTTAGGCTCAGATAGTAATGTCTCTGATCCCTTTCTGCAGTTCTACAGTGGAAACTGATCAGTACCATAGCATTTCTGTCTGACGGTAACATTTTTGCCTGGTTAAGTAACACCACATGTTCTCACCAGGCTTATTAACCAGGGAACCTACCAGGTATAAAATGCTGTACTGATTGGAAAATGGGAGTTGTAGGAAAACAACAGAAATTTCAACCAGATGCTAGAGCCCTTCACATTCCAGTGTGAGAACTGTGACCTTAACTACCACTGAAGAGATTCTTCAGTGCAGTCCAGTTAAATTCAAGTCTCTTTCAGCATTACATGCATATACGTATGCGTGTATGTAATATGAGATATGTACTAAGTCAAAACCTAGTCAGGGTAAGCTTAAGACGATATCTTCCATCATGGATACAGGAATTCTCAAATGAAATATTGATTCTGTTCCACCTTCTGAATCAGGCTATACTTCAGATCAGAGTTTGAAAATGTTATGTTTTTGGGCTACAATAGTGGCCATGATACCTATGGGATTCTGGAAGTTCCATTCCAAAAGAGGAACATTTCCAAGTTCTGCTTCAGCAGAGGCAAACAATTCTTAAGCATGTTTGCTGTGCAAGAGGGCAAAATTGGTTTCAATTGTCCACAATAACGAATAATTATGGCTGCAGAGACCAGGGTGGACAAAAGGGTAGTGAACAGTCATGATGCACTGCAGAATCTAGAAGGGAGTTTTATTCATTTTCCTACTTTGCAGTGCGCTTAGTGGTCAAAGTTCTGCTGAAGTGGGAACATTGGCTACATTGCACTGAAGATGTTATGGAAGAATACTGCTAGATGGCAACTCTACATTTCTTTTCACCAAACCTCCAACTGTAGGACCTATGAGGGAACCTCGAGTGTTCACAGTGCAGTGAACTGCATTGTCTGGCAGAACTGACATCTCAACAAGCTTCAAGTAACTATTTTTGTTCCAGAAAGCACCTGTATATGATAAGCTTTGACCTGACAGTATATCTTCAAGCAAACACTCCTAAAACAGAACTGTGAGGAAAGAAAATTAAGGAGAAACACCAAACAAATCCCTTCCTTTCACTCCTCCTAATTATAGGCATATGTAAGGTACCAGTGTGAAATGGCTGGCTAACCTATAGTGGAAACAGGTGGAAGGAAACCTATTTCTTTGGAACTATGGAGAGACAATCTAGGAAATACACCATTAATGCAAGCCTGTCACTCAGACATGCAGGATTAGTAACTGGCTTATTACAGTGGAATAAGAGATGTTATCCACAGTGGATTCCTGGATTTCAGCTTTATTGTTTGCAAAAGGAAGAAGGAAGAGACCATCTCTACATTCTTGCTCCTTGGCTGGGCATTACTGAGATTTGGTAAATGTACCTGTATATGTCTGATGGGATGCTGTTGAAAGTTAAGGATCTGGGGAGGTGATTTTTTTAAAAAACAAAACAAAAACAAAATACTCTTCCCCATACAATTAAAAAACAAAACAGAACAGAACAAATAAGTTGACCCGTCTGGCCTCAAACTGGCTTCATTTAGGTTTTGACTCAGTAGGTTCGTGGCCAGGAGAGTCCTGGTTCAGTACTAGCACCGCATTTTGTTCAGACAAAGGCAAAACGTCCTGCCCCACAGGTGTTTGTGCTTTCCCAGAGAGCCAAGAGATCTGCTCAAATGTCTGAATGTTTCTGGGCAGCCACGAAGTTTGTCCGGAAGGCAGTGGAGCTTCCCTTCCAGGCCAAGAAGGTTGTTCAAATGTGCACAGTCTCTCTGTTGACCAAAATGTCTGCTCTGTGGAGGGTGCAGATGCTCCTTCTTGGCCTGAACAAAGACTGTGCTCAGGAGACTGCAGTTTCTCAGCTGTCCAAAATGATTGCTCCATAGATGGCAGTACTTTTGCACTAAGCCAAGGTGTCTTTTCATGGATTTGCAAGTTCTCTAAGGGGCAAGTTGTCTGCCCCATGTGTGGAGAAAATTTCCCCGCAGGCCTACAAGACTGCTCCTCAGACACAGGTGTCCGTTCTTTCTGCTGAGTGTTCTGCTCCAGTGTCACAGAATCTCTTTCTTTTGGCTGAGCATTCTGGTCAACAGGCCTTAGGGCCTTTTCTGAAAGCAAAGGTCTTGGATTTAATGGGGCGGGAAGCCTGTCAGACAGATGAGACCTCAGGGCTGTAGTAGCAGAATCCTTGTCTGATGGAACAGGCCGAATATCCACTGCAGCAGAAAGCCTGTTGGGTGTCTGAGGTCGAGTTCCCGCAGGAGTGACTTGCTTTTCCATTGGCTTAGACCTCGGGGCTATGGGGATGATTGGCTTGACCAGTGGCTGAGATCGCAGGCTCTGTGAAGTAACAGGTC